>CM021110.1:286624871-286642802 GCA_007115665.2 Sequoiadendron giganteum | reverse complement strand
CCCCCATCTTTTTTGCACTTACCCTATTATCATACTAATATATTAATATTAATATTTATGATAATATTAATATGTACTAATAATAAGGGGAGACCCTATGGTGAAATTGTGGGCTTCTTTCTTGTAGTGCCAACAACCAAGGTTCAAACCTCACAGAGGCGATCTCTACTGTGTTAACGATTCAGATTGGGGGAGACCCTATGGTGAAATTGTGGGGCTTCTTGCTTGTAGTGCCAACAACCAAAGTTCAAACCTCACAGGGTCACTCTCTATTGTGTCAACAATTGAGATTGCTTACCCTCAATTTTGTTGTAAAGGAGTAACTCCTTTCGAGGGCAAAATTTGTGCAGAGAAGATTGCAAAGTAGGGATGGTGAAGGAAGGTGGGCCTCTAATGGTGGATGTTTTTAGATGTGGCTAACAAAGACATTGATGCCCTGTAGAGTACGACATTGATTAGTCGGATTCTAGGAAAAGCTAGAACTCGCAAACAAATCAAGGGCTAGGTCTGCGATAATTGGAGTTGGGTAGCGAAGGTTACCTTTTTTCTAAACAATTCTTTATTGTGATCTTGGATTTTCAAGTGATTAGATATGAGATCCTGGAGAAAGTTCCCTAGAAGGTCAATGAAGATTTTGTTTTTGTGTAGAAATGGTACCTTAATTTAAATCCTAGATATACAAATCCATATGAATTCCCTATTTGAATCTAGTTATACTATTTGCCCTTCAATTTTTCACCGGGGCCTAGTCTCTACAAAATTGGTGATTGTATCGGGTATGTGATTGATTTTGATATAGGGGACGGGGATTCTGTGCACTTCGCCTATATCAATTTGGTTGTGATAAAAGGGATCTTGAATAGCATTCAAATCAAAGCTTTAGTGGGCAAGTGGTTACAACCAATTGAAATTAAGGAAGTTAATTTTTTTCCATCAATGTCGTGGTAGAAAGCATAATGAAGCTCTATGTGCTTGGCCTGCTCTGAAGAAGTGGATTAGGAAGGGGATAATCTCTTATCAAGGATCTCTATCGAAACCATAGTGCAAGCAAATGAGTGTGGATGGTCTAGTGATGGAGGAGTCAAAAGAAGTCTACATGGCTACGGAGGATAGGCAAGAAGTGCCTTTTGGGATGTCAGAGGATAAAACTGAGGGTTGGCAATTTGTTCCTTAGTGAATGCCTCATGTGGATCCTATGGTCCCCCCAGAAGAGGAAATGGAACCCCCTATCCTAAGGTTGGAGGATGAAGACTAGTTTGATGAAGATTCCAAAGGAAATGACAAAATTACGATTGTAGAAACCAAAAGAATAATTCAATCTGCTGCCAAAATTGGCAAGATCAAGGGAGGGGTCAAAAAAGGCAAGGGCTGAAAGACAAACCAATAAAAGCAAGATGAGTTCGTGGAGGAGCAAGGCTTGCCAAAAATTTAAGAATATGTGCTTAGGTCCAAGGGAGGAAAGACCCCCCTTGTGAAGCAATGAGGATCGGAACCTAGAATGTTAGGGGCTTAAATGTCCCTAACAAATGACATTGGATTAAGTGTTGATTAGATAAAATTCCAGTGGATATTGTGGTCTTACAAGAGACTAAACTAAATGCTAAGGAGGATAGTTTTTTCTTGAAACATTGTAGCAAGTTGAATAGGTGGTTTGTAGACTCTCATAGCAATGTGGGTGGCCTTGGTATTTTGTGGAACCCTAGAGTGGTTTTTGTGTATGAAGAGTGTGGCTCTAAGTCTTGGTCTTATCACAAGGTGAAGAGTCTAAGTGTAAATTCCTCTTTCTATTTTTCAATGTTTATGGCCCAACAAAGTCAAAGGATAAGAGGAATACTTGGGAAAGTTTGTCTAAATTTATATCAGTCTTGAAAGATGAAAGAATTGTGTTGGGTGGTGATTTCAATGCCATTCTAAGACTTGAAGAGAAAAGTGTGGGTTTTCATAGTGAAAACATTGTAATAAGGGACTTCAGGTTGTTTGTGGATAACAACAAACTATGGGATGTACCCCCCAAAAATGGGGTGTTAACTTGGACGAATCGACGAGGGGGTTTCACTAATATTGCATTAAGCATTTAGATAGGTTCTTGTTATCAACCAAATGGTTGGAGATGCAGATACATTGAATCGTCTATCCTCCCAATATCTCTTTCAGATCACTTCATTATTACTATGGCGTTGACTAATGTTGATAAACCAAGAAAATCTTACTTCAAGTTCAAACAGATGTTGTTCAAAAGTTCGGAGCTCTATGGCCTATTGGAAAGTTGTTGGTCGGAGATTCCTAAAAATGGTGGAGCCAAAAGTTTCATATTTTCTAAGCAACTAGCGCATTTGAAAGAAAAACTTAGAGAGTGGAATAGATCTTACTTCTTAGACATATTCTAGGAAAAATTTGATACCGAAAGGGAGCTTTTGGCTTTGAATGAGAAAGGGATTGCCTCTAGGATGTGTCAGGAGGATGTCTTGAAGGAAAATAAATTGTTGGTCAAGCACAGGGATGTGGTGGCCAGAATTAAGGGGTAGTGGAAAGCTAAAGCTAGAGAATCATGTGGGTGATGGCAATACGAAGTGTTTACATAACTCATTAAAGGCTAAGTGGGTGTTCAATAGAATAAATAATACTATTGATGTTGATGGGAAGGTTTGCTCTCAAGTTGAGGAAATTGAGTTGGAGGTAGTTAGATACTTTTTTGATCTCTTGGCCCTTGAGAATGCCTTTGACTCAAATGCCAATGAAATTTTAAATTGTGTGTAGTTGAAGGTATCAAGGGAGGATAATGATTGGTTGGTGGCCCTATTCTCTTTGGATGAGGTCAAGAAAGATGCGTTTGGGCTATATCTGGACAAAGCATTGGGTACAGACAGATTCACAAGATTGTTCTTTCAATAATGATGAAATTTTCTAGGCTGTGATGTTTGGGAGATCATGGAGGAGTTTAGAAAGAAAAATAAGATTATCAAAGAATGCAATAACACTGTGATCATGCTCATTCCTAAAAAGATTGACTATCATGTACTTTTGCCAAACTCTCCTTGATTTCTCTGTGCAATACGGTGCATAAAATCATCTCTAAGGCATGGGCAAACAAGCCGAAGATACTATTGAATAAGGTAGTTTCTCCAGAGAAGAACATATTTACACTAGGAAGGGATATAATTGATAGTGTTATTTATGCTACTGAAGTCATTCACTCCATCAAGTCAAAAAATCTAAAAAGCATGATTATCAAATTATATATAAAGAAAGTGTGTGACATGGTGAGCTGGTGATTTTTAATCTAAATGTTGGCTAAGTTGGGCTTTAGTAAGGAATGGATTAATAGAATTTTCAGTTGCATCTCCATAGTTAGGTTTTCAGTATTAGTAGGGGAGAAGAACCAATATCCGTCAGGGCTAACTTCGCGCAATCGTAGAATTCAAACCGTACGTCAAATCGAAAAAAAAAAAAATTGGGTTTTTCTCGCGCATGAGTCAAGAGCTTATAACTAAGCTTTTGGCTTCTGGGCAATTCGGTAGAGTGTAGGATCGTTGGATATGCGCATGGAGGTCAAAAAGACACCTTTTAGAGGTGTCATCCACTCAGCGCCACCTAACGTCCCAATACCCACCCGCTATAATTTCAATCAATTATAACTATTTTATCATTCAAATCCACTCAAAAGTCAATGAGTCTCATTCATTTTAGCACTTAATGAGTAGCCATTGGTGTTTTTGTAATTATTTATTCAATAAAATAAAGTTTTTTAATGGATCAAAGTGATTTTTTTTGGGGGGGGGTTAAGTGAGCATGGAGGTGGCGATAATTCAATGGGTGATGGTAACTAGGACTTCTCCCCTAAATGGAAATTTAAATGGTTTTTTCCAATCTTCAAGGCGACTGAGACAAGGTGATCCTTTGTCACCCTTTATGTTTGTGCTTATGGCTGAAGTGTTGGGTGGGGTCATTAAAGATAGGGTGGTTAAGGGGGTATGATGTGATATTACAATTCTAAGAAATTTAGATCCGATTACACATATACAATTCGTTGATGACACAACTATGTTGGGTGAAGCTTTTTTCAGGGAGGTAAGGGCTATTAAGGAAACATTGGAATTATATAGTTGTGGTTCTGATCAATCAATCAACAAGGAAAAAACAAAGATATATTTCTTTAACACGAAGAAAGCTAGCCAAATAAGGATTGCCAACATATTAGGCTTTATGGTGGAGAATATCCCCTCAAAAGACCTTGGGGATCTATTATTTAAAGGGCCTATTGGATCCTCATTGTGGGTTGAGTGTGTTGATAAATGCAGATCTTGAGTTTCCTCTTAGAAGGGACAATGGATCTATCTAGCTGGTAGGCTCACGATGCTCAAGTCTTTTTGGGCACAATGTCAATATATGGTATGTCATGTTTAAAGCTTACCAATAATGCTAAAATGGAGTTGGAAAGCATATTTTTTTAAAATTATGGAAAGGCTCGAATGATGCTCATCGCATCCCCCTCATCAAATGGGACACGGTATGTCGCGACACAATTGACAGTGGTATTAGTGTTGGTGACATACAATTGCAGAATTCGGCTTTTGGTGCGAAGCTTATTTGGTTCAGATGCTTTCCTCACCATATCGACCTTGGTGTAAGTTGATGCAGTGCAATACCTCGACTCGGTGGAGCCCAAGAGGATTGTAACTATTGTGAACCTCCCACTCGACTCTGTTGTTTCAAATTACATGTCTGAAAGTCACCATGTATCATAACTGATCATGTAACATGGAGCATTAACAATGGAACTTCGATGGATTTCTGGACTTATTCATGGGAGGGACACCCTCCCTTGAGGGATATTACAGAATTTGGTGATATAAGGTGCATCCTCTCTGAGTGTGTTGGCACACGAGTAGCTGATTACATTAGAAAATATATATAAGCAATGGTTTGGAGATATTGCATTGGTTAAAGCTGGATGACTTGGGTGTCGACGAAGATATTAAAAATCGTTTCACAAATTTGTTGATTGAATGTAAAATTCTGCTAATCGACAAGGAAGATTTGATTGTGTGGTGTGGGGCGAGGTGGGGAAAATATTATGTTTGATTGGGATACCAAATTCAACATGTTGTAAGGGAAAACTCAAATTGGCGCAAGGATTTATGCTGGGTAGCAGCACTCTCCCCAAAGCCGTAGCCTTTTTGTGGACTGAAATTCATCATAGGATCCTTACCAGTGGTAGGCTTCAGAAGTTCAGTATTATGGATCCTTTAAGGTGTATCATGTGCAAACAAGCAGAGGAAACATGTGATCGCTTGCTCTTCAATTGGATTGTGGCTTCAGAATGTTGGGATTGGTTGCCAGGGAAATTATGCTGGTTTGTGCCTCAGAATGAGCATTTTTCTGATTTCATTTTGGGCTAGCCATGTCTGCACAAAAGTAATCTTTGGGGGAGTATTTGGGAGTGTGCTCCTTCCTTAATGGTGTGGTAGATTTGGAAGGAGCAAAACTAGCAATTCTCAGAGATAAGGAAATTTTTATGTAAGCACTAAAAAGGAAGATAGAATCTTCCCTAATTGAAACACTTAACAACAAGCTGTATGGTAGGCATTCAAAGGTTTTTTCAGTTTGGGATGATCAAATTGGGAAATGCTAGGCTGGGCTTAAGGTACCCATGGAATTTGGTTCGTCAGGTGTATTGGATGGGAAGGCGATGAGACGGCATGCTAAATGGCTGTCCCCCTTGAGGACAGTTGAAATTAAACTGTGACGGCATTGTAAGGGGAAATCTTGGTTGTGCTAGATTGGGATGCATATTACGGGATGAGAAGGGTGATGTAGCATGGGCTCTTGTTGTGTCTAATGGGATTTCATCTAACAACGATGCAAAATATTCGACACTAATTAGAGGTTTGGAGGAATGTGTTAGAAGGAATTAGAAGGATATTGGCATAGAAGGGGATTCTTTTATGTGTATTAATGGCATTCGAAAGAAGGGGTGTGTTAGCTAGAAGCTTGAGAAGTTGGTGATACGTGCTTGGGTATACCTCGATAATTTAAACTTTTTGATTGTGCATGTTTACTGAGAGGCTAATGGCACCGCTGATTGTCTTGCCAACTTGGGAGCGAATGGTCTGGGGTCAGAGTCTTCGGTGACCGACCACTCAATTTATGATGAACTCAACAAGATTTTAAACAAAGAGAAAGGTTTTCGAATTATGTTGCAATCTTCTTCTTATACTCATTATTCTCAATTTCATGCTTTGGCATGCTCTTCGATTTGTGATGGGTGCCATTTTCCTTCTGGCATTTGGTGTTAAGGGTTAAGATTGTTTAGAAAATGGTAGAATGTTTTTAGAGTTTTCTATAAGCTAGAATATTCCTGAAGCTGTTTTAGAAAAGAACATTCTAATAGCTGTTGTAAAAAAGAACATTCCAGGGTTTTGGAATTATTTAGAAAACTAGAAGCTTCTAGGCTTCAAGAATATTGTAGCTATATATATGTGATTGTAGAGAGCTGATGGGTACAGCATTTGGATTGTTGGTAGACACAACATTCAGATATCTGCTAGACACAATGATGAATGTACATTGTTGGATTGAATATAATAAAAGATAGATTAATTGTTTCTTCAGCTATATCTCAGTTTTGCTCTATTTTGTCATGTTTTTCAGCAGCTGTAACATAATTTTTATATTGTTTTGGGCCTGATTTTACATTTGGGATGATGCATGGTGGTGAGTTGGGTGAGATCGGTGGGTCTCGTGTACCTTGTTTTTCCAATGTTCTTATGGGACAGATGGTTGATGTTGGTGGCATATGGTTGTTGGTCACTTTTTGTGCTACCTTCATCAGTCTTGTGGTTGGTATGCGTGAGATGCTGGTGGCTTTGGCCTTGGCACGACTTAGAGATGGTCTTTGAGGTTTTGTTTCTCATGTAAATTCCTCTTGGGGCCTTTCACTCCCCTACTCTTTTGGAGCATCTCTTTGTTGGGGGATTGGTGGTCTATTGGGACTTCTGGCACCCATTGATGTATTGATTTTATTTCTCTTTATAATCCAGGGAGCCACCCCCTAAGGTCGTGCTTACTCAAAATAATAAAATCATTATATATTAATAATATATTATTATATAATATATAATATTATATTATTATTAAATAGTATATAATAATATAACAATTATTATTATAATAATTACTATACATGGTGTTTGGTCTTTAAACAATTGTAAGTGTCTCAATAATGGATATCTATCTATTAGGTTAAGTAACGGATATTTGTATTTGTTGATTAATAACGGATATCCATTTTGCTTTGGTGTTTACCATATCAAATATACTTTTTACCAATCCAAGTGAAAAATTAAACGTGAATTTCGGGATTTTTCCTTTCTCATGTCATGTTTTTTTGTAACATTGCCATTGTTTGTCTCCACATGATCCTGCACAAACCCTTAAATATGTTATTTTAATGCTTTTGAAAGGTGAATTTTTGGAGAGACAAGGAATTTTTTAAAAGGTCAAATATTTTGCTTTATTAAATGGGACGCCTAAGTGGGAACATAAGGAGAATTTTTTAAATAAAATAAATTATGGTATTTCTCCAAGATAGGGTGTGGATTTTGGGAACCATACAAAAGGATTTTTTGAAGCTCATTTTGAGGGGAGGGCTTGACTACTTTTCTTGAGGAGAACTTACAAGTTTTATACCAGAAGATTTGTAAGGACAAAAACCCTTGCAAGGATCATCCATTTTGATTGTGAAAGATTGGTCTTGGTGGGTTTGTTTATAGGCAACTTCATTTGGAGCTACTTGGAGTTTCATTGCTCTGATTTCATTGACTTTTCAAGGGGTTTCAAGTCAGAATATGATGAGATGATTAGAGAAGGGTGAGCAACAGTTTTAAGGCATTATTTTTAGTCTCAAATCTTTTCTTTATGGTTTTACTTCCCCTTGATAGGTTGTACAACTACCTAGGGGGCATGAGGATTATGAAGCCAAGTGCCTAGTTTGGGAGTAGTTTTGGGGGGTCTTTGGAGGTGTCTAGGGTGGAGAAACACTCAACAATCATTAAAGGAGTGAACTAACAAGGTGTTGAGGAGAAATTAATGTTTTATTGTATTTTCAAGTTGCTGGTCCAAGTCCAAAAAATTCCAATTTTATAACAACAGCTTTTGGGTATGTCCCAAATGTCATTCTGATTATTGTATGGTCATTAATATGTTGTTTGAACATCTTTTAAAACAAAATATTATGATTGGAATGATTCTGGAATAGTTTTAGTGCATGATCTTTTCAAAAAGAGTTGTTTTATCTATATTGCAAAAATTTCTATTGGTTGTCATTGTTATTTGTCTATTGCATTTATCTTGCAAATCAACATTCAAATAAAAAACAAATCAGAAAACATCATAAGACTAATGGTAGAGAGTTTTAACTATGAAATCTCAAGATTCCCTCCATATATGATACTCTTTTCCATGAGAGTTCAATATTTATAACATTTTATTAATATTAAATAAATGTAACAGCATTAAAACTTGCAAGACTTAAAACATCTAGTTTAATAATAAGATTGTGTATAAACCTTCAAAAACTATTCAAGATTTACAAAATTAAATTCTTTTATGAGACTCCCTACATTAATAAAATTGATTGTCCAATTAACATAAAAATCAAGAAAATGTGACCTTGACATAAGCATGAGTATATTGTAAAATCTTTGAATATATTGCAAAATTCATCTTGTGCCCTACTCTACAATGGGGCAGCCACACATTTATTTAAAGACCCATAAAGCCTTTAGTTGCTTTTGCATTCCTTAACCAGTCTCCTCTCTTAAAGATCACACATCAAATTAAGCAATAATACCAAACTTACAAATTACATCGATGCAAGCACAAGATAGACGTGATATAATACACACCAAACAACTTTTTTAATATCTACTGTTGTGCTTTAATAAGTGGCATAGATGATAGAATCAAGACTATTTATGTACCTGCTCAGGGGTTGATTCAAATTGAGTTGTCTCGACAGTCCATTCAGTTTCCTCTTCAATTTGCTTGACTCTCAAAATTAGCTGCAATCCAGCGTTTTCCATGACTCCTCTGGCCTTCCCAGCTAGATAAATTACTTTCCACAAATTATCTTCATCGAACTCTTGTGCCAATCGCCGAGAATACTTGATCAGTATATGCGGTAGTTTTGAGAGGCAGCCAGCAATAACATTTCTCAACGATTTTTCTGTCCAACCAGCCAGATCATCAACCGTATCAGCCTCCATTTCCACTACTCTACACAGTTTATGGAGGCTATATTTTGGTGCTATTTCCAGCAAATTCATGGAATCATGTAAATCAAAATTCGCAGCTGCTTTTCTGTGGATCAAGTCATCGTTTTGGCCTTCATGTACTACTAGCATATGGGTTTTGAGCACAGCCACAGCTTCTTTGGACAGCTCGTTTAAATATTCAGTAGCAGTTTTAATTTGAGTTGAAATGGGAAGATCTTCATAAAGTGCTTGTAGTCGGCAGAATTCTTTTTCAGCGGCCACGCTTACTTGATGGGATTCTGTATTGAGATTTTCAAGAAGATTGAATCCAATTAATTTGTCAGCTTCTATGTGGGTATAATCCACTAAGTTCAGTAGATCCCACGCTTGACGGCAAGCTTTTACAGCACTGACCAGGCGGTCAGACTTTTGGCCATCCAGTTGGATGAGAAGATGGAGTAAGGATACTGATGTCATCGTCCAACAGGGCTCGTTTAGGCTAGGAAAATACTTTGTAACTTGTGGCAATTTTTCCCTTCTAAGCTTATCCATTAGCTGATACCCTCGTTCAATGGATTGAAGAGAGAACTGATCAGAATTTGAGATGAGAATATTACACTCCTTACCTTTATCACGGCCATCCTTCATTAGAAGTTGTACTTGAGTAATAGAGCTTCTGTTGGCATTCCACAGAAAAGCTGGATCTTCGCCTGGCATACAGAGTCGCTCCAAAATGTCTGCAAAGCCCTCATAATGTCGACCTGAAACTAGGAATCTACCGCCCTCTTTATTATTATTATTATGCGCCCAGCTCACAAAGACTTTAGAAAAGACCAACTCAACGAGAAACTGAGAATATTTGCTAAGAAAAACCACACATATCTGAAGAGCACAAACAAGGTGAAGGAGCTTGTGTAAGCGCGTTGTGACAGCTACCATGGTGAGCAAGCTGTTTATATCATTCGGCCGCTGGTAAAGAGGAGATGCTTTCATGTCGTAGATGTGAATCACCTCAACGATGCTGCTGGTCCAAAATTCCTCCACACAAAAGTATCTCCTAAAGCTGAATGTCCCTTTTGCAAGCTTGGGAAAATAGATTAGAGTGGTGATCCATCTACAGCATATGACAGCCCATCCAACGAGGAAGAAACCACACATTGCAAACAGTTCAAACAATAGTAATTGTTTGCCCTTCATAAGGTAGTGCAAAGTTTTGTCATAATTCAAATGCAGCCATCTGCTTTTAAGTATAAATGATATGACGCAGAGAGAAACACCCAGTGCAGCTGCTGAATTCACCACTGACCTGGAAATAACATAATTAGGCTGAGAAGCACGAGCCACAATCCATGACTTGAATATCTCCTCTTCAAAATCATTCCAGCATTTCTTCAAATCTATAGTGCTCTGGATTTCTGGGTCTCCACTTCCGCTTACCATCTTTTCATCTCCACCCAAGATTACGGGGATCCTCTTGCTCAGAATGTTACGAATGGTGTAACCGGCCAAAACTGTGGAGCATGATGCGCAAATAAGAAATATAAGTGAGACGAAGAACACGCTACTGGATAGAATGAACCAATGGAAAAAAGTTTCGTGCGTCCTCTCCCTAATGTAATCTTTGAAGATCTTTTTGTCATCAAAAACATTGTGGACTTCAGTTAGAAGTTGGCCGAAAAGGCTTATTGCAAAAGCCGCAATGAGCCTCAAGTCGTTTCCCGAGCGAGACCCTACCATTCCAGGTAGCAGATATCCTATGAATACACAGATGCTAAGTCTCCCACCATCTATTAGAAGCTGGTCGTGAAGTACGAATCTTAGCTCTTCGAATTGGTTGGATGCAGAATAATTAGTGGTTGTATCGACGAAGGTAAGAACATTGATGGTGAGGGCACTCAGAACAAGAGCCTTCCCTGGCACCCAATGCTCCCGTTTCTTGAATGCCTTCACCACATCCACCGTCACAAAGAGAGTGAAGGCAGAAAGATAGATCACCATGAACAAAGCTTTACAAATAAACGATAAAGACTGCAGCAAGACATGTACTTCCATGGCAGCACACGCAAAAATACAGCTCACTTCATTCTGCTCGCTGTTTTCTTCAACAAAGGAGGTCTTCAACGCGATACTGTAAAGCATTAAGCAACGAATGTTACTTTGTCCGTAATATATTTCTCTCTATAAGGGTAAATGTTTACTTAAGTACTAAGAAATCTTGACTGAGTTTAATTGCTATGTACGTTTGTTGCTGTAGGACCTGTCTAAAGATATGGAAAACTTAGAATATTTTTTACACAAAGTGCGTCGCTTTAAAAGATGCCGCCATAGGACAAGAAACTGTCGTGATTGAAGAGCTTGTAGTTTTGCAAAACTAAAAGCTGTAAACGTGATTGAAGAGATATGTCATTGAAGATATAAAGACCGCAGCAAGACATGTACTTCCATGACAGCACACGCACAACTATACACACCACTTCATTCAACAAAGGAGATCTTCAACGCGATACTGGAAAGCATTAAGCAACGAATGTTACTTTGTCCGTAATATATTTCTCTCTATAAGGGTAAATGTTCTACTTAAGTACTAAGAAATCTTGACTGAGTTTAATTGCTATGTACGTTTGTTGCTGTAGGACCTGTCTAAAGATATGGAAAACTTAGAATATTTTTTACACAAAGTGCGTCGCTTTAAAAGATGCCGCCATAGGACAAGAAACTGTCGTGATTGAAGAGCTTGTAGTTTTGCAAAACTAAAAGCTGTAAACGTGATTGAAGAGATATGTCATTGAAGATATAAGGACCGCAGCAAGACATGTACTTCCATGACAGCACACGCACAACTATACACACCACTTCATTCAACAAAGGAGATCTTCAACGCGATACTGGAAAGCATTAAGCAACGAATGTTACTTTGTCCGTAATATATTTCTCTCTATAAGGGTAAATGTTCTACTTAAGTACTAAGAAATCCTGACTGAGTTTAATTGCTATGTACGTTTGTTGCTGTAGGACCTGTCTAAAGATATGGAAAACTTAGAATATTTTTTACACAAAGTGCGTCGCTTTAAAAGATGCCGCCATAGGACAAGAAACTGTCGTGATTGAAGAGCTTGTAGTTTTGCAAAACTAAAAGCTGTAAACGTGATTGAAGAGATATGTCATTGAAGATATAAAGACCGCAGCAAGACATGTACTTCCATGACAGCACACGCACAACTATACACACCACTTCATTCTACTCTCTGCTTTCTTAAACG
The DNA here is from genome assembly GCA_007115665.2 of Sequoiadendron giganteum. Taxonomy (NCBI): domain Eukaryota; kingdom Viridiplantae; phylum Streptophyta; class Pinopsida; order Cupressales; family Cupressaceae; genus Sequoiadendron; species Sequoiadendron giganteum. The sequence continues at coordinate 286,630,288 of CM021110.1, read as the reverse complement.
AGATCTTCAACGCGATACTAAAAAGCAACGAAGGCTACTTTGTCTGTAATATAGGGGAGAGGAGCCGATACGTAGGCGGGGGCCCGAACGTGCGATGGGGCATGCGCTCGTTGGGGCCCACACCTATACGTTGGTCCTCCATAAGGTAAGCTTAATTTCATCCATAGATAGGTTTGATCACATCAAACATAAATCAGATATAAAATACACACAAGTTAGCATTAATTTAAAAACTTAACAAGTACACGGTGGCAGCTAAACATGATGAAGTGTATCCAACTTGTATCTGACATTGAACAAGTACCATTCCGACATGGAATTAAAACAGCCCAAACACTAAGACATGCACCCTTCCCCGTAAACTATTAAACCCAATTTTCGCACCAATACAGGCGTCACTTTCACATTAGTCACAACTACAGAAAATAAACAAGATGCCAACTCAACAACTTTGAAACCCATCTGACACATCTTTGACCGACTGGCGAACCCATTACAAGATTGTTTCCCATCGTAGCATAACTAAACCAACACGCAAATGCATTCGCCTATCCTGTCTACCATGAGATCTACAACACGTATCAGCTTCAATCTGTCCCATCTTTCCAAGTAGGGTGCGCACGTACTGGAGCCAAACGCAAATATCCCACCTGCATCCATTTAACACTCCTGTAAGGCCGCCATTATTCAAAACAAAAGCATGGAAACAATTTCAAATAATCCACCAAACCAATCAACTCAAGAATTAAAGGCTGAAATCAATCAAATCTTCAATTCATACGAAACAGAACTCAAATTCAAAAGAGGATAGCAAGTTATTTCACCACACCAAACAACCATCAATCAAATCTTCAATTCATACGAAACAGAACTCAAATTCAAAACAGGACAACAAGTTATTTCACCACACCAAACAACCATCAATCAAATTCAAATAATTCCCAATTCAAATAACCGTGAAAACCAACAAGTATTTAGTTATTCTGCAGTGAGTGACATTAGAAAATGAGGAGTGACAAGCACATAATTGAACGAGTTAACATCAAGGGGAGGCAACAACTCAGATTCCAGTGCACCAGCATCCATATTGTATCAGGTTTTCCTTTTCACACTTGTCCTTCATTACAGCCATTAACAGCATCCATATTGATCTTCATTACACCCATTACAGTCATATTACATGTTTCTTTATGTATTTGTAGGGTTTATATTGAAAATATTGCAGTCATAGGTTAGCATAGTGTTCCATAGGGTTTATAATGCACATATTACAGTCATGGTTTACCATTTAAGGCTTTCCCTGGGGTTTATATTGCAAATATTACAGTCATAGTTTACCATCTCTGTTTCCCTAGGGTTTATATTGAAAATGTTACAGTCATAGTTTACCCTTTTTGTTTCAGTAGGGTTTATATTGCAAATATTACACTCATAGTTTAACATTTATGTTACATATGTTCTGCATTATCATTCACTCTACTTATCGTAGTCTCACATCGTAGTCTCATAGGTTTTGCATTATCATTCACTCTACTTATCGTAGTCTCACATCGTAGTCTCATAGGTTCCACATTATCGTTTATATGTTACATATTGGTCATGGTTTACCATATCTGTTTCAATGGTCCTGTATTATCATTCACTCTGATTATCTTATTCTCATAGGTTCTGCATTATCATTCACTCTAGTTATATTATTCTCATAGGTTCTGCATTATCATTGACTTTGCTTAGCATAATCTCACAGGTTCTGCATTATCATTTACTTTGCTTATCTTATTCTTCTTTCAGTTCTACATTGTCATTCACTCTGGATATCTTATTCTCATATCTTCTGCATTATCAGTCTCTAAAGTTTCTGTTGTTCAAACATGAGTGTGGTTTTCACTTTCCTCTGCATGAGAATGTTAATGTTGTAAACGCTTAAAAGGTTATGAGATGTTCTTAAACTCTAACTCCCTTGCATAGCTTGTAATTTTGTGCTTCTTACTCCTCTACTTCCTTATGTCACTCACTCCAGAATAGATAACTCAAGATAACAAACTCTTGTTATAGAAGATAATCTCAATTGAAATGCAAGAAACTAAAAATATAACACATACACAAACTAAATAATCTTATGTTCAAGCATCACTCTCTTCATACATATAAAGATAATTGTTAAAGCATTTGTGTTTCATAGTTTACCATTTATCTTTCCTAGGTTCTGCATTATCATTTACTCTGGTTATCATATTCTCATATGTTCTACATCACAAACTAATTATTCTTCTGTTCAAGCATCATAGGTACATAGTTGTATTTCATAGTTTACCATTTATGTTTCATAGGTTATGCATTATCATTGACTCTGCTTATCATATTCTCATATGTTCTTCATTACAAAGCAATTGTTTTTTTGTTCAAGCATCACTGTTTTGATTCTAATTATTCTGTGTAGATGGCCAAGGGCAATGCAGTGGTGACCCGTACTGGGAACAAAAAAAAAAAAAAAGAGCCACGACAAGGCTGTCTGCTAAGAAATGAGGATGCAGATTCCCCCCTGAAATAGATCATGTTGCACAAGTAGATGAGGTTTCTACTCCTCAAATACCACAGATTGAGGTTACTACACCTCAAATACCGCAGAAGGTAAAACAAATACAAAAGCTGTGGTCTGAGGATGACATGAAAAGGGCACTCTATGACGTTGAAGAGAATGACATGTCGATAAGGGGGGCTTCCAAAAAGTGGTCAATCCTAATAGCCACACTGTCCAAATGGCTAGGGGGTCTAACAACAATTTCCAAGAAAGGTCCGCCAACAGTCCTCACAAAAGAGGAAGAAAATCGCATTGTGGAATGGTGCGAGCAAATGGCTGATATTGGTCATGATCTTGAGATAGTCAATCTTAAGTCTGAGGTTGCTCAAATATGTCAAAATAGGCCAAACCCTTTCACCAATGGCTTCCCAGGGAAGTCCTGGTGGATAGGCTTCAAGCACAGACATCCTCAACTCGCATTACGAACTGCTGAAGGCCTAGACAAATATAGGGCATTCAATCTTAGACCTGATGTTGTAGATGCATTCTACAAAACACTGTCTGCAGCATACAAAGCCATGCCATATGGTCCTGATCACATATGGAATTGCGATGAAACTAGCATCCCAGCAGGAAAAAATGGGTCCATGAAGGTGCTCGCAAGAAAAGGTAGTAGGAATGTCTCTTACATTATCCCAAAGAGCCGTAAATGGATAACCATTCTATGTTGTGTCAATGTTGTCGGGCAAAGCATTCCAGGATTCTACTTGTTCAAGGGGAGTGCGAACATAGATAATTACATCATAGATTGTGAACCAAGTGCTTGCATGGCAGCCCAGCCACATGCATGGATGACCAAAGACTTGTTCATAGATTGGTTGACCCACTTCAAAACCTCCATTCCAAGTGGTGTCTCACCCACGAACAGGGTCTTGCTGATCTTTGACAGCCATGGAAGCCACGTAGCGCTTGAAACCATCCAAGAAGCAAGAGATATCGATATAGATTTGTTAACATTGCCATCACACACATCACATAAGCTACAGCCATTGGATGTGAGTGTGTTTGCACCTTTGAAAGCTTACTTCAAATCAGAACGTGCAGAGTTTTTGTCAAGGTTTCCAAACATTGAAGTGAGGAGGAGAGAACTTGCAATGTTAGGCAGCAAAGCAATGCAAAGAGCTTTGACAGTTGACAACATCAAGGCTGGGTTTAAAAGGACTAGTATATGGCCGTTGAATCCTGATGCACTTGTCAACGACATGCATCCAAGTGAGACATTTGTGGTCAGCGAGGATGTTGACACAGTTGAAAACATTCTCAGCTTTTCTGGACTTGGTGTGTCAAGTGATGATGTCACAGTATTGCAGTCCACTCTTCCAGATGGACACATGCAGCCTACAACAAAAACACAGCACTCACCTCATACATGTCCTGCTGAATGAGTTGCACAAGTGGTGGTTAATGAACACACCCCTCCCATGGTGGACAGAACCGTTGATCAATTCAGCGAAAGTTTAGATCTTCCATCACAACGAAGGCAACCATCCTGGTTGGTTGAGAGAGCAATGAACTTGGGCATTCATTTGGAAGTCCCAGAACAAGAGGATACCTATACTTTTCCATCACCACCACCAGAAATTGACCTTTCTCAAGTTGTCCATTACTATGCTCCTTCTTGCAATTCAGATTTACAAGCCAATGAAGATGTACCACAGGGCTCACAGGTAGTCGAGGAGGTCATTGGCACACAGTCAGATGGGACACAAGAAACACAAACAATTCCACACATCAGCAAGTTCCTCAAGTTTCCTGTGCACACTGTCCGTCAAATGAAATCCAAAGCAGGTGCAATTCGGATCAGTAGACAGTCTCAATTGTTGACAGCAGATGACTACATGAGGCTGTTAATGGAGCAAGAGCAAAGGAAAAAAGAGGTGGAGGAGATAAAAGCAAGAAAGAGACAACAGAATGTAGAGAAAAGGGAAGCAAGAATTGTGGCAGCGGAGTTGAAGGAGAATGCCAGAATTGAGAAGGACATACTGCGAAAAGAAAAAGAGCAACAAAAATTACAACAAAAAAAGGATAGAGATGCAAAAAAGGAGCAAGAGAGGCTTCACAAGGAACAGGACCGAAAGGAAAAAGAGATTGAGGAGGCATAGAGGGCTTTACAGAGAGAGAGGCGGTTAAGGAACACTTCTAATCCATTGTCTCAAAGTAATGGAGTCTTCCATGATATTCTCAACATTAATATCCCTCAGTTCTCCACACCAATGAATTATTCAAGCCTCTCCAAATCTGACTTTAGGGGCAGTCAATATCCATATCAATTTGGCACTCGGGATGTACAAATGTCTTCACCACTGCCCCCAACACATGTCACTTGCACCCAATTTACCACTCCAAGTCCCACTCATGTATGCAGCAATCCCCGATGACTGGAAGGGGATGAGAACATGGCAATTGGCACCCCAACCAGCCAAGATCCTTTTCACAATAGCAGCAGCTAGGTTACAAATGCTAGTTTCATAGACTTTAGAAGTATTGATATTTACAAACACACCGAAATTGTGGATAGTTGTAATTTTTTGATAAGTATAGATTGACCGTTATTGTTTTGTTTTGTGAAGTAATCTGATTAGATTCGAAAAAGTGTTGTATGTAATTTGCAATGTATGCTTCTTCATTGACATTTTTAAATATATGAGAATTACAGATGCATCGTTTTTGTTTTGATTTGCAATGTATTAGGATCATATTGTAATGTGTGTTCTATGTAATTTGCAATGTGTCACTGTTTATGTTTCAAATGTTTGCTTCGTCATTGACATTTTGTCATTTTCTATTCCTTTTTCCAAATATTTTTCCACGTAGAAGGTCCAACTTTGTCCACGCG
>CM021110.1:286523510-286624771 GCA_007115665.2 Sequoiadendron giganteum | reverse complement strand
TCGAAAAAAAATAGAAAAAGGACCCATCGATTGATACAGACGCACCTCGAGTGCCACTACCTGTGTGGCTCGACGTCCGAAGGTGACAGCCTTGCCACATCAATTCCTCCCACTCCGCCACTATAACAATCCACTACTAAGCATTTATCACTCGCCGCCACTTCCTATTCCTATCTACAGTGAGGACTAAATGCTGCCACCTCTCGTAAGCTCCACGCCACCCCGCAATTTTATTCCAAACAACCTATGCATATGCATATGCATATGTACATATGCAGTATATACATATGTATATATATATGTATATACTGCATATACATAGACGTATGCATATGTATATGCATACATATACATATACATATTAGACATATGCATATACATACTTATATGTATATGTATATGTATGTAGATATGTATTTGCATATGCATATGTATATGTATATAGATATGTATATGCATATACATATGCATATGCATATGCAAATACATATCTACATAGATATGCGTTTATTCTGAAATGAACTGCATTGAATGCTCCCAGTGCCTCGCTCTTCTCGCCATTCAACCAACCTTTCATTTTCTCGAGTAAACATTCCGTCTTCACTTGCTCGCCGGTACCTGCTTGTTTCATCGTCTGCAACCTTCGCTGTCTCATGACAACCTGCAATGCTCGGAGACCATATCTTGTTTGGGTAGAAGCCGATACGGAGATGGGTAGACGCCAATTACTGAACATCACTAGCAGCTCCACTTCCGCCATGCAAGCAACGAACGGGTTCCTCGCCGCCATGAACGGGTTCCATATACATATGTACATATATATGTGCATACATCCACATACACATATTGTATATGTATATATATATATGCATACATACACATACATATACATATTTGTATACAATTAAGGCGTGCAACTATTCTATCTTTTTCAGGTCCCATTGATGAATTTGGGGGTGTTAAACTTGTCATAGGTGATGGCAACCTATGTTGCACGGGTCCACAACTCCATTCGAATTGTGAAGTGTTGCATAGGTAACCATGAGAAGCCTTCACAAAACCAAGTCCCCTAAGTCGTTTAAATACAAAGCTATGGACACCTATGTGAAATGCTACATAGGCCACACATGTATATACATAAAACATAGACATACAAATATACATATAGGTTATGCTTCATCATTTCAATCAACTAAGCAATAGAGACATGTTTAAGGGAGACTTGATTTTATGAACGCTCATTTGATGGCAACCTATGCTGCACGGGTCCAGAACTCCATTCGAATTGTGAAGTGTTGCATAGGGAACCATGACGAGCCTTCAAAAAACCAAGTCCCCTAAGTCATTCAAATACAAAGCTATGGTAATCTATGTGAAGTGCTACATAGGCAAGCATGAAAGGCCTTGGAAAAACTAGGTCCCCTAAATACATGTTGTAAGAAAGCTTTAGTGCTCAATATTGATCTATGGTAATACATGTGAATACTTGAAGGTTTTCACGGCTATTTGAATTGGGAATTATTTGAATTTGATTGATGGTTGTTTGGTGTGGTGAAATAACTTGCTGTCCTCTTTTGAATTTGAGTTCTGTTTCGTATGAATTGAAGATTTGATTGATTTCAGCCTTTAATTCTTGACTTGATTGGTTTGGTGGATTCTTTGAAATTGTTTCCATGCTTTTGTTTTGAATAATGGCGGCCTTACAGGAGTGTTAAATGGATGCCGGTGGGATATTTGCATTTGGCTCCAATAAGTGCGCACCCTACTTGGCAAGATGGGACAGATTGAAGCTGATACGTGTTGTATATCTCATGGTAGACGGGACAAGCAAATGCATTTGCGTGTTGGTTTGGTTATGCTACAATGGGAAACAATCTTGTAATGGGTTCGCTAGTCGGTCAAAGATGGGTCGGATGGGTTTCAAAGTTGTTGAGTTGGCACCTTGTTTAAATTAATGCTAACTTGTGTGCATTTTATATCTAAGATATGTTTGATGTGATCAAGCCTATCTATGGATGAATTTTTTTTGACGTTGTGGAGGACTGGCGTATAGGTGCACACCATATAAAGTTGACACCCCCAAATTAATAAATGGCACATATAACAGATACAATTGTTGCAGGTCTGAATTTATGAATATAGACATATACATACACATACACATAGACATAGACATAGACATAAGTGAATTAAACATGACTGTAGAGAAGTATAGGAAGAGGCAGCGAGTGATAAATGCGACGCAGTGGATTGTTAGGGTGGCTGACTGAGAGAAGTAGACGTGGCAAGGTTGTCCACTTAAGACCTCTTCACACATCTATACACACACACATTTACATATAGACATACACATTCACACATACACATTTACATATACAAATACATATTTACATATAGACATAAATATAGACATACACATACACATACACATAAACATACACATACACATACACATAGTCATAGACATACACATATCCATACACATGCACATACACATACACATACACATAGACGTAGACATAGACATAGACATACGAATATACATATTTACATAGGCATATACATAGACATAAACATACACATATTTATAGATTTATTTACACATATACATAGATTTACATACACACATACATAGACATAAACATATACATATTCAAATACAAAGCTATGGTAATCTATAAACATATACATAAACATAAACATATGTATATGTATATGAATATGTCTATACATATGCATATATATATATATAAGTAAGATGCAAAGACCTTAAGCATATACAAGTTGGATACACTTCATCATGTTTGGCTGCCAACGTGTAATTGTTTTGTTTCAAAATAATTACAATTATGTGTGCATTTTATATCTGATATACATATCCATATGTCTATGTATATCTGTATGTATATGTCTATCTATCTGTCTATGTCTATGTATATGTCTATGCCTATGTATTTGTCTATGTCTATGTTGATGAAGCAAAACCTAAAAAAAATAGAACAGCCCCCATATATTTCCAAGACACAAAATTAAGGTACAATAATTGGATGACTAATATGATGGAAAATAACCTATGCAAAAGATAACACCCCAAAAATAACCAATGGCACCTAAGAAAAGATAGAAACATTTGCATTACAGACTTATTGAAGGATATGGGTTTTTTTTTTCATTTAAATGTTATTGGTCCACGTGGCCTGCCATGTGGACAATGTGATTTTGGGTGCATACGTATCGGCTCCTTTCCCCTAATACGTAAGCAGGGGCCGTAATGTGCAATGGGACATGCGCTCGTTGGGGCCCACACCTATACGTTGGTTCTCCACAACATAAGGTTAATTTCATCCATAGATAGGCTTGATCACATCAAACATAAATCAGATATAGAATTGATGGAGCATTACCCAAAATCAGAGTCAATGATAATGCAAAACCTATGAGAAAACAATAAGGAGAGTGAATGATAATGCATAACCTGTGAGATTACGATAAGCAGAGTGAATGATAATGCAAAACATATTGAAAAGAGATATGATGTAATATAAGCTAGACAATTATTTGAGTTTTGCTTCCCCTTTGACATCAAATAGTTTCTTATTTTTTGTAGTTAGGATATTGTTTTCACTATGTACCTGAGGTAGAGGATTAGTTGGTTGATTGTGATAATGAATTTTAGGTGAGAATAAGAGATTGGATGAGACTATCATTAACACATGTTATAATGTTTAATCTAAATTGGGATACCCAAGGCATGAATAAGGATGAGTCTGATTCAATGGATAAAATATACTTCGATCATGTATAAATGATGTTCATTCTTGCTATCAATTTGAATTATAAGAATGTTAAACAAACATAAATGGGAGAACAATAGTTGCACTAAAGAGGAAAAATGGAATGGATACTAAAAGGACAACGTAGAAATAATATTCTAAGGAAAAAAACTATAGATAGGATCCTCTTCATAGCTTTTATTTCTATCACATATGAGAATTGAGACCTATATGCTATGGGATCATATCCTTCTTTAATGAATCTCTAGTGGCCCTTATGGTTTATTGGGGCTTTGTGGTCCTATTCATGTTATACTATCACATCCCTAATTATAATTGAAACAAATCAAACAATGATACAAAGTGTAATAGAAAATTGAGACATGTAAGATTGATTCTAATGGATGAACAAACTAACCATCCATCTATACCATAGCGTTGTTCAAAGTTATATATACATTTGATAATGTTGTATGAAATTATATTTCAGTATCTATATGAGAAATGGTTATAGCATAAGTAGGAGTCAACCATCATCATAGTTAGCTATAAGGGAGAGGGGCCGATATTTACAGCCACTTTAATTGAACAAAAAACAAAGCGTACATCCAATTAGGTTGTATATATACACATATACATATATGCATATGTATATGTAAACGTATATATGCATATGCAATGCATTTTGAATGGAGAGTGTAAGGAATGGAAGGTACAATGCATAGCTTAAGGGAGAGTGTAATGGTGTTCTTATTTCAAATTATGCATGTTCCATCCATTCGCTACACTCTACATCTAAAACAACTTCATTTTTTGTTTGCATATGCATATATAAGTATACATGTACATATGCATATATGTATATACAATTGCATATGTATATGTATGCACATACATATGCATATACATATCCATATACTGCATATGCATATACATATACATATCAAATATTGATAAAAAGTGTAAGAACAAAATCATACATGTAAGATTGAGTGTAACTGATGAATAGAGAAACCATTAATGCCATCATGAATAGTAGTTTGGTATATCTTAGGCAGATTAGACTTATTTCACCATAAGTCCACAATTGTAAATCTTATATCTTGAGGTGATGAAGGGCAGGTTTGCAAGGAAACAGAAATTGCATGTTATAGTATGACATCAAGAAATCATACTCTTAGAAATAATTGAATGATACAAACTGAAACAACAATGTTATACTTGTAAGAGTAAGAGCTATCAAGAAGAAAAAATTGAATAAGGATGAGTCTGATTCAATGGATAAAATATACTTCGATCATGTATAAATGATGTTCATTCTTCCTATCAATTTGAATAATAAGAATGTTAAACAAACATAGATGGGGGAACAATAGTTGCACTAAAGAGGAAAAATAGAATGGATACTAAAAGGACATTGACTTGCAATTCAATGGAGTTCTTGAAGTGTTCCATTGCACGTATTGCATATGGTGGAGGTTTGACAGAGGTGTAAATAGCAATGACATACACATAAACATACACATAGTCACATACACAAAGACATAGACATACACATAGTCACATACACATAAACATACACATAGTCACATAGACATAGACATAGACATAGACATAGACACATACACATAAACATACACATAGTCACATACAGAAAGACATAGACATACACATAGTCACATACACATAAACATACACATAGTCACATATACAAAGACATAGACATACACATAGTCACATACACATAAACATACACATAGTCACATAGACATAGACATAGACACATACACATAGTCACATACACAAAGACATACACATACACATAGTCACATACACATAAACATACACATAGTCACATAGACATAGACATAGACATAGGCATAGACATAGACATAGACACATACACATAAACATACACATAGTCACATACACATAAGTATACACATAGTCACATACACAAAGACATACACATACACATAGTCACATACACATAAACATACACATAGTCACATAGACATAGACATAGACATAGACATAGACATAGACATACATATAGACATACACATACACATACACATACACATAGTCACATACACATAGACATACACATACACATACACATAGTCACATACACATAGACATACACATACACATAGTCACATACACATAAACATAGACATACACATACACATACACATACACATACACATACACATAGAATTACACATAGACATAGACGTACACATAGTCACATACACATAAACATACACTAGACATACACATAGTCACATAGACATAGACATACACATACACATACACATACACATACACATACACATAGTCACATACACATAAACATACACATAGTCACATACACAAAGACATAGACATACACCTAGTCACATACACATAAACATACACCTAGTCACATGCACATGCACATGCACATGCGGAACGTATGAGAATACGAGAAGTAGAGTGAATGATAATGCAAAACCTATGAGAAAATGATAAGTAGAGTGAATGATAATGCATAACCTGTGAGATTATGCTAAGCAGAGTCACTAATAAGGCAGAACGTATGAGAATACGAGAAGCCGAGTGAATGATAATGCAGAACCTATGAGAAAATGATAAGCATAGTGAATGATAATGCAGAACCTGTGAGATTAAGCTAAGCAGAGTCAATGATAATGCAGAATGTATGAGAATACGAGAAGCAAAGTGAATGATAATGCATAACCTATGAGAAAATGACAAGCAGAGTGAATGATAATGTAGAACCTGTGAGATTATGCTAAGCAGAGTCACTGATAAGGCAGAACGTTTGAGAATACGAGAAGCAGAGTGAATGATAATGCAGAACCTATGAGAAAACGATAAGCATAGTGAATGATAATGCAGAACCTGTGAGATTATGCTAAGCAGAGTCAATGATAATGCAAAACATATGAGAATACGAGAAGCAGAGTGAATGATAATGCAGAACCTATGAGAAAATGGTAAGCAGAGTGAATGATAATGCAGAACCTGTGAGATTATGCTAAGCAGAGTGAATGATAATGCATAACCTATGAGAATACGATTTGCAAAGTCAATGTCAATGCAAATCCTATGAGAATAGGATAACCCAAAACTATGACTGTAAAACTTGCAAAATAAACCCTACCAAAACATAAATGGTAAACTATGCGTGCTATATTCTCAAAATAAACCCTACTGAAAGAGAAATGAGGTAAATATGAGCGTAATATTTGCAATATAAACCCTACAGAGCAAAACCCATATAAACAACTTGAATTATTACATGTCGAAAGAAGAAAACAACCAACTGCATTAATATATTTAATATAAACAGAGAGATGCTTGAACAGAAGATTAATTTCCAAATATTTAGTGTGTTCATCAACACAAATAATGCAGTGTTCATAAACACTCAACTTCAACAAAATAAACGAAATCTGCAACACCAAAAAACATATAAAACAAAGCGAAATTGCAAACCAAACATAAATAGAAGAACAATGGCCAGCCTTAGTGAGCAAGCTCACCTGGGTCGAACATGCGATGAACCCCTTCATTGCTTGCGGTGACCTTCATGGCGGCGAGGAACCCGTCCATGGCAGCGAGGAACCCGTTCGTTGCTTGCATGGCGGAAGTGGAGCTGCTGGCGATGTTCGGTAAGTGGCGTCTACCCATCTCTGTATCAGCTTCTACTCAAACAGTATATGGTCTCCGAGCATTGCAGGTTGTGGTGAGAGTGCGAAGGTTGCAAACGATGAAACGAGCAGGTACCAGCGAAGAGGTGAAGATGAAATGTTTCCTTGGGAAAATGAAAGGCTAGTTGAATGGCGAGAAGAGCGAGGCACTGGGAGCATTCAATGTAGTTCGCTTCAGAATAAACGTGGGGTGGCGTGGAGCTTACGAGAGGTGGCAGCATTCAGTCCTCACTGTAGATAGGAATAGGAAGTGGCAGTGAGTGATAAATGCTCAGTAGTGGATTGTTATGGTGGCGGAGTGGGAGGAGTTGACGTGGCAAGGCTGTCACCTTCGGACGCTGAGCCACACAGGTAGTGGCACCCGAGGTGCGTCTATATCGGTCGACGGGTCTTTTTTTCATTTTTTTTGACATGTGGACAAAATTGGACCTTTCACGTGGCAATTTAAAAAAAATAAAAATAATCATTTATTGTTTAATTAGCCTTTTTCTATAATGGGTTTTTTTAAAAAAATGGTATTGGTCCACGTGGCCTGCCAACTAGACTGTGCGGTTTTGCGTGCCTACGTATCGGCTCCTCTCCCCTAGTTCTCTCTGGAAGGGTAAATATTTTACTAAAGTACTAAGAAATCTTGACCAAGCTTTATTACTATGTACTTTTGTCGCTGTAGTAAATGTCTAAAGATATGGAAAACTTTCTTATTTTTTACGCAAGAGTGAGTCGCTTTAAAAGATGCCGCCATGATTGAAATGAAATGAAAGATTTTAATTATGTCCACGAGGCCACAACAGTGTATGGGACCCAGGAACAACATAGGACCACCATCAAAAAGGGGGGACCCTAAGCAATTTGAATTCTTCGCTCGAGGTCAACCCTACGTCGGAGAATTTTGATGATGTAGTTTGCTGATTTGGCCAACCTTTCCTCCTCAAACAGGGTATTTAAATTATCAACTTGTAAGGTGTCCACATAGCTGGCCCGAATATCATTATACATTGAGCACTCCATAACGAAATGTCATTCGGTCTCCACCAATCCCATGTCGCAAAATCAACATATTCTTTCTTCCCATTCTTCTTTAGGAACCAACCATCTGCCTGTTTCACATCTAAGACTATGTGAGCTAGTCCGGAGCTGAGCTATCAACATCTTTTCTCTCCATTTAATATTCACTCCTATATAGGTCTTTTCTTCATGGTCCCCCTTGGGGTTAAATTCTTTGATATAGTAGTCTTTCTTTCATCCTGATTGTTTTGTCCATATAGCATTTTTGAATTTTTGCTTCACATATTTTTTTATTTCTTCATTTGTACTTGGACAATCTTGCATTTTCACACCCCACTTTTCCATCCACTTTTTGTTTTGTTTCATCCAGATATTTTTTCTTCTATCCAGCTTTTCTTCTACAATCAATTTAGACCAACGGTGGTTCTCCATGTTTTGCACCTTTTGCAGGTAGCTTAGTAACCTGGTCATTGCGAAAGCCTCCAAGGGGAAGGTGCATGTCTCTGCTAATAAAATCTCATAAGGTATTGCAGTTTTGAGCTTAAGGCTGCTAACAATTAGATGTTTTTGAATTCTTTCCACTTGCCTCCATTTCTGATCTAACATGCTGCTGCCCGAATTTCACACCCATATAAAACCATCGGGGTCACAAGTAATCCAAACAACGTCCTCTTGGTTTTCCAATCCCATAATTCAGCATTTCTACATCTATTATGTAGAGAGTAAAGCGTTTTCCAACCCCCTTGGATCCTTTTTGCTCTACAAGTTTCCCAACTTAGCTTGTGTTGAAAGTCTAGCCCCAGGTATTTGTATTCATCAACAATTTCCAACGGATTGTCTTCGAAGATAAAGCTAATTTGTTGTTTTTTCCTTTGTAAAGAGAAGATCATTATTTTAGTTTTACTAGTGTTCACTTGCATACCAACTTCTTGAAAAAAGGATTCAAGAGCTTTCAAATGTTTTCTGAGTTCATGTGTTGATTTAGTGATCAAAATAAGATCATCGGCATACAAGAGCAATTTTATAACATAATTGACCCATTGAATACCTTCCCCACCCCCACTGTCTAACCACTCTTCCAGCTTGTCAATGTAAAGCCCAAATAGTGTTGGAGAAAGCAGGCACCCTTGCTTGACCCTAATGTCGCTACCAAAGCACTCAGACATACCTTCGTTTGTTCTGATTTTAGCTCTGACCTGTTCATACAGCCTATGAACAACCGCCCTAAGCACCTTCGGAACTCCCAGTTCCTCCATTCTAATCCACAACTTGTCCCGTGGCACAGTGTCAAAGGCTTTTTTAAAGTCAACAAAGCAACAAAAGGCCTCCTCCCCTTGCACGTTCCATATTTTTTCAATCAAAAATCTAAGAGTAATACCATGATCAATAGTGGAGTGTTTCGGTCTAAAACCAGCCTGCCCCTCTGCTCTTTTGCCCTCTTTCTCGACCCAACAACTAATTTTGCGCTCAATCATGCTTTCGAAAAGTTTTCCAAGAAGTGGATTAATCATAATAGTGTGGTAGTTTGATGGGTTATTTATGTCCCTGCTTTTGTATAAGGGAATAACAACGCTAGTTGTCCACCCTTCCAGAAAGCCCTGTTGAAGATGCCCTTGATGCGAGGTGCAAGGACCTCAATGCCCCATTTTAAGAATTTAGCTTGCAGCCCATCAATATCTTGCACTTTTCCCCCAGCCAACCTTTCTATGCCTTGATTGATGTCATCGATGGTGAAAAATTCAGTGGTAGCCTTGATTGTAGTAGGTCTATGTCGATCTTGTTCCCGCTCATACAATACCTTTGCATATTCTAGCGATTGAGAGCTTGTGATATTGTTTTCCACTTGTTTTCTTTTTTGTTGTAGCTCCTTCCAAAATTTCTTGGGGTTGTTCTTTCCAAGGGCAGTCAACTCTAGCCTTCTAGTGTTCACATATTTTTCATTTTTGTTTCGTATCATCTTTTCGTATTCTTTCTTGTTTTTAGTGGTCCTTCCATCCTCACAAAGTTTTCTTTTTCTTATCTTGCACTCTTCATCAAACCATGGGTTTGTTGGGAAAGTAGTTGTAATTGCCTTCTTAGGCCTAGCCCTCTTACACTCATCTAAAGCCTTATGAACAATGGGGATCAACATGCTCTTGTTTATAGTGTGTTGCTTCGTGTTCGTTATCTTCCTTTCATAATCTTTGAAAAGCCTTTTGAGTGTAGCCTTGAAGACCTCCCGATTGTCATGGTTCATGATGATTCTACCTTGCGAAGGCACTTTCTTTTTGTTGAAATGAATCTGCCCTCCCTGGTGCATGTCAATGTCGGTGTCAAGATTCACATATATTGGATTATGGTCTTATTTCATCTCTAGATGACACTTCCAATCACAAGATCCTTTATCTTTGACGTGTAAATGTGCGAGCAAATGACATAATCAACCACACTTTTCCCATTGTATGTTTTGTAGGTGATGTTGTCGGAGTTTGGCCATGTCCTCATACCGTTGCAAATGACCAAGTTGAATAGACTACACAATACCAATAGTTCAGCTCTGAAGTGTGTGACATTGTACTTATTATCTTGGGAATTCCTTTCCCACATATGTTGGCCCTCTTCCTCCAATCATAGTGGATCACATTTCTCCCTGTCTTTGCTTTTGAAGTTGAGAGCTTGTATGTTTGTTGTTCTTGCATTAAAATCCCCTATTAAAATAACCTCTCCCATGCCATTATAGACCGAAATGTCTTTTTTTAGAGCAACAAAAGGGTCCTCATGATCAAGGTTCCTTTTCTTCTATGATTTGGAGCCTTTTGGAGCCAAGTAGCATGTTGCCACTCTTATGACCGTCTGATTTTCAGTTATTTTAAACCAAACATATTGTTTGTTTGGGTCTTCTTTCTCGATTTGAATGCTATTGCACCATGATTCTTTGATTAGGATTGCAACTCTACCGTGTCCTTTTCCACTATCAGTTCTCTCCTTCCAAATGGAAGTTTTTTTATAACCTTCAAAATCTGGGATCTTATAGCCATCATGCTCATGAGTCTCCATAAGAATGATGGTGTCCTTTCCATCCACTATGGGCCCTAAACCAGGTCCTCTTCTCCATGGGTAACCTCTACAATTCCAACTTACCATTGATAACTGATCCTAGTGGGCCCCGAGTTCCTATTTTTGGTGTGTAATTATGTCATTGACTTGAGCTTTCCCATTTTATAACCAAGACCATTTTCCTTCGTTCCTTGTTGTTTTTACTTTTCCCACTCTTTATGCCTTTCTTCTTGTTGTACTATTGTTAAGTCTTCATCAAGGTATATTTGCGTACCCTTAAGGAACCTCTTTTTCCTTAACAACCTATTCTTATCTTCAATATTCGCCAAAGTGACCCTTACATGCCTACTCTTGCCATCCTTCACCCATTTTCTAATTCTGTTTGCTTGTTGAATGACTCAGGTCCATTGTAACTCGTCCTTGAAAAAATATTTTGTTAGCTCCTTTGTGGTTTCTTTCTCCCCATAGTCCTTTAGCCCTTTAATAATGACATTCATAGCCTGATATTTCTATCATTCTCTTCTCTTATTTGCCTTCGAACCTGCTTTTCTATGAGGTCCTTGTTTGTGTCTGAGGGACCTTTCACTATATGAGCCCAACTTTTGGCCTCCTCTAATTGGTCCTTTAGTTGGTTTTCTTTTATCTTCACGCTGTCCAAAACTGATTGTAACTCTTTTATTTGCATGTTGCTGCTTTCATCTACCTCTCTTGATATGCCTTTGACTGCTGTGCCACTTTGTGCTAGAGCTTGCCTTATCGAAATCAATTCTTGCTCTCCTTTTGACATGGAGATTTAAAGTTTATTTATTTCTTCTTTGAGAAACTTGTTCTCCCTTGATAATTTCAAATTGATGTCCACAATCTCCTTCATTTACTGTCTTCATATAGCCCCCTTTCCTCTAATGATTGAGCCCCTTTTTCACGACCATTAGCTCATTGACATACAATTCAGAGGACCACAATAGAGGTGTTGTAGTAGGACTATATGAATCAAAAAGTTTACCCTCACCCCCTCCTACCTTGCTTGTTGGAATGTTTACTTCTTCGAGTTGGTTCACGACTGAGATTGAGTGAGCTGCTGGGTACACTTTCTCGTTAACTACAGATTCCACTTTTTGAGCTTGTTGGGAATCACCAGTGTTTGATAAACAATTATGCTCTAGCCTTGGAAGAATTACAACGAATTTCTCTCTCTTTGCCATCTTTACTTTTTGAATTTGCCTACGTTTTAAAATCCCTCTATACTATTTTGCATTTACATACACACACCCCTCCCCAACGTTTGATTGGCTATCTTGTGGATAGTCCATCACGCATGATCCCCATGTACCAAACATAGTTGTTGTTGAGGACCCCCCTAGGAGGTGTGCAGGTGATTTAAAAGGAATCTAAGAGCTCCCCAGATCTAAATATTCGGACATATTCCCCTGAAACTGCACATCACCATTTATGCTTTCAAAAGCCCCAATAGCTACTATGTAATCTCATTTCCTATTATTTGTTTTGATATGCTGCTAGTCCCTGTTGGCAAAATAAGCTTGTTTGATTCTCCCAATATATCAATATGTTTTGGAATGCTAATAGCATCAACTACCTCAGAACCTATGCATGTTACTCCTGAGGCTGCCATATCCCCCCCGTTTTCAATGTGCCCACTCATTGGAAAAGTTATAGTTTGACTCGTGAAGAACAACCCTTTTGTTTTATACGAATTTGTGCTTGGTAAAAAGAAAAACTCTATTTTGAAAGCCAGAAGAGAAAAAAGACAAAGAAAACTGGAAAGACCGATGTGGGGCACACCTATTCCCGCTGCCTGCAAACCCTTGTTGTTTTTCTTCAAACTCCCAAGCCCTTGTCGGCACGACCACCGTCCGCAACAGTCTGTAAACCTGTCTACCACTTTCATTCACCAGTCTATGCGTTCACCAGTCTGCACGTTCCTCACCAGTTGGTTGGATCGGTTGGATTGAAGAGTCAAAAGTTTTGCAAAACTAGTAGCTATAGACGTGATTGAAGAGATATAAAGATAATTCAAGAGATATAAAGAATAAAGTGGACAACAATTTAGCCTTAATGGAGGAGAACTTTCATAGTAGTAATATGTAATAACTAGAATGGAATGTGGAAATCCAAAATCAGAAAAATATTTCATTTTATAAGTTTGTATGCATGTGATGGTCAAATTATATTATTATTTTATTTTTAGTTAAGTTTTGTGCTTATCTTAAGAAGAATATTTTATTATATAATTATAATAATAAATATTTTAAATTTGATATAGATATTTACACATTTCTTTATTTTTGTTTTTTATATTTCTATATATTTATTTATACATAATTTTTAATCATCAACTAATTATATTTATCTTTATATTATTCTTATCCTTCTTTCATTTATTGTATTTGTTTTTAATTATCAAAATTAAAATTTTAAGTTTAAAATTTCTCTTAAAGACCTTGCTAAGTACAATTTTGAGTGGTTTATTGCCATCCTTGTATTTATACACATTCAAAGCATTTATTCCAATAAAATCATAAGGAAAAGTCATTCATCTTGCACACTTAATTGGTTCAACATCTAATTGTATATAATCATTCTAGCAACATATTCATGATTGAAGATTATTCTTTATGATCAATGTTTAATTTTAAAGGACCAATCCAAATGAATGCTCCTTGGAACCTAACAACAACCTAGTAAAAATATTTATCAATACTATTAGTCTTCAAACATTGAGAGACTATAAAATTTAATGTTTATAAGATAAAATATTATATTTATTAATACCACTCCTTTATGGACATAGCTAATCTCCCGACAAATCACACCAATGTACACACAAAAATGCATAAAACCATACATAAAAATATATAGAGAAACATACATAACATGATGAGATGACATAGTGCAGGGCCCGCTAGACGGGGAATAAAAGTGATGAAACCGACACATGAGAGCAAACGTTACAGTGATAGAAGCGAGGAGATAATGGTTCCATCAGGTCAGTTTTCTCACCTTTTGCCAATCGATAAAACTGGGCCTCGTGGCTTGTTCAAGAAGCTATCATTTTCAAGTTGTTTCTTTGGCACAAGAATCGAAGGCGAATTGATGTGTGCAAGACCAGCATTTTCAAAAACTATAAGAAGAATTGTGTTTCGAGAAATCAGATGAAAAACACTTTGTGTTGTGAGTGTTTTTAGTCTGCATGTTGAAAGCTTAAGGTTGGAGTGCATGTGGAGGAGTTGGAAGAGAAAACCATCCAAATCGAGGTGAGGGGTACTAACCAATTCGGTTGCAGAGGGTTTTACAACACTATGTGGGTTACTTGTTTCTTAACACCTAGGGTTTTCAACATGAAATTTTACAAAATAGAATGAATGTCTTTAAAAGATTTTGTAAGTTGGATAGTACGAATGTATTGAAAGGCCACTTTAAAATTTATAAGGACTCTTAATTTGAGTAAAAATTGAATTTAAATTTTTCCATGATTGAAAAAAAAGTGCACAAAATAATTGTAATTTGGAAAACACAATGTGGGTTTTCAGTTTTTTGAATCCGCATGTTTAAATGTAAAGGGTTGTCTCACAGGGAGGAGTTGTACGTGGGGGACACATAAAAATAACCAAATTGAGCTGAGGGGTGACCAACCAATTGGGTTGTTACGTGTAGAGGGTCTTACAACACTATGTGAGTTGCTTGCTTCTTAACACCTAGAGTTTTGCAACATCGAATTTTACAAAATAGTATGAATTTTTTGAAAACCTTTTACTGTTTAGAAAGCACAAATGTAGTTTTCTTCTTAACACCTAGGGTCTTACAACATGGAATTTTACAAAACAATATGAATGTATTGTAAACATTTTGTTGTTTAGACATCACAAATATAGTGAAAGGCCCCTTTAAAATTTATAACCATTCTTAATTAGAGTAAAAATTGCATTTAAATTTCCTCATATGATTTTAAAAAAATGCACAAAATAATTGCAAATTGGAAAACACATTGTGGGTTGTCAGTCATATGATTGTGGTTGTCAAGGAATATTTATTTTTTATAAGTTGTGCAACAATGCCTTTAACTTTTGATCTATCAAAATGCTTTACACAATCATTATAGGTAAATTGAACATTTCCTAATTGAGCCTCGAGGTGCTTGATATCAGCCTTCAACTTCTGAATTGCCTTAGATTCTTGCAAACACTCATTTTGTAATGTGTCCATGTGCCCTTCTTCATAAGAAACACTTTCCATTGTTGTGTTTATTTTGTCAACTTCGTATCTATTAGATTGTAGTTATCTATCAACAACATTAATTAAACTCTTTTTATTTCGATGATGAAATATTATTTTAATATTTTAATTCCTTTTCTAAGTGGTTAATTATAGTGTTTATGTTATTTACTTTAGTTTCAACACTTCCAACTATCGCTTTTGCATTTGTAAGCTGACCAACAACACATTTTTCCTCATCCCACTATTGTTACTTGTTATCACCCCCTAGTATTCATTTTCATGAGCTTCTACCTTCTTTTTCATATCTTTTACTTTAAGCTTTGGAGCAGTTGCTCCCTCATCATTCCTTAGAACAACAACATCCATTTCTTGGATAGTTTTTTCAATGTCGTCATACTTTTATGTAGCTTTGCAGTCACTCTTTGCTCAGCCTGGAGAGTGTATTTTTTATTAGAGAATACAGATGTTTTTTGTTTGATAAGTTATTTACAAAAATTGTCTACCAAGTTTCACATAGGACTTTCATGTCTCCAGCCAACTAATTGTCTTTTTCTACACTACTTGATCTAATTTTTCCTTTTCAGTATCATCTATTTTGAATTGTATTTGTTCCATGGAATTATTAAGCTCAAGAATCTTTGACTTCGTTTTTTCAACTCCACTTATAGCATAATCTCTCACTTTCTTTTCTTGCACAAAATTTCTATACTTTATCCACTTTTGCATTGACATTTTCCCATTGCACATACTGCACAATGCTAATTCGTCAAGTTGTGAAGTGTAGGAAGAATCTCTTTAGTCGATACATTATCTATCAAATTCACATTGGTCTTCTTCTTTTCAAGTGTTTTTAGAGTAGATTCCTTTTTTCATTACATTCTTTCTACTACCCACTGCTCGAGTTCTGTATTGCCATTTTCCCATTTCGAATAGCACATAAACCTTCCTTGACTTCTGAACAGCACAGAGTCTCTTCAGTCAATACACTATTTGTCTCATTCATGTTGGTCTTCTTATTTTCAAGTATTTCTACAACATATTCCTTTTCCATTTCATACATTCTAGTACCTGTTGCCTCCAATTTTACATTGTCATTTTCCCATTGCACATACTTCACATGCTCCTTCATCAACTTCTCAAGAGAAGGAAGAATCTCTTCAGTCAATATATTATTTATCTCGTACACTTTGGTCTAGTTCTTTTCAAGTGTTTTAAATTTGTTTCGTTATTTGAATTTCATACATTATAGTATCCATTGCTTCCTGAAGCATTGAGAAGATCTTAGGTTTGTTAGCACCTAGTGTTTTCCAACCTTGAACTATAAATAGAAAAAATGATTGTAATGAAAACCATTAATTTTTTAGATAGTATGAATGTAAGAAAAGGCACCTTCAAAAATTACTAATTGTTTTACTTACAATATGAATTGCATTTGGATTTCCTCATATCATTAAAATATAGGGGGGTAGGAAAACATAGTGGTTGTGAGTTACTTCGTTATGCTTGTTCAAAACTCAAGGGTGGAGAATTCAGGGAGGAATTACAACTAGGGGATACATAAAACTAACCATATTTAGCTGAGGGGTGACCAACTAATTGGGTTATTATATATAGAGGGTTTGACAACACTATGTGGGTTGCAAGTTTCTTAATGCCCTATGTTTTCCAACCTCTGATTATACAGACAAAAAGATTGTAATGCAACTTTTTGTTGTTTAGATAATATGAATGTAATGAAAGAAACCCCTTCAAAATATGTAACAAGTCTTAGATAGAATAAAAATCGTGTTTTAACTTCCTCCAATCAATAAACTATATGAAAGTTGGAAAACATTGTGGGTTGTGATTTATAATAATTTTGCTTGTTCTAATCTCAAGGGTGGAGAGCTCGAGGAGGATTTGTAGCTAGGGGATACATAAAACTAACTAGATTTAGCTAAGGTGTGACCAACCAATTGGGTTCTTATATATAGAGGGTTTTACAACACTATGTGGGTTGCAAGTTTCTTAGCACCCTATTTTTTCCAACCTCCAATTATATAGAAAATATGATTGTAATGAATAACTTTTGTTGTTTAGAAAATATGAATGTAATGAAAGGAACCTCTTCAAAATATATAACGAGTCTTAGATAGACTAAAAATTGTGTTTAAAATTCCTCAAAACAATAAACTATAGGCAAGTTGGAAAACACTATGGGCTTTGTTTTATATAATTCTACTTGTTTTGAGATCAAGGGTGGAGAGTTCAAGGAGGAGTTGCACTTGGGGGATACATAAAACTAACCAGATTTAGCTAAGGGGTGACCAACTAATTGGGTTCTTATATATAGAGGGGGGTGAAACCACAATAGTGTTTTACAATTCATGTGAGGAAGGAAAACTCGCAAAAAATGACCCCAAGGCAAAAAAAGTGATTTTAGGGGTTCGTATGAACCTACTGGTTCGACCGAACCAATAAGGGGTTTTCTTGAACCAAGGTTCGAGCGAACCGCTTTGAATCTTGGCTACCAAAAAAAAAAAAAAATGCATAGGAAAGGGGTTCAAGTGAACCTCTTTGAAGGGGTTTGCTCGAACCCTGGTTCACTTGAACCCTAGTTCGAGTGAAACCCTAGAGGTTCGCTCGAACCCCTATGGGTTCGTACAAACCCCCCTTATCCCTCATCCCCCATCTGAGACACAAAAAAACCTAAATTTTGGCACTTCAGAGCTCGAGTTAACGATGAAAATGGAGGAATATTCACAAACCCAACTAGAATCAAGTAGTCCTTAGAACGATCTATCCAATGAATATAATTTTAATATGTTTTGGTTTTATTATGTATGTGTTTTTTTAGTTTTATTAAACATAGGTTTTTCACCGAAAATCAAGCTCTATGTTTTGCACACTTGGAAAAATAGCAGATTATCAAAATATTTTTTAAAAAAATATGTTTGTGCTAGGTATTGATGTCCTTGATCCATTAAAAAAAAAAAAAAAATTGATACATACAGAAAAATTTATCTTGTATATAGTTCGCTTATGTCTGAATTGCAATTTGTTTGACTTTGAAACTTGATTAAGGAAAAAATATTCAATAAAAAACTATGAGACCAAATGAAAGTGCTAGATATCGTAGTTACAAATCTAAATTTGAAAAAATTATAATTTTATCCTTCATACAAAAAAAATTATGTTGTATACGGTGAGCGTCACTTTTTAAAAATGTTGTTTTCTGAAAAAAGACCAGTTTTCGTGGGAGATGGAAAAAGACGTGCAATCTAATTCCAAAAATTTTGAAAAAATATTTTTAGAATCTACAGAAAAAATGTGATGAGACTCTAGTTTGCATCATCTTCAAATTCCTCACGGTTTAGCCGCAATAGGTGCCTAAATGTGAAGATTTAGTTAAAAATAATAATTTAAGTGTCCAGTTTGGCCAAAAATTGTAAACCACTATTGTGGGATCACCCTAGGTTTTACAGCACTATGTATGTTGTAGGTTTTCTAACATTTTCCAACCTCCGATTATACAAACAATATGATTGTAATGAAAGCCTTTCATTGTTTAGACAATTTGAATGTAATGAAATGCACCCCTTCAAAATATATAACAAGTCTTAGATAGAATATAAATTGTGTTTCAACTTCCTCAAATCAATAAACTATAAGAAGGTTGGAAAACACTGTAGGTTGTGATTTATATAATTTTTCTTGTTCTAAGCTCAAGGGTGGAGAGTTCGGGGAGTATTTATAGCTAGGTGATACATAAAACTAACCAAATTTAGCTAAGGGGTGACCAACCAATTGGGTTCTTATATATAGAGGGTTTTACAACACTATGTGGGTTGCAGGTTTCTTAATGCCCTGTGTTTTCTAGCCTTTGATTATATCTAGACAATATAATTGTAATGAAAACCTTTTTTTGTTTAGGCAATATGAATGTAATGGAAGGCGCCTCTTCAAAATATATAACAAGTCTTAGAATAAAAATTGTGTTTAAACTTCCTCAAATCAATAAACTATAGGTAGGTTGTAAAACATTGTGGGTTTTGTTTTATTTAATTCTACTTGTTCTAAGCTCAAGGGTGGAGAATTAAGGGAGGATTTGTAGCCAAGGGATACCTAAAACTAACCAAATTTAGCTAAGGAGTGACCAACCAATTGGGTTCTTATCTATAGAGGGTTTTACAACACTATGTATGTTACAGGTTTCTTAATGCCCTATGTTTTCGAACCTTTGATTGTACAAACAATATGATTGTAATGAAATCCTTTCGTTGGTTAGAAAATATGAATGTAATGAGAGGAACCCCTTCAAAATATATAACAAGTCTTAGATAGACTATAAATTGTGTTTCAACTTCCTCAAATCAATAAACTATATGGAGGTTGGAAAACATTATGGGTTGTGATTTATATAATTCTGCTTGTTCTAAGCTCAAGGGTGGAGACACATCAAAAAAATAAAATCAATGTGAGGGATGACTAACCAATTGGTTTTTTACATGTTTAATAGCTTCTAAAAATTATGGGGCTTGTAGGTTTCGTAACACCCAATGCTTTCTAACCTGCAATTTCATAGTCACATAAGTGAAATTTTAGAGTAGACACCATAATGGACATGTTGCCTGCTACAACAAGTAGTTGGAAATAATATATGATTTGTATTAATGGAAATATATAGTATGATTTATAAATTTTACATGATTTGTTAATTATTGTAATGTATTTAAAATTTCACTTGCTTTTTTAATCCACAATTTGTGATAAAATATGCAAGGAAAAAGGAAATGAACTAAGATTTAGTGTAGTGATGAAACAAATGGTTGACATTCAATATTATCTACAATATATTTTTAGATGTATTATTTATTTATTTGGTGTAATTGAGCTACGAGTACTCATGCATTATCCCCATTCAAAACATATTTCAACCTATGCAAGGAAAGTAAATTTGTCAAAGCTTTGTACTAGTCAAAGGGTGAAGATAGAACAAAAACATGATTGTAGACTTCAACATTGTGAAATTTTGAATGAGATAGTTTTGTAGCCTATGTTCATTCACTAATTTACTAATTCATTATTTTATCAGAAGATGCAAAGAATGTATTTTTATTTTAACATTGTTGGCAGCCATATAAGTAATTACAATTATGCGCATTACACTTATAGGCTACATACAAAGTTGCAGGTTGGACTTCTCATCATGTTGTTCAACCTACACTTTTTTAGTTCATGAATTTCCATATATGCTTTTGTTGGTCATGTTAAGTCACCCCAAACGGAAGTCTCGATATCACTACATGCTTGATTAGGTAAAAGAGGTTTGTACGCCCCATATACTATCAGGTCTTAGTTTCTTTTTCATGTGGGGTTGTGATTTTACTTGTGGTCTTTATGTCCACTTGGAGGTTCAACTAGACACTATGTTTTCCAACTTACATTGTCTTACATCATGGTTGATTGGAAATTTTACACCTTTATGCCTTTACTGATTCAATCCAATACTAATTCATTATTTTTTCAATAGATACAAAAAATGCGTTATTATTTTGGTGTTGCTAGCAATAATGGATGCACATATTTTTACAAAAAAGGCTATCATAAAAGGTTTTGGTTTCCCTTTAACCTTTATTTTACATTAATAAGTGCACACACACCACAACCAATGCATCTTCCCAAAATAATAAGTTTCTTGTTGCAATTGTAGCAGTAATTACATACTATTATGCATGTTACACTCGTACACCACATACAAAGTTGCAAGTTGACCCACTCATTGTGTTGTTGCTCAAACATCACAAATTTACTTTAAAACAATGGTTGGTTTTCACAACATTCCTCTTTAGGTAAAACAAGTTTGTGTGCCACACCTAAAATGGACTCATCATTGAATGTCCATGTATGCTTATGATTGTGTCATCGTTGTCTATGTCTACTAGTGTGTTGAGCTACACACTCTAATTTTCATCCCGTCTTGTTTCATATTTTATGTGTAGCTTGATTCAATCTATCACCTTTTATTTTCCTTAGTAGAATTCAACAACTTCCTATTGGTTTCACATTGGTGGTAGCAATGCAAGCACATAATTTTATTTATGTTCAATAAATAACTTATTTCTTTTTTTGACACAATCCACTCTAATTTTAAATGTTTGTCTAATTCCTACCTTACCTAGAATTGGGAGAGGCTTAAAATGGAAGAAGGAATATTATCGAGAGGTACAAGATGTATGGGATGGAATCTCTCCTTTTTCCTCTTGTGATTTGGAGTGGACTCCTATAACCATCAATTTTTTTGGAGTCCTTCACTATATGTCACAACAATTCCTCGTAGAGGAATAGATGATTTCGTTCACGGTGAAGGGTTGGTTGAATTTTTTGAAGCTTCATTTATGTGCATGAAAAAGAGAGAGAAGACCATCACAGGTCTTGTCAACAACAAAAATTATAGCAAAACAATTATGTAGCACAGTTCTATACCTTTTAAAATTCATGTGTATGGTCCAATTATATTTTACTCTCTCTCACTTGAAGATGATGAGATGATGCTTTTTTACAACTAATAGTGTGGATACGAGTTTGAAGACCATAGGAATTAGCCCCCACCATTGAAAATATGACAAATGTTAGTAAAAAAGCGATTTTGTCAATGCCACTTCGTTGCAAAGGTTATGTATGGTAGACTCGATTTTATCTATCTACTCTTCAAAAAAGTGTTTCACGTTAATGTCAATGGTAATTTTTACCATGGAATTGGTGACACAAGAAGAAACTTGCATTGCAAGTTCACCCCTAATCTATCTATAGAATGCAAAAGCTATATTGAAAGCCTTTTGCTCATGGATGTGAGTGTTGATGCAATAATGGACAGACACCTCACTGATCCTATTTTCTATGGCATGCTGAGTAAGAGAGATGAATTCTATAAAAGAAAGGATGTAATGAATGTTTGGTGAAAGGTGTGTTCTTTTCATGCACAAAAAAACAAATACAATTCGATAAGTATCATAATATGGAATGCACAAGATGTTGACAAATTATTCTACTTTCACCAGTCCCATGGAAATGATATGCCTTTTGTAATCAAGGTTCAAACTCCATGGATGTTAGATATGATGGTACATCACTCACACAATTGAGTCATCTCCATGGATTCCAAATATTCCACTAACAAATATGGGGTGAGGTATTATAAACATTGACGAATACTTCTTCATCTTTTCAATGATCTTACTAGCTATAAACTTGATAATGATCACACTGACTGGTTATGTCTATAGTATGAATTGTATAATTTGCTCATTTTCAACAAGCAATGGAGTGGTGTACCTGTTGCATGCGTATTCTCCTCGTGAAACAATATTGAGGACATTTCTAGTCGATTAGATGTGGTGCATTCTTGTGGAAGAAGAGCTAGACCCAATTGGAGAATTCAATTTTTACCAATGATGCCACTGCAAAAATTTAGGCCATACAATAAGTGCATGTTTTTTGGTTTGCGTACCTTTCTCATTTTATATTTATTTTCAATGCCACTTTGTCATGTAGATGAGCGCTAAACAATATCCTTTGTATTGTCTATTAGGGCTTTCTTTGGATGTTCTGTGCTTCTATGCATTTGGAACATTTGAAGGGCTTTCCTAAAGAATGCACATAAGTATGCAGCCAAGGAAAGAGCAATGGAAATCTTCCACAGACTTGGCATGATCATGATGATGATCGGTGATAGAGAAGACATCACTTAGCTATTGAACAATTTCTGTAAGGAGTTCAATGATCAACCTCAATTTTTACAGTACTTCCAGAAGACCTAGTGCGAAGGAGATGATCGAATTGGTGAGTTGAAAATTTATATCACCATTTTTTAATTTTCACCATTCACATTCTCTTACATTACCTCTAATACGTTGTATTTTACTTGACTATTACTTTTTTTCATAGTCAATGTGGACAAAAATTGTAGACTATTCCCACATGCCAACTAGGATACAAATTTTTCCATTGAGTCATACCATTGCACGTTGAAAACTCGATGTGTGATCATAAAAAAAAATGCACAAGGAAAATGGATTCTCTGTGTTACACTTGTGTATAAAATGGAACCATTCTTTAGGAAAAAGAAAAAGTTACAACATCATGGTTTTATGACAAACTCTAAGATTCAAAATATTAAATCTAGTTTGGAGAGGGAAAAGGCTATTCTGGATGATGATTGTGTTTTGAATGAAACACATCCTAGATGGTATTGGGTGGAAAGTTAAAGTAGGTGTGACCACTACCTTATTGAAAAATTTGGCGAGAACCTTTTTATTTGTGAGTGCCCTTGGATTTTTTAGGGGAACACTTGCAAACATGTCCTTAAGGTTTTTGAACTGATTAAAAGATCATCTGACACTGAAGGGGTGGTCCACAATAAGTGAATTTCAATTCAAAGTGTGTTACTTTATGGGAGACAATTGTGTTTGGAATATTTTACTGCCTAATACAAGTTTCTTTTGTGTTATCATTTAGATTACAGAGGTGAAGCCATTGATAGAGGGACAGATTTGAACAAGACATTGTCACAGGGGGGTGTCCAAGAAAATAGCCCTAATATTATCACCCCTACACAATATCATTCTTTTAGTCGTGAACATGATGAATATTTGCAGAAAATGTGTATTTGGAATGACACAAATGAAATCTTGAAGAAAGTGGTGTGTACAAGTTACCCCAGTGTCTAGAACAAGTACACTCATATGCATAGTGTTTCGCGAGGTTTCTATAGGATATACAACAATCTAATGCATTGTCATTTGAATTCATTTAGGATCATAATGTAACTACAATTAGCATTGTTTACATACATCCATAGTTTAGTGCAAGCAAGGATCCTCCTCAATGTGCAACCTATTATAGGGAGCATTTTGCTTAACGGTCAGATCACCGAACTCCTATGTGACTCCTTTCCATTGTCCACAGATAATAGCTTTAATATGCATGTATCCACCCAACTAATTCTATTTTTCTTCACTGCTTCTTTTCAAGTGCTTGTACAACATATTCATTTTTCATTTCATGCATTCTAATACCTACTACTCCAGTTGTGCATTTTCATTTTCTCATTGCACATACTGCACATGCTCCTTCCTCAACCTGTGAAGAGAAAGAAGAATCTATTCAGTCAAAACATTATCTATCTTTTTCACTTTGGTCACTTATTTTCAAGTGTTTTCATAGCATACTCTTTTTTTCATTTTAGGCATTCTAGTACACATTGCTCCACTTGTGCATTGACATTTTTCCATTGCACATACTATACATGCACCTTCTTCAATATTATTATGTAGCTATGCACCAACTTTTTGGTCAGTATTGAGAGTGTCTTTCTAATTAGAGAATGCAGTTGTATCTTCTAAAATATTTGTTGACATAATTTGTCTACAATTTTCACATCAAACTTTCATGTCTCCACCGAATGGATTCTATTTTTCTACACTTCCATCTATCTAACATTGGACAATTTTCACTCTTCTCTACTTATTTTGAAGTGTTTTTATAGGTTTTTTTGTTTTTCATTTTAGTCATTTTAGTACTTGTTGCTCCAATTGTGCATTATCATTTTCCCATTGCACATATTACATATGCTCCTTCCTTAAGTTATGGAGAACTGGTAGAATCTCTTAAGTGAATATATGTACCTTGGATATGCACCACATCTATTTATTTGAGCAAAACTTGCATTTCAATTTCTCTATATGATTAACAAAAAAATGCACAATATATTGGCATAGTGGAAAACATAGTTGGTTTTGTGTTATTTGAATCTACTTGGTGCAAGGTCAACCTCTCAAGAACAAGTAGAATATCTTAAGTCAATACACATACTATGAAGATACACCACATCTATTTGTTTGAGAAAAATTACATTTTAATTTCTTCGGATTAATAAAAAATGCACAATATATTGGTAGGGTGGAAAACACAATGGATTTTAAATGTTATTTAATTCTGCTTGTTCTAATTCTAATTTGTATGGTCAACATGTGAAAGCTAATAATTTCTTTGATACGAGTATACAAGATTTCACTTAATGCAGATACATGGGTCTCTACTTGGTTGACCAACTAACACGTGTATCTTCCATGTAATGTCGTCGCTCCAATAAAGGAATTGAGTCTTCTATATAGGTTGAGGGAGAAGATGTTAAGGATAATTGATAGAAATGAGCCAAAGTGCACTGACGCCAAATTTCATAATTTTCAAACTTTCTTTAATTGCGTCTATGGTGTAGGGTGAAAATAAGAATGGATGTTAAATATCACAATCTAGAAATAGAGATTGTAAATTTTTGTAACTAGCCAATTCATTTTTACCAAGAGATTCGAGACCTTTTCCTAGTTGGATGCATTTGGAAGGTATCCATTAAACCAAAAGTAATCATCCAGAAGCATAACCTTCCCAACAAGATGAGAATAAAATTTATGTGATTCTTTAAGGGGGAATCTGGAATTAGTCCTCACATTGGTCCTATTGAGGAATGGTTACTTGTGTTAAAATTCTACACTATCAAATTTGAGGTGCATCGTGTGAAACCGTCATTCAGGTTGATACAGACAAATTATGGGATACATGCATTGTATGTTGTGAACTCTAACTTGACAATCACAGTGCACACAATTCTTCCTAATAGTGACAATGCATAAATCTTACCTATTCATAAATGGTTGACCTAGTTGACAATGTTAACAAACTATTTAGTTATTATAGCCAACAGTTGTGAAATTTTTAGTCACAAATGTTTGCAAATTTTTCAGACATTATATATGACTATATCTAATTTCAATAGAATTTTGATGTCACTAGTGATTGCCTCACACTCGTTGTCATGTTATATATTTATAGTGTTATTTGGAACTTTTATGGACATTCAATATATAACACACTATGGTTACCATAAGGAATATGATTTTTAGTTTTTTGTAATGATTAGTTATCTATTACATATGATTTTTTAGTTTTTTGTAGATGGACAAATAACTACACTTAGTTGTTTCATATGATATTTGTGTTGTTTGCTTATGTCCAATTCATATTTTTTTATTATTAAGATATCATGTTTCATTTGTTATGGTATGACTTTATAACTCAATGAAATAAGCACCACTCTTAAAATAAAATGATCCACCATACACACCAGAAGAGAAAATATTTAACCCACTGATTACAAGTAGAACATTCATTTGAATGTATGTGAAAAACTAATACTATATCCAAGGATAATTTGAAGTAATAATTAAGACTTCTTATGGTACAGTCTTTTTATATAAACAAATTTTATACTTTTGCGAACACAAAATAAGCTTGACATTATATTGACAAGTAAAGGCATTGCAATGTCACCAAATTTCATACAACAAAGCACAAGTAATATACTTGATCACTATAACAAGTCTCAATACGTTTTGGATATGATTAAGCACTCACCAATCATAAGTTAAATACATATAATGATACAATTTAAAAGAATTTGTGTAAAAATAAGGACAACGTGTTTTATAGTTTATATAAAATATTTAACACTTTAGAAAGATGATGGAGGAGAATTCCAGAGTGTAAGATAAATATTGAATCAACCAAAAATAGTTTTTATTTTTTTAAGGTTTGATTTGTAAGGTTTCCACTACATTCATAGTATTGCAACCCTGCAATACTATAACGAAAGGAAATAACTGACAGGGGACAATTTGTTTTCCAACACTACAAATAATGTGAGCATTTTATTTGTTCCAAACAGATGGACAAAGGGAAATGGATTTTTTGCAATACCAAAGAGTTTTTCTATAATTTGAAGGTGGAATTCATTACATTATTGGAGCATACAAAACAAAATAACTGACATGGGATAGTGTGTTTTCCAACATTGCAAATTCTGTGAGTGTTTTATTTGATCCAATCAGATGAAAAATGGGAATAGAAATTTAATTTGCACCAAAGGCTTGTTCTAAAATTGAAAAAGTGGAATTCATTACATTCTTGGTCATAACGAAATAAAAAATTTCATGAGGAAATAATTGACAGGAGATAGTGTGTTTTCCAACTCTACAAATAATGTGAGCATTTTATTTGTTCCAATCATATGAAAAAAGGGAAATGGCATATTTTTTGTACCAAAGAGGTTTTCTAAGATTGAAAATTTGGACTTCATTACATTCTTGGTCGTAACGAAACAAAACTATTCATGAGGAAATAACTGACAATTGATGAGCTAAAGGGGCTCTATAATGAGTGGTTCATAAGGCACAACACTTGCTAAAGGTTTTGTAAATGGGGTAGCAAGCTAAGTGGGCTTAACCTTGGGGGAGACTCCGTGGTTAAGCACGCTTGAGCTGGAGCAGTACTGGGATGGGTGACCTCCCGGGATGGACTAATGCTTCACCTTTGTGAGCATCACCTAGATGCAATGAGTGTCCAGTGGACCATTCATTATCATGAGAGATGGGTTCTTGTGAACCACTACTCATGAATCATGGGTCAATGAGTTTGACTCGAAAACTACACAGTTGAATCCTGATAGCAATATCATAATTTGACATGCTGTGGAAGAAACCTCCTACTTATCAATTGATGAGCTAAAGGGGCTGTTTAATGAATGGTTCATTAGGCACAACACTTGTTGAATGTTTTGCAAATGGGGTAGCAAGCTAAGTGGTCTTAACCTTGGGGGAAACTTTGCAGTTAAGCGTGCTTGAGCTGGAGCAGTACTGGACGGGTGACCTCCCGGGATGGACCAATGCTTCACCTCTGTGAGCATCACCTAGATGCAATGAGTGCTAAGTGGACCATTCATTATCATGAGAGATGGGTTCTTGTGAACCACTACTCATGAATCATGGGTCAATGAGTTTGACTAAAAAACTACACGGTTGAATCTTGATAGCAATATCATAATTTGACATGTCATGGAAGAAACCTCCTACTTATCAATTGATGAGCTAAAGGGGATCTATAATGAATGGTTCATAAGGCACAACACTTGCTGAAGGTTTTGCAAATGGGATAGCAAGATAAGTGGGCTTAACCTTGGGGGAAACTCTACGGTTAAGCGCACATGAGAGGGAGCAGTACTAGGATGGGTGACCTCCCAGGACGAACCAATGCTTCACCTAGATGTAATGAGTGCTAAGTGGACCATTCATTATCATGAGAGATGGGTTCATGTGAACCACTACTCATGAATCATGGGTCAATGAGTTTGACTCAAAAACTACATGGTTGAATCCTGATAGCAATATCATAATTTGACATGATGTGGAAGAAACCTCCTACTTAGCAATTGATGAGCTAAAGGGGCTCTATAATGAATGGTTCATAAGGCACAAAACTTGCTAAAGGTTTTGTAAATGGGGTAGCAAGCTAAGTGGGCTTAACCTTGGGGGAGACTCCGTGGTTAAGCACGCTTGAGCTGGAGCAGTACTGGGATGGGTGACCTCCCGGGATGGACTAATGCTTCACCTCTGTGAGCATCACCTAGATGCAATGAGTGTCCAGTGGACCATTCATTATCATGAGAGATGGGTTCTTGTGAACCACTACTCATGAATCATGGGTCAATGAGTTTGACTCAAAAACTACATGGTTGAATCCTGATAGCAATATCATAATTTGACATGATGTGGAAGAAACCTCCTACTTAGCAATTGATGAGCTAAAGGGGCTCTATAATGAATGGTTCATAAGGCACAAAACTTGCTAAAGGTTTTTCAAATGGGGGAGCAAGCTAAGTGGGCTTAACCTTGGGGGAAACTCCGCGATTAAGTGCGCTTGAGCTAGAGAAGTACTGGGATGGGTGACCTCCCGGGACGGACCAATGCTTCACCTTTGTGAGCATCACTTAGATGCAATGAGTGCTAAGTGGACCATTCATTATCATGAGAGATGGGCTCTTGTAAACCACTACTCATGAATCATGGGTCAATGAGTTTGACTCGAAAACTACATGGTTGAATCTTTATAGCAATATCATAATTTAACATGTTGTGGAAGAAACCTCCTACTTATCAAGAGTCATTGTGTTTTCCAACATTGCAAATATATGAGCATTTTATATGTTCCAATTAGATGAAATAATTTACTAGGGTGATCCCACAATACTGGTTTATAATTTTGGGCGAAACTAGACACTGAACTGATGTTTTCTAACTAAATATTCATTTTCGAGCACCTATAGCGGCTCAACCATGAGGAATTCGAAGATGATGCAAACTAGTGATTTGTGACATTTTGTTTGTAGATTCTAAATATATTTTTTTCAAAAATTTTGGAATCAAATTGTATTACTTTCTCCATCTTCTTCGAAAACTAGTTTTTTTTAGTAAACACCATTTTTAAGGAGTGATACTCACCGTATACAAAATATTTTTTTTTCCATGAAGGATAATTTTTTATTTGTTTTCGAATTTTGATTTGTAACTATTATATCTAGTGCTTTCATTTAGTTTCATAGTGTTTTATTGAATAATTTTTCCTTAATCAAGTTTTAAAATCAAACCAATTGCAATTCAGACATAGGCGGACTTGTATACGACATAAAAAAAAAATGTATGTATAAAAATTTAATTTTTTTTGTTGGATCAAGGTTTTCAATATCTAGTGCACTGATATTTTTCCAATTTTTTTTTGATAATCTGCTATTTTTCCACATGTGCACAACAAAGAGCTTGATTTTCAATGAAAAACCTACATTCACAAGAAATAAAAAATAAATATAATAATTAAATTAAATTTATTTAAAATTATAATTTTTGGGATGCTTATAATAAGGACTACATACTTAAAAAAATAAATGTTTAAATGAATTTATTTGATCCCCCAAAAGGTAAATGAAAAGTGGTTTTTTATCACCATTTTAATAGGTGTAAAGGAGACTCTGTTATAGGTATGGTTTAAAACTAGAGGGGTTCTATCCAAAGGGATTTGATCAAACCATATTCAATCGGAATCCTTGAAATGGAAATTTTTAAGGCTTAAATCATTATTTTTTCTAAAAATATGTGATTTCAACAAAAAACAAAATCTCCCAAAAATTGTAAACCAACATTGTGGGATCACCCGTAAATGACATTTT
Organism: Sequoiadendron giganteum; assembly: GCA_007115665.2. Classification (NCBI taxonomy): domain Eukaryota; kingdom Viridiplantae; phylum Streptophyta; class Pinopsida; order Cupressales; family Cupressaceae; genus Sequoiadendron; species Sequoiadendron giganteum. The sequence goes on along the minus strand of CM021110.1, from coordinate 286,593,914 downwards.
TTTGTACCACATATTTGTTCTAAAATTGAAAAAGTGGACAAGTCATTACATTCTTGGTTGTAACGAAACAAAAAAATTCATGAGGAAATAACTGGCATGAGACAGTGTGTTTTCCAACACTACAAATAATGTGAACATTTATCTGTTCCAATAAGATGAAATAATAGAAATGGTATTTTTTCTGTATTAAAGAGTTGTTCTAAAATTAAAAAATTTCACTTTGTTACATTCTTGGAGTGTACGAAACAAAAATTTTCCATGATGAAATGACTGGCATGGGACAGTGTGTTTTCCAACACTACAAATAATGTGAGCATTTTATTTGTTCCAATCAGATGAAATAAGGGAAATGGAAATTTTTTATACCAAAGATTTGTTCTAAAATTAAAAAAGTGTACTTCATTACATTCTTGGTCATAACTATACAAAAAATTTCATGGGAAAATAACCGACAAGAGGCAGTGTGTTTTCCAACACTGCAAATAATGTGAGAATTTTATTTGTTCCAATGAGATGAAATAAGGGAAATGGAATTTTTTCTATACCAAATATTTTTTCTAAAATTGAAAAAGTGGACTTCATTACATTCTTGGAGCATACAAAACAAACAAAAAAAATCACGATGAAATAACTAACAAGAGACAGTGTGTTTTCCAACACTACAAAATAATGCGAGCCTATCATTTGTTCCAATGAGATGAAATAAGGGAAATGGGTTTTTTTTGTATCAAATATTTTTTCTAAAATTGAAAAAGTGGACTTCATTACAATATTGGTTGTAATGAAACAAAAATTTTCATGAGGAAATAACCAACAAGAGAGTGTGTTTTCCAACACTGTAAATAATGTGAGCATTTTATTTGTTCCAATTAGATGAAATAAGGGAAATGGAATTTTTCTATACCAATTTAGAGTTGTTCTAAAATTGAAAAATGTGTACTTCATTACATTCTTGATGCATAAGAAACAAAAACTTTTCATGACGAAATAACTGACATAGGATGGTGTGTTTTCCAACACTACAAATAATGTGAGCATTTTATTTATTCCAATTAGATGAAATAAGGGAAATGACATTTTTTTTGTACCAAAGATTTGTTCTAAAATTGAAAAATTGGACTTCATTAAATTCTTGGTCGTAACGAAACAAAAATTTTCATGACAAAATAAATGACATGGGACATTGTATTTTCCAACACTACAAATGATGTGAGCATTTTATTTGTTCCAATCAGATGAAATAAGGGAAATGGTATTTTTTTGTACCAAAGAGTTGTTATAAAATTGAAAAGGTGGAATTCATTATATTCTTGGTCGTTACAAAATAAAACTTTTCATGGGGAAATAACCGACATGAGACAGTGTGTTTTCTAACATTGCAAATAATGTGAGAATTTAATTTATTCCAATCAGATGAAATAAGGGAAATGGTATTTTTTTTACCAAAGAGTTGCTCTAAAATTAAAAAAGTGGACTTCATTACATTCTTCGACATAACAAAACAAAACTTTTCATGAGGAAATAATCGACAAGAGACAGTGTGTTTTCCAACACTACAAATAATGTGAGTAGTTTTTTTTGTTCCAATCAAATGAAATAAGGGAAATGGTATTTTTTTGTACCAAAGAGTTGTTCTAAAATTGAAAAAGTTGACTTCATTAAATTCTTGGTCGTAACAAAAAAAAAATTATGAGGAAATAACTGACAGGAGACAGTGTGTTTTCCAACACTTCAAATAATGCGAGCATTTTATTTGTTTTTATTAGATGAAATAAGGGAAATGGAATTTCTTTTGTACCAAAGAGTGTTCTAAAATTGAAAAAGTGGACTTATTACATTCTTGGTCATAACTAAACAAAACTTTTCATGAGGAAATAACTGACAAGAGACAATGTGTTTTCTAAGATTGCAAATAATGTGAGCATTTTATTTGTTCCAATGAGATGAAATAAGGGAAATGGAGTTTTTTATACCAAAGAGTTGTTTTAATATTGAAAAAGTGGACTTCATTATATTCTTGGTTGTAATGAAATAATACTTTTAATGAGGAAATAACTAACATGGGACAGTGTGTTTTCCAACACTGTAAATAGTGTGAGCATTTTTTTGTTTCAATCAAATGAAGAGAATGAAATACCATTTTTAGCTATACCAAAGAATTGTTATAAAATTTAAAAGTGAACTTCATTACATTATTGGTCGTAATGAAATAAAAAAATTTCATAAGGAAATAACTGATAGGGGACAATGTGTTTTCCAACACTGCAAATGGTCACCCACATAGATACATACATATACATACACATAACATTTATTGATATACTCTATTGAATACCAGGTATGCAATTAGTCTATTCAATACCATTGACTATTATATTCAAAATTGTTGAGGTCAAACAAATTCAATATCAACTTTTTTCTTTCATTTATAAGCAAGCTACCATAAAACATAACAATTCAAGTGGCCTTGCCTACCATTATTTCATAATGTTTATAATGTAATTATATAGGGCAATAAAAAGTCTAATATGAAATGTACAACATATTGTTCAAACATATGAAAATAGTATATTTCTACACCATAATTTCTCAATAATTAAATGATGAAACCCACAATGCACAATGAGTATTGTTATCCTATCTCATCATCTCCTACATTACCTATTCTTTGCAATTGAGGAAATTCCTTTGAAAAATTTGGCACGTTCCGGTGTAGCCACGGTAGGAGGGTCCTCAAGAGAATGGTTTGGACCGTGCAGTAGAAGTCACACAACATAAGAAACATAGAATATGGAGGAAAATGCATATTCAAACATTCTTATTAATAGAAATTCTGATTAAAATCAGCCGACAATATCCGGGCTTACATATTCGGCTCATGGGCCTATTACAATATGCTCAAAATACAGTATTCCTACATGCTCCTTAATGCGAGTGAAAATATTACAGATCAAATTCTATCTCCATCTTAATTGTCATCCTAATGATCTATTACAATATTTTATATCACATCCAAGATCTAGGAGCATCCACATCGGCCAAAGATCATTACAATCTCCGATGAAGGAAACGTAACATGTGCATGAATAGGTCGGCCTCAAGTTTGAATTTCTCCTCAACAGGTGCATAAGATGAAGTGTGAACCTAAAATCAAGGCCAGGGGAACTCGACGAAACAATTTTAGACACATTGTAAGGATCCACAAGCTACAAGAAAGATCCATGAGCAATCAAACTAGCTGTTAGATTTGAAATTATTCTCGAGCCAGTTCTAAAAATTGTCACTTAATTCGAAAGTGATAACTTGCCAGAAAAAGATCCAATCGAGCTGAAATATTGGAATAAGGAAAATGAACATGTCCACAATGAAAAAGTAGAGCCATAGGGTCTGGTGAGAAAATATGATGAAATACTAAATCTGCCAACTTGAATTGAAAAAGAACTGTACAAGAACAAAATTGAATGAAAATATTAAGATTGAAAAGAACTATGGATGCTCTTGCATCAGACATCCGTGGTTATTTCAAAAGTGAGTCTTGCTGTGCATATTTTGCACACACACCCCACCGAAGGTAGGGACACCTTTCTTTTCACCCTCGGTGGGTTGTTTTGCTCTCGCCTCATTTTGTGTGCCCTTATTCCCAAGCTTAGGTTGGTCATATTCCTTTAAACAAGTAAATTTCCCTTTGACCAAGTTTTCCTATCTAAATTTTCTAATTCTTTTATTTTAGCGGGGCCCCCTTTTTCTTTTTCCTTTCTCCTGTTGACTTGGTCCCTCCTTGCTTGCTTTCCTTTTTCCTTCATTTTTTGACTTTGGGGATAAATTACCTATGGATTTGGGATTTTTTCATGATGCCTAAGTGAACTGCCAAGGTTTCATTAAGTTTTTGGAAATTTCAAAAATTTCATTGCAGGTCGTCGTCCCTCCGTCACCGTGGGAACTTCCCTTACGGGTCGCCACCCCTCTGTCACCGTGGGAACTTTACTTGTGGGCTGCCATCCCTCTGTCATGGTCTACCAAAAATTCCCTTGTGGGCCACTGTCCCTCCGTCATCATCTGTGGGAACTTCTCTTGTAGGTCATTGTCCCTCCATCACCGTCTATGAGAACTTCCCTTGCAGTTCGTTGTCCCTCTGTTGCCGTTTGTGGGAACTTCCCTTACGAGTCGTCATCCCTTCATCACCATCTGTGGGAATCTCCTTGTGGGCCACTGTGTGTGGGTTGTCGTGTGCCCATTGTCATTTTCAAAGGGCGACGGACCCTCCGGCTTCCCCCTTCCAAATCTTTGCATTTTGTGGGAACTTCCCTTGTAGGCCACTATCCCTTCATCACCGTCTGTGGTAACTTCCCTTGTGGGTCGTCATCCCTCTGTCACCCTCCATGGGAACTTCCCTTTCAAGTCGTCGTCCCTCTGTCACCATCTGTGGGAACTTCCCTTCTGGGTTTCCATCCCTTAGTCACCATCTGTGGGAACTTCCCTTGTGATCCGTTGTCCCTTCGTCGCCATCCGTGGGAACTTCCCTTGTGGGTCTCCATCCATCCGTCATCATCCCTGGGAACTTCCCTTGCGGGTCATCGTCCCTCTATCACCATCTGTGGGAACTTCCCTTGCGGTTTGTCATCCCTCCATCATCGTTCGTGGGAACTTCCCTTGCGAGCTGCCATCCCTACATTTCCATCTGTGGGAGCTTCCCTTCCAGGCCGCCATCCCTCCATCACCATCCATGGGAACTTCCCTTGTGGGTCACCGTCTCTCTATTGCCATCTATGGGAACTTCCTTTGCGAGTCACCGTCTGTGGGAACTTCCCTTGTGGGTCATCATCCCTTCGTCACCATCCATGCGAACTTCCCTTGTGGGTTGTCGTCCCTTCATCATCGTCTATGGGAATTTCCCTTGCGGGTCGTCATCCCTCCATCACTGTCTGTGGGAACTTCCCTTGTGGGCCGCCGTCCCTCTGTCGACATCTGTGGGAACTTCCCTTGCAGACCGTCGTCCCTCTGTCGTCATCATCCGTGGGAATTTCCCTTGCGAGCTGCCATCCCTCTGTTAGTGAGAATCTCCTTGCGAGCCGTCGTGTGTCGGTTTCCATGTGTTGATTTCCTTTTTTAAGGGCGAACGACCCTTAACTTCCCCCCGCTTGGTGAGCTCCGCATTCAATTTTTTCATCCACCTTCCGCCTTTCGTCTGTCGTCTGCCTTATGCCTTTCGTTTATCAGTCATTTGCTATTTGACTTCCCACTTCCCTGCCTTCATATCACTCTAACCCTCAAAAGTGAAATCTCTCGAAATCAAATTTCTCGAAAAGGAAAGTTTCTCAAAACATCAAAAAAGAAATTGTCTTAAAATGGAAAATTTCCAAAAAGGGAAAGTTTTTTCAGAATATGAAATTCTTGATGGACTATAAATTGATACATTTTGATTTTCTAAATGAGGGAATTTGTCATTTTTGGGGATCTAAATCATTATATCTTATGGCATGGATACTTTCAAGGATGCTTGGGGGAATAATGGATCAATTTAATAAAATCACCAGCATACGAAGACAGGGCGGTGGAGGGAGTTGTTTTATTTCACCAAGATGATCATGATTTGTCGAGAGTTGTTCACCCAAGATCGGGGGCAACATATCTCCTTCTCAGTGACACAAATCTGCAACACAATTAAATGAGGAATGTTGAAAATACATTAGATAGAGGGCAACCTTTGGTAGTTTTTAGCTACAACTCAAAAAACAACTAGAAGACAAAAGTGCTACAATGCATAGGTCACTAGAGGACAAAATATGGAAAATGACAAAAGATGTATTTTATATTGTTGAATATTGGGGGTAGGTGAAAACCTAACTTGTAACAAATCTAGGCCACACAATGAAAATTAATCCTGGCCACTCATTTCGCTTTTGGAAAAGTATAAATAGGGGCTTACCCCTCATTTGTAAATGGTTGGAGAATTGGTGTAAAGGGAATTTTGTAGCAATAGAGAGAAGCATTGCATGAATTTGGGTGTTTCTTTTGATTTGTTCATTATGCATGCATGGTTCAACTCCCAAGTTAGTTTAGTTATTAGTTTCTTGAATGGTTGTGATAATAGTGTTTGTTGTTATGGTATTTAATGAATTTCCAGCCCATACTTTTGGAACTTGTTGATGACAAGCTATTGTGAAAAGTTAACCTAGGCTTCTTTATTTTATTGTTGCAACTTATTTCAATCGTATTTTCATGATGTGCATGTACAATCTAAAAATCTGCAGTCCTTAGAAGATTGCATTGGTTTTGTGTAGTTGTAGGCTTCTCTTGGTCAAGCAAAACCTAGTTTAGGAAGTTTGTCTACTATGGCAGTCACCATTGTTATTGTTCATTCGTGCTTAGGATTTATAATATTTTTCTTAAACCTTTCCCTTTATTCTATTTCTTCTAGTTCTCTATTAGAGTGGGATTCAAAGCATCAAAACAATGCCAAATATGATGAACTTAGTGAGTTTAATCTTATTGTTTTGAGTGGGCAGCCACTATGCATTAACTTCCAACACTATGAAACTCCATTTTCAGACCCAACTTCCCATGATTTGTAAACCATAAAGGCCACCATGTGATTACTAGAAAATCACATTAAGCAATTGAACTATTCCAATCATTGTCATGATCTGACACTTGAGAAACCTTGGGATAATTTTTTGCAACTTATTGTAGGAGGTTATCTTTCAAGAGAGGTGATGCACCTATGCATTACCTATATTGAGAAGTGTTAAAACACCTATCAACAAAACTAGCGCTAGAAGGAGGGCATGGCTGAGCTTGAGGCTGCAAAACTGAAAGTTGGAAGTTGAAAGAACTCTCAAGTAAAAATCTGAGATAGGAGATCTCCTTACATGCTGGAAAGTTAAAATCAGAAAATTGGAAGGCAAAGTAATGACTGAGTTGAAATGGATCAACATCTACAAGTCAACATCACTTAGATACGTGAAAATTTAAATAGGAGATCGAGGCAACAATCGCAGCAATTTGCATTAGCTCACAAGTGTAGGATCCATAAAATTGTAGACACAATGAATTGGACTGCCTAACTTTCTTGGGCAGAGTTGGGATGGCCTTGTAGGGAGGAATCCTCTTTTGGGAAAAATACCAACCCTTGGCTCCTCCAAACCTAGAAGAGGAATTTGCTAACATGGAAGCCAAGGCCTTCAATGAGTTTATTCAAGAACAACCGAGCCTTGAGGATGGATCGAACTTAGAAGAAATGTTGATGTCTGGATGGTGTAGATTCCATAACACACCCCACTCAGAATTCACTTGTCCATCATGTGTAGATGTCATCACCCAAACTAGGAGTTGCTTAGGAAAGTTAGAACAGCCAACTCTCAATGAAAAAGAGCCATCCCATGAGGCATGTGGGCTATCAACATCTAGGAGACAACATATCGAAGTTGAATCAAAAAGATCCACAAAGGTAAGTGTTGGGACAACACACACTAAGGCTGAAAATCAAAAGGAAGGAGTTGACTTCCTTGGGAAATCAAGGAGCTTTCATGAAAGTTCAATTGGAGGGGAAGTAGAAAATATTTTCTCCATCGGTGAAGAACAATCCTCCACTTAGGAAGAAGACCAACCCACAACTAAGAGGCACTTTATAGAAGATGAATCTGCAACACTATTTGCTAGGACAACCGACACAAATGTTGAGGAATAGAAAGAAGAAGAGGATGAATGCCTTGGGGCAAGAGAAAATAAGGATGAAAGCATAAGTGAAATAAGATTAGAGGACCTCTCCTTCATGAATGACAGTGATCAAGCATCTGAAAACAAATATTTAGAGGAGTGGGAATAGCTACAGGTCACAATTGTTTACCATCAAACTTCCTTCCCAACTGACGATGAAGACCCGATAGCAGGAAGATATAATGAACTTGTTTCAAGAATCATGAGGGATTGGTTAGAGCTGAGATTCCAGGTAGAATTGGAAGTGTTATTACTGCCAAGTTGGTGTAGGCTTCATGACTTTCCACATTCAGAGTTTGCATGTGAACTATGCCAAGACGCCATCGAGCAAGTTAAAGAACAAGTGGGTCAACCAAGTGTATTGCCTCCTATGGTTTCTTCAAGGATTGAATTAGAAGTCCATGAGCTAGAACTAGGTGACAACTTAGCTCAGGGAAACCTCCAAGAAGAGTTTGGGATAGCAACGGCGGGAGAACATCATAGTCCCGACCCTTTGAATGATGAATCAAATCAAGTGGGAGAAATGACCTTTGGACATCAATAGCCTTTCCCTCTTGAAGAACGTTTATACGCCATAGACAGTAGGCTTTATGGGGAATCATTGGAGGGAAATCGTATAGTAAATTTTGGCCCCCTTGATGAGGCACCACCAATTGATGAATTCTTTCCACTAAGAACTATACTTCAGAGGTATGCCAACGCTGAGGAGGAATACATTTCAGAAGTGGGCAGTGATGAAGATATACTACCTGAACCTTCGGACGGTGAGGCATTGGAGTTTCTAGATTCAAAGAGGAACTCCTTCTCCATCTAAAGTGATGATGAACAAGAGGAAATGAGTGAATGTCACAATGAAATACATGAACTCCAAAGAGAAGAAGATAAAGGCATGGGTGTTCTAATGGCTTCCCACAAGTATGATGGACCTAACCAACTACAAGCAGTGATTGGGGGTCCTTTCGCCATGATTACTGTTGATCCTCTTACATGTTCAAAAGTCTACAATAGGACAGATTCATCTATGTCATCTTCCTATGACAATGAACATCATAAAATTAAGGTCAACACTTGGGGAAGGAGATGGGACAACACGCTACCTCTTGAAGACAACAATCAGGCAGAGCCATGGACTACGAAAGATCAACAGGATGAAGTGTATCTCTTTGAAGAACAACCGATAGAGGTTGTGGGTCTCATGGGTAGCTCTGAAGAGGTGTTTGTTGCCTCATTCTCCTAGCCTTGTGCAAGCCCGAGATAAGGTACAAGGTTCCTTGCATTTGAAAATTTATGTTCACAATGTGTACTGCCTGATCAATTTGATTGTGATCTATAGATTGATAACGCAAGAGGGATGCCACACCATTCATTGTGTCCACCCGAGGTTGCCGATGTAATGACCGAGGATGCAGTGCTCACTCTTGACTGTCAAACGCTGCCACCTTTGCTTGATGACACCCAGGTTCTATCTTTCCTTTCTCCTATGAATTCTTATAGCTATATTTATCATTTTTCCTGAATTACCTCAATTGTTTATTTTTCCTGAATATATGACTAAATTTGAATGTTGCAACATGGAACTTCATTTTTCTAAATATAAAGATGAATTTGCATGGCTTAGAAATTTAATGATTGCCCTTCTGCTTGTACACACATTACTATATCCAACAGGCATAAACACCAGTTTGCCTTGCATAAACATGGTCTTTTGTAAATACATTTGCAAGTAGTCTATTTTGAGTAATGTAGGTGTCATGTAAATAGCTAGTCTCTACTTTCTTGCTTTCGTTAGGTTAGCTAGTTTGTTATAGGCTTTCTTACTTTGGAGTAGTTTCCTTTTTATTTGCTTTTTCTTTTTCTTTGCTACTTTTCTTGGGGTCCCTTTGTTTTTAGCTGGGTATGTTTACAGGTATGTTTACGTGCATGTAACCAAGTCTATCTATATAAATTTGCTATCTTTTTCTTTTGCAGGGCCCCCCTTTTGCTTTTTCCTTGCTCCTACTGACTTGGTCCCTACTCGCTTGTTTTGCTTTATCCTTCATTTTTTGACTTTGGAGACAAGTTTACTATGGATTTGGGATGTTTTCATGAGGCCTAAGTGAACTGCCAAAGTTTCATTAAGTTTCAGGAAGCTGTGGAAATTTCATTGCAAGTCGTCGCCCCTCCACACCGTGGGAACTTCCCTTATGGGTCGCCGCCCCTCCTTCATCGTGGGAACTTTCCTTGTGGGCTGCTGTCCCTCTTTCACCATCCATAGGAACTTCCCTTACAGGACACCATCCCTCTCTCATCATCTATGGGAACTTCCTTTGCGGGCCACCATCCCTTTGTCACCATACATGGGAACTTCCCTTGCAGGTCATCATCCCTTCGTCGTCGTCCATGGGAACTTCCCTTAAGGGGCCACCATACCTCCATCGCCATCTGCAAGAATCTCATTGTGGGCCATTGTGTGCAGGTCGTTGTGTGCTCATTGCCATTTTCAAAGGGCAACAAACCCTCTAGCTTCCCCCTTCCGAATCTCCGCATTTCCAGAAGGGGTGGAGAATTCAAATTTTCATCATCTAGGGACCATCAAATGAATGAATTCACATCCCTAAAGGGGTATGCATCAAGTTTTCCATGTGTTTAGACATTGTAGGAATTCTTTTGCGGGTCACTGTGTGCGGATTGTCGTGTGCTCATTACTATTTTCATAAGGGCAATGGACCCTCTAGCTTCCCCCTCCCAAATTTTTGCATTTTTCAAAAATGAGTCAAATCTTAAGGAAATATGTCTTAGCACTCTTTCTACCCCTTTTCCCACATGCTAAAATTGAAAAATCTCAAATTTACTAGGTTTTGTGAAGTTGTGAAACTTCCCTTGCGGGTCGTTGTCCCTCCGTCGTCGTCCATGGGAACTTCCCTTGTAGGCCATCGTCCATTGGAACTTCCCTTCTGGGCCACCGTTCCTCCATTGCCGTCCGTGGGAACTTCCCTTACAGGTCGTCGTCCCTCCGTGGGAACTTCCTTTGTGGACCTCCATCCCTCTGTCACTATCTATGGGAACTTCCCTTGTGGGCCACCATCCTTTCGTCATCATTCATGGGAACTTCCCTTGTGGGTCATTGTCCATTTGTCACCGTCTGTGGGAACTTCCCTTGTGGGCCACCGTCCCTTCGTCACCGTCCATGTGAACTTCCCTTCCAGGCCATCATCCCTCCATCACCATCAGTGGGAACTTCCCTTATGCAAGCCATCGTCCCTTCATCATCGTTTGTGGGAACTTCCCTTGTGGGTTGCCATCCCTCTGTCGTCATCCATAGGAACTTCCCTTGCGGGCCATGATCCCTTTGTCACCATCCATGGGAACTTGCCTTGCGGGTTGCCGTCCCTTCATCATCATTCGTGGGAACTTCCCTTGTGGGATGCCGTCCCTCCATCGCCATCCTTGGGAACTTCCCTTACGAGCCACCGTCCCTCCATCGTCATCTGTGGGAGCTTCCCTTGCGAGCCAACGTCCCTCTGTTGTCGTCTATAGGAACTTACCTTGTGGGTCAACGTCCTCTGTTGTCGTTTGTGGTAATTTTCTTGCGGGCCACCATGTGCGAGTTTCCATGTGTGGATTTCCTTTTTTAAGGGCAATCAACCCTTAACTTTCCCCCACCTGGCGGGCTCCACATTTGGTTTTTTCGTCTTCCTTTCGTCCATCGTCTGCCTCTCGTTTGTCTTTTGCCTTCCATTCATCTGTCATCTACTATTTGACTTCCGACTTCCCTACCTCCGCATCGCTCCGGCCCTCAAAAGTAAAATCTCCTAAAATTCAATTTCCCAAAAAGGAAAGTTTCTTAAAATGTCAAAAAGGAAATTGTCTTAAAATGGAATCTTTCCAAAAATGGAATTTTTTTTTCAGAATATGAAATTCTTGATGGACTATAAATTAATACATTGTGATTTTCTAAATGAGGGAATTTTTCATTTTTGGGGATCTAAATCATGATATCTTATGGCATAGGTACTTTCAAGGATGTTTGGGGGAATAATGGATCAATTTAATAAAAGCATCAACATACGAAGATAGGGCGATGGAGGGAGTTTTTTTATTTCACCAAGATGATCATGATTTGTTGGGAGTTGTTCACGCAAGATCGTGGGTAACTTATCTCCTTCTCAGTGACACAAATCTGCAACATGATTCAATAAGGAATATTGCAAATACATTAGATAGAGGGCAACCTCTGGTAGTTTTCAGCCACAACCTAGAAAATAGATAGAAGACAAAAGTGCTATAGTGCATGGGTCACTAGAGGACAAAATAGGGAAAATGACAAAAGATGTATTTTATATTGTTGAATATTGGGGGTAGGTGAAACCCTAACTTGCAAGATATCTGTGCCACACAATGAAAATTAATCCTAGGCACTCATTCAAACTTTTGGAAAACTATAAATAGGGGCTCACCCCTCATTTATAAATGGTTGGAGAACTGGTGTAACAGGAATTTTGCAGCAACAGAGAGAAGCATTACATGCATTTGGGTGTTTCTTTTGAGTTTGTTCATTATGCATGCATGGTTCAACTCCCAAGTTAGTTTAGCTATTAGTTTCTTGAATGGTTGTGATAATGGTGTTTGTTGTTATGGTATTTGATGAATTTCCAGCCCATACTTTTGGCACTTTTTGATGACAAGTTGATGTGCAAAGTTAGCCTAGTCTTCTTTATTTCATTGTTGCAACTTAGTCCAATTGTATGTTCATGTTGTGTGTGTACAATCTAAAAATCTACAATCCTTAGAAGATTGCACTGGTTTTGTGTAGTTGTAGGCTTCTCTGGGTTAAGCAAAAGGGTATGTGCAGGATCATCATGGAAAAAACAAGCCCTTAAGTGGCGATGAAAACTCAGAAAATCAGAGTCAGGCAACTTGATGTAAAATTTTGAATAATTTATCTATATTATTTCAAAAATATGAAAGAATAGAATCTATAGAAAATTGAATTTAGTTTCTAAACTACTTGGTTTATTTTAAAACAGAAATCTATTTCGTGAAAATTTGAAATTTCAATGCAGTAGTACTTAAATCTTAGGGAAAAAATAAGAAGTAGGTGTTTGTCTAACCACCCTAACCACAATAAAATGATAATATTTTTTTATAAGATTTTAGATATAAGTAGAGGACTCATGTCCCGATGTGATGCATATTTTTTTGTAATTTGTTTCCAAGTAAATAATTAATTATGATTTTTTTATTACAACTTTTAAAAAATATAAAAACTCGTATGTCTAACCACCTTAACTTGGTCAAAAATTCATGAAATTCAATTATTTTTATAATCCTAGAGTATGTGAAGCATAGAATTTGACGCATGTTTTGGATTCAAAATATGTGATATTGTTTAAAATCTATAGATGTTTTTGAATCAACCTATCGATTAGGACTTTAGTTGTAATTCAAATAGAAAATGAATAATAATAATTTATTAAATTCAAATTAAAGAATAATTTATATTGGTGTAAATTTGAGAATCTCCTTAAAAAACCCTTTTCACTTCATCAATTTTGGGTAAAAAAAAGTCATCAACCACATGGACCATCATATCACTTATATATCGCCACTTTTTGGCCCATCATGATCCTGCACATACCCAAAGCCTAGTTTAGAAATTTTGTCTACTGTGGCAGCCACCATTGTTATTATTCATTCATGCTTAGGATTTATAATAGTTTTCTTTAACCTTTCCCTTTTTCTATTTATTTTAGTCCTCTGTTAGAGTAGGATTCAAAACATCAAAACAATGCCAAATTTGATGAACTTAGTGATTTTCAATTTGCTGTTTTGAGTGGGAAGTCATTGTTCATTCACTTTGAGCACTTTGAAACTCCATTTTCAGACCCAAATTCCCATGCTTTGTAAACCATAAAGGCCACACTATGATTACCAGAAAATCACAATAACCAACTGAACTATTCCGAGCATTGTCATGACCTAACACCCGAGAGACCTTGGGGTAGTAATTTGTAACTTGTTTGTAGATTTCTACCTTTCAAGAGAGGTATCATACTCGTGTGTTGCCTATGTTGAGAAGGTGAAAAAACACCCATCAACAACTCCCTCACTTTTCTAGGGATAAAGTAAAACCAATACGATCTACCTTAGCCTAAGAAATCCAAGAAGAATCCTCCACTGGTCTGCCTTTCCACTTCACAAGATATTCATTGTACTATCTTCCACGTGTTTTCTTTTCATCTATGACATCCAAAATATCTTCTATCTCATCTGATTACTATTTAGGAATTTGTTTCTCCAATTTTTCTTTATTGTTTTCACTAAATTCTACTTCATGGTACTGATGTAGATCTACAACGTTGAATATGGGTGATATACCCATGTCATCCGGTAACTCTACTTCATATGCATTTCTTGAATCAAATTTCTTCAAAATCTTACAAGGTCCAAACTTCCTCAGCTTGAGCTTATTGTATGTGCCAACTGGAAATCTTTCCTTCCTCAAATACACCTTCACTTCATCTCCAACTTTGAACTCCTTATGTCTCCTCTTTTCATCTGTTTTCTCCTTATACTTTTGGTTCATATCTTCCAAATGTTGTTTTACTTGAGTATGCACTTTCTTCATGTGTTCTAAAAATTCCTTTGCTTCTGCACTCCTTTTATCTTCCTTACTGATGTCTCGCAACTTTGATATACCTCTAGGATGAACTCCAGTAACAATCGCAAAAGGTGTCTTTCCAGTACTCCTATTCACTAAATTATTGTAAGAAAACTCTGCCCATGCAAGGACTAAATCCCAACTTCTGGTCTTCTCTCCAACCAAACATCTCAACAAATTCCCCAAACTCTTGTTTACTACCTCTATCTATCCATCAGTCTGTGGGTGAAAAGTAGAATTGAAATTCAAATCTTTCTTTAACTTCTTGCAAAGTGTCCTCCAAAAGTAACCAACAAAATTTGTATCTTTTTCTAAAACAATACTCCTAGGTAATCCATGCACTCTGACCACTTCCTTGAAAAAAAAGTCTACTACATGTACTACAACTATTGTCTTCTTACAAGGTATGAAATGTGCCATCTTAGAAAATATATCCACCACCACAAATATAGAATCATTACCTCTCTGTGTCTTTGGTAAATCAAGTATGAAATCCATGTTGATATCCTCCCAAGGTCTCTCTGAAACTGCCAAAGGTTTATACAATCCAACATTTTGACTACTCCCTTTTGCAACTTGACAAACTTTGCAACTCTACACAAATTTCCTAACATCCTTATGAATCTATGGCCAAAAGTAATTCTCACTTACCAATGCTATTTTTTTATCAATTCCAAAGTGTATTGCCAATCCTCCACTATGTTTTTCTTTCACCAAGATATCCCTCATTGAACTTAGGAGTATACACAACTAATTCCCTCTAAACAACATATCCTCCTGAATGAAATAATCCAACCACTGAATCCTGTCCTCCGAGATTGGTTCTTTACAAGCTCTCCAAGGTTCTACAAATTTTGGGTTTTCCTCATACAAGTTCTTTAATTCATCAAAGCCTAATACCTCCACTCTCATCTCTGCTAGTAAATTTCTCCTCCTACTCAAGGCATCAACTCTGTTTGAATTTCCACTCCTATGTTTGAAAACAAAAGTATAACTCTACAAGAATTCCACCCACTTCACGTTTCTCTAATTCAACTTGTCTAGACTGTTCAAATACTGCAAAGCTTGATGATCTATATACAACACAAACTCCTTAGGCAACAAGTAATGTCTCCACTTCTTCAAGGCTTGAATGATGGCATAAAACTCCTGGTCATACATTGAATACATTTTCCTTGCATCATTCAATTTCTCACTGAAATAAGCTATTGGTCTTCCTTCTTGACTTAATATTGCTCCAATTGCATTTCCACTTGCATCATAGTCTACCTGAAATAACTTATTAAAGTCTAGTAAGGCCAACACAGGCTACTTAGTCACCTTCTACTTCAACAACTCAAAACTATGATATGCTCTAGATGTCCACCTAAAATCTTTCTTATCTCCTCTCATTATTTTTTTCATAGGGCTACAAATAGAACTGAAATTCCTAATGAACTTTCAGTAGAAACTAGCCAATCCATGAAATGATCTTACCTCTCCAATGCTTTTTGGTGTAGTCCATTCAATAATTTCTCTTACCTTCTTAGGATCCATCTTCAATCCATCCACAGATATTACAAATCATAGATATACCAATTCTTCTTTCATGAAACTACACTTCTTAATGTTTACCAACAACTACTCTTCTCTCAACCTCTGCAAAACTTGTCTTATATGCAACAAATGTTCTTCTCTAGTCTTACTAAAAATCAAGATGTCATCCAAATATAAAATCACAAACTTACCCAAGAATTTCTTCAATACCTCATTCATCAACCTCATGAAAGTACCTGGTGAATTTTTTAGTCAAAAAGGAATCACCAACCACTCATACAATCCTTCATTTGTCTTGAATGTTGTCTTCCACTCATCCCCTTCTCTGATTCTGGTATGATGATATCCACTCTTCAATTCTATATTTTTAAAGTATTTAGCTCCACTCAAACAATCCATAATGTCATCCATTTAGGGAAAAGGGAATATATACTTCACTGTGATCTTTCTTATGGCTCTAGAGTCTATACACATCCTCCATTCTCCACCCTACTTAGGTGCTAGCACAATAGGTACTGCACAAGGACTTAAGCTTTCTTTGATCAAACCCTTCCTTAACAACTCTTTCACTTATTTATTCAATTTTTCATTTTATGTTGGTGTCATCCGATGTGCTTCTTTATTAGGAAAACTAGCTCTAGGAATCAGGTCCATGCAATGACTAATACTCCTCACAGGTGGTAATTTAGTAGGTACATTATCTCAAATGATAGCTTCATATTCTACCAGCAAATCCTTTATCTCCTCTGGTTGTTCTTCTACATGCTTCAAGTCTTCAACCTTCTTAGGAATCAAGGCATAGCACATGCTCTCATGTCTCAATCCATCTAGAAATATCCTTCCATCTGCCAAACAAATTCTAGCATTCGTACAAACCTCAACTTTCGGGACATCCTCAAAAGGCAACAAAGTCTGCTTCATCCCATTAGAATCAATAGTATATATGTTCTTATTTCCATCATGAATATCTTGTCTATCATGCTACCAAGGCCTTCCCAAAAAAACATGGCATACATCCATAGGCATGATATCACACAAAAATTCATCATGATAATTTCATATCTTCAATTTCACCATACATTGTTCACTTACCAGTATCTTATGCTTATCTTGAATCCATGCTATCAGATAGGGCTTCGGGTGTTTCAATCTTTCAAGCTTAAATTTGATCATCATTTCTTTAGAAACCAGGTTCTTGGAGCTTCCACTGTCAATAATCACATTACAACATTTACCATCTACCTTGCATCTAGTTCAAAATAAATTCTTTCTCTACAATGGTTCTTGCTCCATCTCACTTTGACACAATACTCTTATGTTCACCAACACTTCTCCCTCCTTTGGTCTATTAGATAATTCAACATGATCCTCCTCAACAAAGGTCGTTCTTCTACTATTCTCTATCTTTTTTCTTGTCTCTCCCTGATTACATTCAAAGGATCTATGTCCTTATCCACCACACTTATAACAAGTTCCCTTGAATACTCTTTTCTCTTGTCCTCTATCACCTTTTCTATAACCCTCATTCCAGTAACTACCATATCCTCCTCTTTAGTAAGATTTTCCATCATCTCTACGGTATGAATTATCATTCTTACTAACTTCCTTATCTTTATTCTGATCTGAAAAAGATCCTCTTCCTCCTCTAGTAAAAATTCTTCCTCTCTGAAATCTTCAACCTCTTCCTCTCTATCTCTTCTCATGTCTTTTATTCAGATTTTCTTCTGCTTTTAGGGAAAATTGATATGCTTCTTCCACATTTAGCAACTTGATCAAACTGATCTCATCTTGTATAAAAGGCCTCAAAACATTCACATATCTAGCTACCTGCTCGATCTCATCCTCTGAATATCCGGATTTGATATTCAACTAGTAGAAATCCTCAGTATACTCTATCACACTTGACTCCTGCTTCAAATTCTACAACTTTCAGAACAAATTGATCTGATAGTCTGTAGGCATAAACTTTGTCTTTAACTTATTCACCATCCAATCCCATGATTTTATCTTCTCATTTCCTCTTCTTTACCTATTTGTCTGCAAATGTTCCCACCAAAGGGTTGAATGTCTTTTCAACTTTGTACAAGTGAATTTCACCTTCTTTTCATTGGCGTTACCTTCAAAATGAAAGTACTTTTCTATCTCCATTATCCAATCAAGCAATTCATCTGAATCCAACTTACCACTGTAATTTGGTGGATTGAAATATGGTTTATTATATACTCTATTTAGGGCTCTTATGAACCTTTCTTCTGCCTGATCAAGGCCAATTTGATCTTCTCTTTCCCTTTCTTCTTGCTCTTCTACCTCTTCATCACTCGCATCATCAATTGGTCGAGCTATCCTCTGGGTCATTTCAACTGCTTCCAATCTAGCAACCACTCCTCTCAACATCTCCATTATAATTGGGTTTGCATTTCCACGTGCTCCATTTCCTCTACCATTTCTTCTTCTCACAATATTTATATAAGTCCTCTACAGCTACAGGTCAGATCCTCAGTCCACCACCCCGCAACAAATCTTCAATAGGACTTCACAAACTTTGATGATCTCGCATGGAACAAATCTCACTTTGATACCAATCTGGTACAGCCACCGTAGGAGGGTCCTCAAGAGAACGGTCTAGACCATGTAGCAAGAGTCACACAATAGAAGAAAGACATAATATGGAGGAAAATTAAGATTCAAACATTCTTATAAACATAAATTTTGATTAAAATCGTCCGACAACATCCGGGCTTATAGATTCAGCTCACAGGCCTGTTACAACTTTTTGAAAATACAGTATTCCCACATGCTCCTTAATGTGAGCGAAAATATTATAGATCAAATTTTGTTTCCATCTTAATCGCCATCTTAATGATCTATTACAATTTTTTATATCACATCCAAGATCTAGGAGCATCCGCGTCGGCTAAAGATCATTACAATCTCCGATGAAGGAAATGTAACGTGTGCATGAATAGTTCAATCTCAAATTTGAATTTCTCCTCAGCAAGTGCATAAGATGAAGTGTGGACCTAAAATCAAGGTCAGGGGCACTCCACGAAACAATTTGAAACACACCATAAGTATCTGTAAGCTATGGAAAAGATCCACGAGGGATCAAACTTGCCGTTACGTTTAAAATTATTATGGGGCGAGTTCCAAAAATTGTCACTTAATCCGAAAGTGATAACTTATCAAAAATAGATCCAATCGAGCTAAAATATTGGAATAAGGAAAATGAACATGTCCACAATGAAAAAGTAGATCTGTAGGGTTTGGTGAGAAAATATGATGAAATATTGAATCTACCAACTTGAACTGAAAAAGAACTAAACAAGAACAAAACTAAATGAAAATATTTGTGGTTGATGTAGAATTGTAAAGAACTAAGGATGCTCCTACATCATGTTCCTTTAGGTTCTTGTGTATTTCAGGATGGGTGATTTCAATTCCTCAAACCCTTGAAGATGATTAATGTGAAACAACAAATTTGTGGAGAAGTTATGCTTTGATCTTCACACTTTCAACATGTTCAGCCTAGAAGAAACGCTTTGAACGATAAATGTATGTATAGAAATAAAAATAAGGTAGTATAATATATACGCCAAGAAATCATTTATATGTACCTCTAGAAGAGAAGGCTTCAAGGAAAAGAGCTTCCATATTATAAGGCCACCCACACAGTCTTTGATAGTCTCTACAAAAGAATCGGGATAAGGTAGTGTGTAGTCACCATTAATGGCCTTAACAACGTTCACTCTCACACAACCTTGTGGGAGTGGAATTTTTTGGCAACGAGCATCTATACAGAGAGAATCTATAATGCCTTTTCCAACTAGTTTACGCTGCCACCAAAGGTCAACGTGATCATGGATCTTAAAAGTGATTCCCTCGATATCTATCCTCTCCTCATCAACAGGATTTGGCTGCAATAGAAATTTCATTAACGTCAATCATAATTCAAGACATATTAAAGGGTTCATAAAAAAATTAGAATAGAAGCATGGAAGTGTGTTGTGTCTATTACTGATATAGATCTATGGTAGGTCACTACTCTCCCCATCCCCATGTCCATCTTTATTGCCATATTCCCCTTGTAGGTCAATGCTCTCCCCATCCCCATGTCCATCTTTATTACCATATCCCACTTGCAGGTCATTGCTCTCCTCATCCCCATGTCCATCTCTATTATCGTCTCCCAGTTCCATTGTAACTAAACTGCCAATAAGGTCAAGGCCCATGTTTTTGGAAGACTGCACACGTCTAATAATATTCTTATGCTATGAAACATGGCAAAGGTATGAGAAGACAAAGACGAAAAGGAAAATTTACAAGTTCAAACAACAAATTAGAAATATATATCTGTAAAATTAAATGAAAATGCACACCTCAAATATTTGAATTCATAGGAACCTATTGAACACCTTCTTCTTGTTGGCACTCTCAAATTTCGCAAATTTGAGATGCCTATATTTCAAAATTTTGCTTCTGCACTTTCAGAGGTGCACCTGACAAATTAGTCCTGACTGACCCGCTTTGGAGGCTTATAATTTAAAGCCTATTGATTTTCGTGCAAAACCCATCTACAGACATACTCAATTGACATATGTGAGCAGGCATTTCAAATTTTAGCTTCCCATGATAAGTTCTGGCAGTGTTTCGAAAAGTGAAGCTGGAGGGTTTTTGCACTGTTCTGCTGTTTGCAGATGTTCAGTTCTGCAAAGTTGCTTCCTGTTTGAGCTTGGTTTTCACAACAAGTTCACTTTCATGTTAGAATGAATGTTGTTCCACATTTCCCATATCAACATGATCTCGGGTGTCATTTTTCAGAGCCTCATGATCTGATTTTCTATTTTTAGTAGATCGAAACCGAATGCAGATTGTTCTGTTTTGCATCTACATTCCTAACAGCCTTTCTAAGAGGCCAACTCCGACCGTCAATAACTTCTGACTGGTGATGATTCAAGCAAATTTATTTTGCACACATGCTTAGGGTATCTAAATGTTCCACTGAGTCTGATGATAGTTCGCCAGGGGTTGATTTGCTATGTCTACAAATTAGCGGTCGGGTGTGTTCTAATTGGTTCATAACAGTTGTTTCAGAAAAGTTTAATCAGGCAACTTCGTCGATTAATATCCAGTTCCTCGTGATTTGTTTCTTTGAGCCATATTTTGCACTATAATTTTGGGTCAAATAACTATATGCTTGCAAGTTTTCATGTCTCTTGGAGATAGTTTGACTAGTTTCTGAGGGCGATTCCTAAGCCAATTGGGTCAGTTTTGCCCATTTTCCAAATGTGTCAGAAAACAGTTTATGAGGCAGACCCAGTTCGTTTTTCAACTTCACAACTATTCAAAACACAGTGTCAAATCATTTCAAGGTGAAGTTTATTTCAAAATAAATTTTTTTTTAGTCGGGCCACCTGAGGCCCGACATGCTTTGCATTGTTGTGAAGCTGTAAATGATAAATTTGGTCAAGTGTGATATGAAATTCCATCAATGGTTGTTCCAAGAAACTTCCAATTTGAAATGCATCATGAATTAGATGCTCTTGGAGAAATATTTCAATCATCTAAAAATAATAAATGAGGGTTCTTTATATTTGAAGTTTCTTGACACTAAAAGGCTCACAGGAGAAGCAAATTGTTTTGGGGTCTTCCTCAGAAGATATCACTAGTGTTATAATTACTCCTCAAGTATAAAACATATCGAACATAGTGCTTCAACTTTGTTCCTTTCCTAATGAAGCGTTTGTTCTACAAAATAACACTCTTGGAGCTTGTCTAATGCCCAACACATGGGTGGATTATGTAACATTAAAGAGTTGTATTTGGCAGACCATCAATTCCTTTGAGACTAGAATGTCTTTTTGATAAAAATGAGATGCCATTGGAGGTGTCTGAAACAAGGTATGGATGGCCATCAAAGCGTGTAGGTTGGAGGATTTTTTGTTATAATTGTGAATGCTCTATGAAGTATGCTAGTGAATTGTGGAAGCATGTGTATGGCAAATGATTTGATGGGCCAATTTGATACATCAAAAGAGACTTCAGGAGCTGCGCGAAGAATAAAATTCTTCCTATGTCAAATGTGATCTCTAGGAATGCTAGGATGACAGTGCACTAAACAAAATTAATTCATTGAGAAATCCGCAGTAACTTTCAAAGCGAATGCATCAGGGACTTTGAAATGTTTTGTTGATTGTGGCGCTACTGCCATGACTGTTGAATGGAGATTTTATGGAGACAAACCCCTCACGTGGTGTATGACTGTTAGAAAAGCACAAAATTTTTGTTGAAAGGGCTTTAGAAACTTAGAAGCAAAAGCAAGAGGCAGGGATGCACGCATTGTTTGTGGAGGCGACCTGACAGGGAGAAGCCCGCACACACAATGGTGAAGGGAGCAGCAAGGGGCCACACCAAATGCAGATGTAAGGTAGGTACAAGCTTTAGAAAGTGGAGGAGCCCACGGAGGAGGTGCGACTGGTGAAGAGGCCATGCACACCGCACAGTAGAGAGGCCAGCATGGCGAGAGTGAAGACTAGCCCGCGCCTGGCAGAGTGGAGAGCAAAGCCTAAGGGAAGGCACGGCCAGAGTAGGTGACGATACCCCCACGCCAGATAGGGATAGAACATCCATCGAAGCATAAGGGATGGTGTGAGATGATGGAGAGTATGTGCGCGGCAGTAGGTGGGAGAAATCACCAGAGGAGAAGGCAGACAGTTGAGCTCGTAGCCATTGGAGAGAAGGCATGTAATGTGCATGGGCAGATGAAGAGGAGGATGCGATGGCCATCATGTGAGTAGGTGGGGCTAAGCCAAATGAAGAGGAAGAGGCCCCACGGCTGATGAAAAATGCACGAGAACACTCCCAAAGGAAAGATTAGGGAATTCTCACACACCTTGCGAGAATACTGATGACTTTGCCAAAAAGCTCGCGAGGTGTGCGAGAATGCATGCATGGGAGAGAATTTTTTAAATTTTTCAAAAAAGTTAAATAATTTTCAAATGGGGGTGGGCCCGTTTCCTTTTCTCTCAGGTGCTAAGTAGAATTTTAAACGAAATGTGAACAAATTCAAAAGCACGGGGGAATAATTTATCAGTTATTTCATTTGAAAGTGAAGAAACTTTTTAAATGAAATTTAAAATATTTGAACGCATAGGGACGGGTGAATAGAATTAAATATTTTATATTCTATTGTGCTAGGGTAAACTATAAACTGTAAACTGGTAAATACTTTGCATGAAAATTAATGTAAAATGTGGATATTTTATTTGTTGATTGTGAGTAAAGTAAAAACAACAGTGAATAAATACACGGAGGTAAAATGCAGCAAAGGGGAAAAACATAAAATAGAAGCAGAATTTGCACGGGAGATATTTTGAGCAGCTGGATAAAATTTGAAGAATCTCCACATGGGTAGATTTTCTGTCGCTGGGTAATGATGGGCAAAGGCTATTTTGAGAGGTAAATTTTGCTGCAGGAGGAAGAGGAGAAGATATTTTGCAGATTTTTTGATCAACGGTGAATGAAGATTCCAGATGGAATTTTCGAATCAGTTTTAGGGCTGCCTTCATTCTTCTATTTTCTATATCTTCTCTTCTTTTCTCATTGTACGGGGTTCCAATTTCTAAAAGCTCTACAAGGCAGACAAAAGCTATGGGTAGATTGTAAAGCTAGGGGGAAATATGATTGTTAGTCATTTTTAATCTGAAGGTGTATGTTCTGAATTGTTCTATTATGCTATTTTAGCTAATAATTGTCTCCATGGCTAAATTGTAATATTGTTTTGGATTCAATAACAAGATTATTTGAGTCTGTTCATGCACATTTGCTGCATTTGAGCTACATCTGTTGTTGCCTTCTATTCTATGAATGGTGTAATTGCTTCAATAAAGCACAAGTTGCTTGTATTACTGCCTATTGTTCAGGGATAATATAATTGCTTTGACAAATGTGACATGAGTGTTATGCTTCAGGTGGATTTATAAGCAGAGTTATCAAAGAAAGCTTCAGTGGTCTGGTTGTCATAATGTGACAACATTCACATGACCTTCAGAGCATGTACAACACTGAAAGATGAATGCTAGTTATATAACTCCATAGCCCATTTTTATGGCACTGGTTCATTATCTTGTTTCTATTGTTTTCAGCTTGGTCCCAACTCTCTAAATAAAAAAAAACATCTAAAATCTATTTTGATGAGTTGTGTTTGTCAGGTTCTCCATGCTAATTGATGAAATTCATTAAATATCTTGCCAATGTTAAATGATATTTTAGGTTTCTCAGCATACTTTTGTGAGAACATAATCTATTAAGCAATATCATGTTACTTGTGTGTCTAGATTGTTTGATATCGCTAAAGGGTTACCCTCCTAGGTCTTACAGAGCCTGAAGTGCAGAGGAAATGTGTATCCATTCCATTTCTTTTTAGTTGGCCACTAGTCTTTGTTGTTCTTCAATATAGAGGTTGGCTACCTCTTAGAGAATTTCCAAGTCTAGCTGGGTTGTTATTTTAAACACCAACACTTCTTTCTTTGAGAATTTCTCCCCGATGTTGTGTAATAGATTTATCACCATCTTAGGAGGGAAAATTTGAACCAAACCCAAAGAAGCTCACAATGTACAAAGAAAGCTTGTTTTTTGATATATATATTGTTATCATGCAATACATGCCAGACATTTCATAATAGGAGATATATTGACAAACATATCAATTTGAAATTGTCATTTCAAATAATAAATGCACACAAGGAAAGGAGATACCACACTTCAGATTGGTGAACTCATAGGAATGCATTTCTCATCTCAATATTTGTTTTCCCAATGCATTTCATCTTCTTTGCTTGTACTTGATAAAGATGGATATGATCATCCTAGTATGTAAATGTTAAAAATATTTAAAAAATTAATAGCATACAATCTCTACCCCTAATCAATAAATCAAAATAGATACTTACTAATTCATCTACCACTCATTTTCTCCCCTCTGTAGGCACCCTTTCTTCTTTGTTGCCCTCTCAAGACACATTTTCCAGTGCCAATTGGACATTGCCATGCTTGGGGCCAACACTTTATTGTTCATCCCTAACCTGTAATAGTAGGAATTAAAACATCACATAAAATTTAGATGAATGCAATCAATTCATTGAAATAATCAAAACAAACATTAAATAGAAGATTTCAAAATTATTTTTTATTTTAGTTTCTTCATGTCAAGGCGTCTTGAAAATTTTCACCATGTATGCTCATTCTTCTTCTCAATAGATGGCAGGTTGGGAGGAACAACATCATCTTTTTCTTTTGTGGGCACTGCTTCATCTTCCAAATCAACAGTACCCTACTCGAGGCCAACACTTTATTGTTTATCCTTGCCCTGCAATAGCATGAATTGAAATGTCACTTGAAATTCAAATGCATGCAACTAATTCATTGAAATAATCAAAAGAAACATTAAACAAAATATTTCAAAATCATTGTTTCTTCTTGTTTCTTCATGCAAGGATGACTTGAAATTTTTAACCATGTACGCTCCTTCTCAATGTTAGAGAGTGGGTTGGGAGGAATAGTGTCATCTTGTGCTTTCATGGGTACTATTTTATCTTCCAAATAAACAACACCCTAGTCAGAGCTAGAAACCACTTGTTGACCATCACCCCCTCATGTCATGTAAGTTAATGTTACGTGAACCTTGTATGCATCAAAACAAAAAATTGAACCAACCAAAATTCAGTTTTAACAGTTCAATTCCATAATACCATTTTGTCCTTTATCTTTATCTCCTACAACAACAATATTATTTTCCTTCTTTTCTCCTTGTTCTCCTCACTATTGTATACCGTTATTTTCTCCATAACCTCATCCTTTCCTTCCTTAGGAAGTAGATAGTATTTTTGTTTACCATACTTTCTACATACCCTTTCAATAACACGCTTTTTTTGGATATCATGCTATAGCTTCAGTTGGTACTCCATATTATCCACATTATTTTAAAGATACTTTTTCAAATTTTTAAGGGGAGGAGGGGTTGTTTTGGTTCCCTCCCTTCCCCGATGCACTTCAACCATGCTTTTATGGTAGGAGAATAGGACATTGGTGATCCTCGATCCTATGCATGTTGAACAATTTCCAATCATAAAAATTTCTCGTACATTATTGTAATATACAGTAATATACATACCTCACCTTCTCCACTTCTTTTCTATATTCACTAGCAACCTACACAAAAAAATTGGAAGCTAAAATAGCTTAAAATATTTGATATTAAAATAAATTGAATGCACAACATATACACACATCCTTGAAATGATACAATAATTGAGTTATTATATCTACCTTCCCATCCTCCACATCACCATGTGCTTCATTCAAAACCTCCATATCACCTCATGCTTCATTCACACCCTCTTCCTCTTCGTTGTGGACTACAGAAAGAGCATGATCATCTCCTCGATTATCGACCTAAATCGAAGGAATGATATATTGTCAAAATTAGCATATTTATAATAGACATGAAATTTTCTAACTAAAATTGTAAAGCATTATGATTGATGCATTAGAAGTAAAGGGTAATTGCAAGTTCACAATCAATTACCAAACACGTCATTTCCTTAGCATTCATATTTCTCCTAAAATGAGGGGACGTCCTTTGTATAATAGTTGTTGCCTCCTGATTAAAACATTCACACTTTCTAGTCAACATCATAAAACTATTTGTTAGATATTAAAATTAAACATTTGATTGCATCTTGTAATTAGCGGGTCTAACCCAAATGTTTGTCAAACATGAATGTATTGAAGGAGATGCACACTACACACCATATTAGGTGTGTCAACCATCTCAATAACATTTGTCACTGTACGAAGCACTATCCATTTTAAAGTATGCATCCTTGGCTGGCTGTAAAAATTAAAATAGTTGCAAGTGTTATGGAGAGTTAAAGTTCCAAAATTTATTGCACCTTTTGTTGTAAGAAAGCATATATTTGTACAATCATAAGAGGAATTTGAAACACAATTTTTTTTCTATCTAAGACTTGTGATAAATTTTGAAGGTGACTTTCATTACATTCTTTTTGTCTAAATAAAAAAAGTTTTTCAATATATTCATATTGTTAAAAAAATTGTTGGTTGGAAAAGAGATGGTGGTATGAAGCCTACAACCCACATAGTGTTGTAAAACCCTATACACATAACAACCCAATTGGTTAGTCACCCCTTATCTTGATGTGGTTTCAATTATGTATCCCCCACCTATAGAATGAAATAAATCACAACCCACTATGTTTTCCAACCTACAATTATTTTGTGCATTTATTTTTCAATCACATGAATATATTGAATTGTAATTTTTACCATAAATAATAGTTGTAAATTTTGAAGGTTCCTTTCATTACATTCATACTATCTAAATAACAAAATATTTTCAAGACATTCATATTTTTTTGTGAAATTCTAGGTTGGAAAACACTGGGTGTTATGAATCCTACAACCCACATACTATTCTAAAACCCTTTACAAGTAACAACCCAATTGGTTAGTCACCCCTCACCTTAATTTGGTATGTTATTTGATTGTCTTGATGTTGTAAGGGGGAAATCGAGATGATAAGGAAAGAAATGTAAACAAATTAAACAAGATTTTAATTCAAACAAAGATTTAGATTCATACCCATTACTCATGAAATGAATGATATGAGATTACTAAATTCATGAACTAAGTATTAGCAATCAAAGAACAAACAAACAATTCAATTAACTATATCATTACACATCCCATATCGAGGTGTATTTATAAATGATGTTGGAATATGTTGTACATCAATTCAAAGCCTCCATTATGTGTTTGCAAAAGCTCTAAATGTGGTGTGATGTTGATCGAACATGTGTATTAAAGCTTGAATGTGTAAAATATGTCAATTCTTCAATCATTTTTGGGGATGAAGAAGATTGTTATATAGATTTCATGTTTTGAGATGAACCTTTGGGATTGTGTAGTAGAAAATCCTGATCAACAGTTGAAAGATGTTGAGAGGAAATATATTTCTCATTTAGCTTCTATGATTGAATCAATTAAGGATGTTAATTGATGAATCAAAGGAAATAGATTGCCTAATCTGTGGAATTGAGGAAATCAAATTGAGCCTTCAGTGGGATTTGAAGAATAGAGGGATTAGTTAGGAAATAACTGAATTAGTTAGGAAATAACTGAATTAGTTAGGAAATAGATGGATCAATCAGCTAATCAGAGTGAGCAATCGGTGGTCATGATTTTCTTAATCATGAAAATGGGTGAGGGTAATTAATTAATCATTTTTTGAGTTGAATGTGCAATTTATGTTTGATTTTCATAAACAAAGTCGTATTTTATTTTTTTTGACCTTCTTGGATGATGTTTGTGAATAATTAATTTAATTATTCCGTTTAGGGGGAAAAGATTTAATTAAAATTTTAAGTATTAATAATTTAATTGACTTAGAGGAATAAGGTAAATTAGTGACATTATTAAATAATTGATGTTATTTAATTAATTATGAGGAATAAAATTAGATTAGGACTTTATTAAATAAATAAAATTTATTTAATTGGTAAAAAATGATGAAAAAGTGAATTAATTAAATAATGTAATATTATTCAATTAATAGAGGAAATTTATTATTCAATTAATAGAGGAAATTAGGGTTTTTGATGCAATTTATATGAAATATAGTGATATTAGGTGATAATGATGTTGATGATGAGAAAATGTCATTCAAGATGTGTGATAAGTGTTAGGTCATGATGTCTACATTTTGACCCTCTTTGATACAAACTACTAGTTGTTTTGTTTCAAAGAATTTGATACTAAGATCAAGATTTAAAAAATTACATGCCCCATTGTGCCCTAGTGGTCAGCGGAATGACGGCAGGATGCAGGGTTTCCCCTTCAAGAGGTTGGCCATAGAAATAATTTTTCGGGTCGGGCTCACGAAAATGTTCCATTTCAATTCAAATACGCAGAGAATGAAAAACTAAGCTTATAAGACCCTATTTGATAGTTTGAATGTTCCCAGAAGCTCCTAAATTCAACCTAGGAGGGTTTCTTAGGTAAAAAATTACGGTTTGGGGGATTAAAATAGGTAATTAGGGTTTAATTTATCTCATTTGTATTCTTAGCCTTTAGTGATTTCTTGCCTCTGGATTTCATGATCTTATGATTATCAAGGAGCTATGGCGAGGATTCGAGGAGCCCCACATCACATAAAGGCGGTTCATGAATTTAGGCGGCCTACTAGCATCGGTGTGTTGATATGTACCCTTTCCTTTCCTATTTTCATCTTTCTATTTTTGAGTAATTAATGCATGCATTTTTTTAGGCGAAAGCATTAGTTTCATGATTTTTATGCTTTTTCATTGTTTATGCCACTTTTGTAGTCTCTATTTGTACTGCTCTTGCATTCTTTTACCGCCTTTGATTTAGTTGTGTGCTATTATTTCAAATGTTCACTCTTATTTTCGCTTTCATTTAGCATTTTCGCTATTGACTTTCTTCAAGTGAAATTGCCACCATTGTGATTTTTTTTTCTTTTGAGATAATTGTTTTTTTTCCATTGTTGATGCTTTTGATTTTCTTTACCACTTTTGACAAAAAAGTAACCACTTTTACTATTTTTGGAAGGTTGAGTCAATTTGCTTACAATCTTAGGTTTGTTTTGTGTTTTGTAGCAATTTCCTAATTTCATGGGTTCAATGTTTGTAGGCGGGCCTCAAACCCATTTACTCAAGAGAGCGAAGACTACATGAGTTGTTTGATTTGATCACTGGGTTCCACAAGCTTGAGCGAGATGTGCTAGATTTTATGGGGTTATGACATATATGCTACATGATGACTATTAGATGTCATAGAGTGATGATGAATGTCCTCATGGAGACATGACACTCTGAGACATCGTCTTTCTACTTACCGACTAGCGAGGCCTCCATCACCTTGGAGGATGTATGGAGGATTTTGTTTGTTCTGATTCATGGAGAGCTTGTGACCTATTATGTATGATAGGGTGCCTATGCTATGTGGCAAGTTCTCAGGTTCAATTATCTTCAAGTTTGGGAGTCAGAGATAGACCTGTTTCCATTTGTTGGTAGTGAAAATCTTGTTACATTTGTTTTATGTGCTTTGGTCTTAGGGCTCATCGTTCTTGATCGGAAAGGAAAATATTTT
This sequence comes from Sequoiadendron giganteum, assembly GCA_007115665.2. Taxonomy (NCBI): domain Eukaryota; kingdom Viridiplantae; phylum Streptophyta; class Pinopsida; order Cupressales; family Cupressaceae; genus Sequoiadendron; species Sequoiadendron giganteum. The sequence goes on along the minus strand of CM021110.1, from coordinate 286,563,838 downwards.
CTCATTGGTTGAGGTGTGTATTAGCTATATGTTTGAGCATGGTACAAGGTATGCATGGGGCTCGTGTCTCCTTTCATATCTTTACAGAGATATGCACAAGGTCATCTATCATGGAAGTAGTTCCATTTTTGTTGGGGTTAGCTTGCTTCATGCATGGGCCTAGGAGCATATCCTAGTTACTAGGCCTGATGGTATCTTGGATCAGGATCTAGAGGATCCATATTCTGATAGATATGGTGATTTTCTTCATTACACTTGGCTCAATCACCTTTCTTACAAACATCATGTGATTGATGATATGCCTAGTTTTGTTTGGAGGGTGTGTTTAGACTGTGATGCATGGCATGATTATTAGGAGTAGCTTCCATTTTGTAGACAAACATGGTTTTTGATCAGTCATGTTCATTCTTTACTTGAGAGATATCTACCTAATCAGGTTCTTCACTAGTTTGGCAAGTGGTAAGCCCATGTCATAGATAATTACCAATCTCATTTTGGCAGGACCACCTCAGAGGTTAGGGTGTGGGGGCTATAGGCAGATCGTGATGTAACACTGGTTAAGTTTAGAGCACTTTCCCCATTTGGATGGGGGTGACATATAGGACCAAAAACTATAGGGACTACCCTAGATTATGATCATTGGTGGTCTCGGTGGATTCCTCTTTGTTTAACAAATCATGTTGATGATGCACTAGTTGTTGGGATAGCAGGTATTACCGATCATAGAGGGGAGAGACAAAAAATATGGATCATTGTTGAGCAACTTGATAGAGAAAGATAGGATGGGCAGTAGGATCAGGTACATGTTCCTCCTCCTCCACTTGGGGATGTAGTGGTAGTGGCATAGATCATATAGTTGATAGTGGCACGTGATGCAAAAATTGTCAAGAGACATGTTGCAGAGGCACATGTTACCATTTTCATTATCAAGCAAGATACTATGAGGCAAGAGAGAGATAGCTTTAGGTAGGAGTGAGATACTAAGATTGGGCAATGTCATATTGTCAAGGCGCGGGTGCAGGTTATTACCGCTAAGAGGGATACCCTCGAGATAGAGTGTGATGCCCTCAAAGCAGAGTGAGTTTAGTTTATGATGGAGGCCACCTAATACTAGACTTTGTATGAGGTTTTCATTCCTATATCATGGATACATCCTCTCTTTGGTGAGCCTAGATGTTAATGTCCTAAAATTGCAGATTTGTAGCTGATTGGGACTCATTTTCCAATAAGGGTGAATGGGTCCTAGTTAGGTTTTTCGAGGATTTTTCTATGGATCTCATACTGAATTTTGATGTCTTTTCAAATGCCAAAAGATATAGATTAGACCTGATCATGGACTTATTTACTAGTAAATATGAATGGATCCTAGTTAGGGCTTTTAAAACTATTTTTTAATGATTTTCAAGTTCTTAGATATATCTTTCAATTCTAGGTTGTAGATAGTGAAATGTAGCTTCAAATTTTCCAAAAATTAAATTCAAAAATGCAATAGAAAGATGAAATGCAAGACCTAGTTTGAAATGCAATTTTGTTTTGATTTTCAAATGCAACTGAATGAGGTCTAAATGAAATGCAAAATGAATGATTTATTTTTGTGATTTTCAAATTTAATAAGTGTAAACAATGTAAATCTAAACCTTATATGATATGCAAGATTTCAATGCAAAAGAAGAAACCCTAATTCAATGCAAATCTGAATGCAATGAGAGACTCCAAAAATTAGAATATGACAATGTTGAATGAGTCGGGTTCACCAAAACTCTATCAACAAAAAATGGATTCACCAAAACAACAATGATGAATCACTATTTTTCTAAGAGGTGTTTCACTCAATTATGTGCAAAATAAGATGCTAATAACAACTAGAAATGCAAACTAATTGTTCTAGCAACTATGGGGGATGTATTTAGAGCACAAAAATTTGTGTACTTGGATAAAAAATTTTTGTTTTTGGGATATGGAGGACTCATTCGCCTTCAGTGGCGAATGGGTCCTTTTAGGGCTTCAAAAAATTGATTTAAGGATCCTGTACCTTGATGTCTACACTCTTGAATTCCTTGTTATCTGATTTTGGAATTTTTTATTCAATTATGTAGAGCTCTTTCTATGATCTTGCACTTTGAATGACAACTTTTTCAACTTTGCAACTTTGACAATCTTGCTCCAAGTCTTTCTCAACTTGATATTCAACCTATAAATCTACAATAACACACTCAAGGGAAAAAAAACTTGTTTATTTGTTAGTGAATGAGGGTTTGTCTCAGTCAAACCCCTTGTAGGTAATTAAACCAAATGATGAAATGAAGAAAATGAAGCATGAGTGTGAAATAATGTAAATGATGTCACCTTGGATTATATCTTTTTAAGCAAATATGTGAACTATCATGTAGCGGTCATGAAGAATGTAGATCTAAGATCCTTGAGAAAGATGTATACAATAGTTTCAAGTAGATATTCAATGCTACATCCACCTCTTTAGCTCAACAACATGAATGCATGCATCAAATTCTTGAAATGATGATATGATCTCTAATTAATGTTGCAATAAAGACTTGAAATCTACCTTGAAATACCTTATGAATGCTCTTGAAGTTCTCTACAATGCTCGATCACTTGAATGCTTGAATTCTTGAAATTCTTTGGATGAAACAATGGGAATTAATCCCTTATTTATACTAAATTAGGAGATTAACCCCAAAATTCAAAGAATTAAGGCCGACACCAAATCTAGAAACAAAGATAATTAATTTTTTGTTAGAATGAAATTCAAAAATTAAGGTCTCATTAAGTGAGGATCCATTCGCCACCAAAGGCAAATGGGTCTTGGCTAAGTTTCCAAGACCAAACTATGGGGAGCTGAAAGAAGGCCAAAAAACCCATTCCAGATCAACTAAGAAAGAGGGTTCCTGTTAAGGGAGGACCCATTCACCATTAAGGGTGAATGGGTACTGGCTCAAGCTAATAAGACCAAATTTTTCCCATTGAAATAATTTGATATTTAATTTATGATTGTCAAGAAAGATCCTCAGGAGGTGTCAAAATTAAGGCCTAAAAAATGGGGTTAATAACTCCAATTAACCACAATGAATCAAGACCACCTAGATAAGTGTGAAAGTTATTTAAAACAACTTACAACACCTAAAAAAGGTACACATTATGTACATTTTTATTGAAAGGGGTATCATTAGGCTTAATGGAGAGAATAAGTCCTATAAAAGTGTGAAAGTGTGTTACAACACTTTACAACACCCTTGCAAAGGACCAATTAAGGAATGTTTTAGTCAAATAAAGGTCTTAGAATAGTTTGAATTTGTACAAAACATTACAACATCACTCAAAGACATAATTAGTTCAAATTTAATGTCAATTATTCAAGCAAGCAAGGAAAAGGCTACTTTTTTCGTTACTACATTTTTCCCCCACTTTAGTGACAAGATGACCCCATGTCAAAATCACACTAAAGTAGACATCCAAGACACTTGAGTATACAAAAATAACAAATATACATGACCATACCTTGTCAAATGCCAAGAAAAAATAAAAAAGCAAAGGATCAAGCACAACCAGTTCAATATGATGTGAGGTGGTGGTTGTTTTTCCATAACGCACGTTGCTCACTCTAAGGTGGTGGAAAATTAGTATGTCCACTAGATGAGTTGTCCCAAAATATATATTCTCACTTTGGGGTAGTGGAACCTTAGTCTGTCTACTAGGTGAGTTATATGAGAGAATCATATTAGCCTCTCATACCATATCGAAGTTATCCTCCTGACAAATTTGATAAGGCACCACAATGAAAATGCTTTTGTAAATGCTTTTGAATATCATGTAAAAAAATTGCTAGAGGGGATTTTTCTTTGTTCATGTAAACGTATTCCTCTTAGGGAACATTGTGTCTAATGTCTCCAAGAGAGGACAGGTCAAAAGTGGCAGATCATCACCCATGGGATGCCTTGTTCACATCAGGCCATGTCAGTAGATTGTACACTCTTGGATGAGATCAAAACCAATGGAACCACCAAGAACACAACACATTACAAGAAGAAAGGAAAATCACACCATTAAATTTTACAAAAGATGTCATCGATGTATGCCCCCACTTTAAAGTGGTTGCTACACCATCACTGTGAGAAATTTATTTAAATTAGCCAAATGATTTGATCCTAAGACATGAGAGATTTCCTCGAAAAACCCTATGTCAATTCATATGTTTCTAAAGAAATTTGCACCACGAAATAGGAAGGAAGGGTTTCACCCACAAACACATAAGATATCTATGGATTTTGGGTCAGTATGTATGTGCTACAATGTTGTCATAGAGCATGGAATTTTCATCATTCCCCAGATACTCACAGAATTAGAAGAATGACACAAAGAGAGCGAAAACAAAGAAAAAAAACCTTTCGGGTCAACATGGAAGAAACATGAATGTCTTTATGCCTAGCATCATCCCCAACAGGAAAACACAAGACAAATGAAAATAAAAAGGAAAAGTAAAATATTTTGGGTCAACATGGAAGAGACATAAGTGTCTCGGCACCTTACGTCATCCCCAAAAGTAAAACACAAGACAAATGAAAAAGAAAAGGGAAAAGATTTTGGGTTAACATGGAAGAGACATACCTGTCTTGATGCCTTGCATCATCCCCAAAAGGAAAACAAAAGACAAATGAAAAAGAAAAAGGAAAAGGTTTTGGGTCAACATGGAAGAGACATGAATGTCTCGATGCCTTGTGTGATCCCCAAAAGGAAAAAAAACAAGACAAATGAAATGATAATTACGACATAGAGAAGAATGAAGGTACATATAGAATAATGAACAAAGAGAGAGAAACATCAAATGAAACATCATGAGGGATAAAATTACACACATGCAATCAAAAAGGAAAATGAAAAGCAAAAGACTAGTAAGGCACAAGCGAGTCAACCTAAAGCAGGTCATCTTCCTCCCAATCTCAGTTGGTATAAATGGAAGGAGGGAAACTAGCCAAAGGGATAACATCGAGTGCCAAACTAAGACATGCACCAAGTTCAACACTCTTATTAGGATATTTTTCATCTAAGCTCATGGAATAATAAAACAATGCATTCAACTCATCATGCACTTGTTCATCATCTAAATTAATCACAGTGGGAGGTTGGATAACAATGTCCATGCAATTTTAATAGTTATGTTGTGGTGAGGGTTGAGTGTCATCGTGCATTGCTTCAGGCAGGTTTGGATTTTTATTTTCCATTGTTTGTAATCTATGAGGAATAACACAACATCTACATCTACACTCTATAGCACTTCGATTTATTTTCTTTTTATCAAAAATTTGTTTTTGTGTAAGAGTGGGTTTGTCAATCATAAGTTCCTTCTCTTCCTTGGGAGGACTAGAGGGAAAAAAAATAGGTTGCTCAATCACTTTCTCTTTGAATTTGTAAAATTTTTGACTCTAGGATGGACAACAAGATTGTTTGTGTTATCTCGTGGTCTCTTGTATGAAATTGCAGGAGGTTGTTCTATAGATTGTTCTTGGTTCAATCATTGTCTCATCAAGGATGGTTGGTTCAAGTATAGGTTGAGGCATGTTGTGGAGGGATAGTTTTCTATTTTCTTTGCCTTAAATTTTTGATATGATTTGAAAAAGAAATCTTCACGAGGCTTGATAGGTTGCATAGGCTTGATCCAAAAGTAATCTAGTGAAAAATTCCCTTTTGACGAGGCAGGATGGAATCCGCTATGATGCATAGTGAAGATGACATTTCCAAATGGAAAATTTAGACATTTATGCACAAACAAAGGGAAAAAATTCATGGAGCGAAGCCATGGATGGCCCAGCTTCATATGAAATTGGTTCATTTGTGGAATAATGGAGAATGAGATTGTTAATATTTTTGGTCCCACTTTTAAATGGAGATCTATTGAATCTATTGTAGGGCAAGCAAATCCATTATGTGTCTTGATCAATGCTTTTGGGTTATCATATGTATCTTGATATAGCTCATGCACATATAAGAATTCTTTTGTGATCACATTCTCTCAATAGACGAGATCAATCAATATCCCATTAGTGGGCTTATTGTTGATTCAACCAGCTATGTAAAGAGGAAAATTAGGTGCAGGTTTAGGTATGTCAATTTATGAGAAATAAATATCAAGAAGTTGTTTAGTCAAGACCTTATGAGCTCTAACTTCGATAAATTCTATCACGTCAATCATGGGATGTTGCTCATTTTTATTTTTATTTTCATCATTCGTTTCAACATTCATCACATTAGGCTTCATTTCACTAGCTTTGAAAAATGAGATATTGTGCTTAGGCATGGGATTTGTAAAGATTTGCAAATTTTGATTAGGAGAAGCTACATAATTGTTACCTTGATCATTCACACCTCTAATTAGAAGTTGGTTATTGTCAATAAGGTCTTGCATAAGATGTTTAAGACACCTATAATATTCTATACTATATCCATTTGTTTGATGGTAATAATAAGCATTTTTTCAAAAGCCTTTAGGCAATGATGTAGTAGGATCACATTCTCTAATAGGAGGTAAGGTAAGCATGTTTTTTTCTATAAGATGCAACATGAAATTGTGAAGGTTATCAGTTAAAGGATTGAACTCTCTCTCCCTATCCCCAAAAGGAGTTGTCATTTTTTTATAGAAGCGACTTGATTGTAGTTTTGTTTAATTGTTTGAGGAGGATTTAATTGTAAAAATCCCTTAGTTTGTTTCTTCCATGGTTGATAATTGTTTTGAATTGTGGATTTAGAATTTTAAAGATGAGTAGGGGGATTTTTCATATCACTGTGTGAAGAATGGAAACCTTAACATTTCCATTTTCTTTGGAGTTTATCTTGTAAGTTGGAAATGAACATTCTTTGAAGGTCAGTATCAAGAATCTTAATTTTCACTTGTGAATAAAGTGTTTGATATCTTCCTATGAAATCAATCACTTTCTCATCCTCTTTTTGTTTGCATGTCAATAAATCAAAAAGGGTCATCTTGGGACCCATGTGAATATGGAAGTGGTTATAAAAGGCATCAATTAGTTCATTGAATGAACCAACTGAATTGTTCGATAAAGATGAAAAAAAATATAGAGCAGTGTCTTTCGAGGATCTAGAGAATAACTTAGGTAATAGTTTATATTCAAAGATGAAATCACTACACAAGGTTGTGAAGGCGGAAATGTGGCTTATAGGATCTCCTTTCCCACCATATTTCTCAAGTCGAGGGACCTCTATTACTTGTGGCATTTGCACTCTTAATATATTGAGGGAAAAGTGTGTAGACTTGATGTATTGCAAAGGTTTACCATTATTGTTCTTTTGTAATGCTGCCTCTTGTTGTTAAAGGGGTGTCATGCTTTACAAAAGTGAGTTAATGAGAGGGTCATTCTGGTTATAAGGTTGATGGGAATAAGGTGGTGTAGTGTATGTATGCAGAGGGCTAGTGAATTGTACATTATTGAAGGTGGATTGTTGAGGGGGTATTGTATTCTAAGGTGGAAGGGATTCCTGTAGGAATACCTATGGAAGTGTATACGGTGCTAGTGGGTATGACTCATTTGGTTTGTTGAATGGTAGTTGTGGGTTGAAAGGTTGTTGTAGGTTGGAATGTTGTTGTGTGTTGGAATGTTGTTGTGGGTTGGAATGTTGTTGTAGGTTGTGTACTAGTGTATGTAGGGATATACATTGCTATTATGGAGGATGGGATTGAAATTCCACTTTGACTTTGAGTAGACCCCAAAGCTTGAGTAGAAGCGGTAATGGTAGGGATGGTGTTGGTAATATTAAGGACATTGGTTGTAGAAGGTGAAGTCATGGGTAATGAAGTATGCAAACTATGAGCCATGGAAAATTGATTCTCAACACTATCAGAAAGAGAGTTAGAGCACCCAATATCCACGACAAGTGACAGATCACTAGATGACATGAGCCTCGAACTACGTCTTATAATAGTCTTGTGAATAGGACACCAAGATGTAAAGCTCATACAAGTTTTACAACCCTAGTGTGCAAACCCTAGAATGGCAATGCAATATCCTAGAATGAAATACAATTTTTAGTCTAAGAAATGTAATTTACTTGTTAAACAATGCAATAAGCTGAAAAGGAAATGTTTTGATGCAATTTTGAGATTTTAACAATGCACTAAAATGAAGGAATTTAAGCTAAATGTAAAGAAATTGATGAAACAACAAATCAAAAAACTGAAACAACAAGATGAATGCACCAAACATAAGATAAAAATTGAGATTTTAATGTCTTTAAATTGTAAATCTATAGCTAACTGGGACTCATTTGCTAGTAAGGGCGAATGGGTCCTAGTTAAGTCTTTCTGGGATTTTTCTATGGATTTCAAACTGAATTTTGATGTCTTTTTAGATACCAGAAGGTATAGATCAGACCTGATTAGGGACTTATTCAAAAGTAAAGATGAATGGGTCTTGCTTAGGTCATATTAAACTTTTTAAAAATGGTTTGCAAGTTCTCAGATATATCTTTCAATTCTAGGTTGTAGACAGTGAAATGCAACTTCAGATTTTCTAGAAATTGAATTCAAAAATGCAATGGAAAGATGAAATGCAAGACCTTGTTTGAAATACAATTTTGTTTTGATTTTCAAATGAAATTGAATGAGTTCTAAATGAGATGCAAAATGATTGATTTATTTTTGTAATTTTCAAATTTAAGAAGTGCAAACAATTCAAATCTAAACCTTATATGATAAGCAAGATTTCAATGCAAAAGAAGAAACCCTAATTCAATGCAAATCTAAATGCAATGAGTCCAATATTTTAACTTAATATGCAATTAGATACTTTAAAAATTAGAATATTGAAATGTTGAATGAGTCGGGTTCACCAAAAAATGGATTCACCAAAACAGGAATGAGGAATCACTATTTTTCTAAGAGGTGTTTCACTCAATTATGTGTAAAATAAGATGCTAATAACAACCATAAATGCAACCTAACTATTATAGAAACTATGAGGATGTTTTTAGAGCATAAAAAGTTGTGTACCTGGTCAGAAAGTTGTTTTTGGGCTATGGAGGAATCATTCGCCTTTAGTGGCGAATGGGCCCTTTTAGGATTTTGAAAAACTAATTTCAGTATCTTGTAGCTTAATGTTTGTACTCTTGGATTTCATCTTATCAGCTTCTAGAAGTCTATATTCAATTTTGTAGAGATCTTTCCATGATCTTACACTTTGAATAACAACTTTTGTGACTTTGCAACTTTGACAATCTTGCTCCAACTCTTTCTCAACTTGTAAATCTGCAATAAAACACTCGAGAGAAAAAAAACTTGTTGATTTTTTAGTGAATAGGGTTTGCATCAGTCAAACCCCATGTAGGTAATTAAACCAAATGATGAAATGAAGAAAATGAAGCATGAATGTAAAATAATGTAAATTATGTCACCTTCGATTATGTCTTGTGAAGGAAATCTGAAAACTATCATATAGTGGTCATGAACAATGTAGATATAGGATCCTTGAGAATGATGTAAACAATAGTTGCAAGTAGATATTCAATTCTACATCCACCTCTTTATCTCAACAACATGAATACATGCATCAAACCCTCAAAATGATGATATGATCTTGAATTGTTGCAATGAAGACTTGAAATCTACCTTGAAATGTCATAAGAATGCTCTTGAATTTCTCTACAATGCTTGATCACTTGAATGCTTGAATTCTTGAAATTCTTAGGATGAAACAATGTAAATTAACCCCTTATTTATACTAAATTAGGATATTAATCCCTAAATTCAAAAATTAGGGTCTCATTAAGGGAGGACCCATTTGCCACCAAAGGTGAATGGGTTCTAGCTAAGTTTCCAGGACCAAGGTTTGAGGAGTTGAAACAAGGCCAAAAAACCCATTCCATATCAACTGAGAAATGGGGGTCCTATTAAGGGAGGACCCATTCACCATTAAGGGTAAATGGATCCTGGCTCAACTTACCAAGAAAAAATTTTGTCGAATGAAATAATTTGATATTTAATTTATGATTGTCGGGAAGGATCCTCGGGAGGTGTAATAATTAAGGCCTAAAAAAGGGGTTTAATAACTCCAATTAACCACAATTAATTACGACCACCTAGATAAGTATGAAAGTGTTTTAAAACTCCTTAAAACACCTAAACAAGGTACACATTATGTACATTTTTATTGAAAAGGGGTCCATTAGGCTTAATTAAGAAAATAAGTCCTAGAAAAGCATGAAAGTGTGTTACAACACTTTACAACACCCTTGCAAAGGACCAATTAAGGTATGTTTTAGTTGAATAAAGGTCTTAGAATAGTGTGAATGTGTACAACACATTACAACATCACTCTAAGATATCATTAGTTCAACTATAATGTCAATTATTCAAGCAAGCAAGGAAAAGGCTACTTTTTCTATTACTACAGTATGCAACATATCATGAAATATTAGTCATTGCTCACTAATAGGTTGCCCCTACATTCTTAGACCGAATGGCATGAAATTCCAACATAAGGTCCCTCATGCACTAGTGAATTATGTTTTATGTTGATCATTAGGAGATATCTTTATCTAATTATATCCAAAGAAGTCGTCCATTAGTGACAACATTTCATGCCCTACAGTCAGATCTACAATCATATGAATGCTTGGAAGAGGGAAGTCATATTTTAGGAAAAAATTGTTTAGATATTATAAGTATATGCATATTATTATGCCCCAGTGGGATTTAATACTAGTACTAGGTTCGAAATCCATTCAAGATAATCAATTGGCCCGATGAAGCCCACATCTAGTAGTTTCTTCAATTTTACTTTTATTAAAAGTGCTATATGTGGATGCATCTTTCGTAGCTCTTGCTTGATGGGTTTAGCTCCAGGAAATATGGCTAGGTGGTGTACAACCAGTGTTGGATCTAGCCCTAGCATGTCTACATATGTCTATGTAAAATTTATTTTCATTTTATTGATGAATGTTGAGAAGTTCACCTTTTATTCAAGATCCAGTGATGTTGCCTGCTATGTGATTTTGGGTGTTTCTTTTGTGCCAACATTAATAGGTTCATCTTCTTCAACTAGGAGTGTTGAATTCTCTTGATATTATGAAATAGGGAGATTGAATCCTCCATCTTCAGGTGCCTTGGAGAGGTTTTAACCCTCAGATTCATCCTTTACTTTTCTCTCTGTAGGATTTGATAGAGCCACATCGTGGTTTTCCCTAGGGGATCTCATTTTGATTTTTATATTGTCTTTTTCAATTTTTTGACTAGAGGACACAATCTCCCCTCCAAAATATGCTTCATGTTAGAGTTCCATGACAAACCCTTCTTTATGATCTCTTGATGGTATATCAGTTTGAAGTCCCATAAACACTGTAATAGCTTCATTGTTCTAGAATTGATCCAAAACTAGCATATGATGTTGTTGGTTCCAATCTATTAATTATGTGTAGAAAAGGGGTAGGCTGTCATTTTTAGTTTTAAGGCTTATGGAAGTTGTCAAAATGGTCAATATAGCTCTAGCATCATTCTCCCATTGAGTATCTAGGTCATTGTCACTAGAAGCGAGGGAATCCCATTCATACTCGTTAGAGTCTATTTAATAAGTATAGTCTTTAAGTATAGGTTTACTAGGTTGGGTAGGGACTATACTTATAATAAAGCTTTCAAATAGTTCCTTGATTGTTAAATCGTTGTTTATAAGATGGTAGGTATCCAATGTCTTAACATTGGTAGAAGGAGCTCCTTTCTCAAAAGAGGCACATCCATGTTTGGAGTAACCATGTCTATCGAACCATAGCTTAGTCCCATGTTCTTTTTTCTTTGTTCCAGTATGATAGGTTTGCATCTTCCTTGTTTATGTTTCCCAAGGCCCCCTTTTCTAGTGTACCCCAATTTTTTACCTATCTAATACCCTTTGCTGCTAGGATCAATGGGAAAGGGTTGTATTTGTTATGGTTCTTCTTGTTCTTCTTTATAGATCATTGAGGAGAGGTCCTCTTTGAATATCTCCTCATCTTTCATATCTACCCACTTGGTCAAGATCATGGGTTTAACTACCAATGTTACTACTTGAACATGCTTGATCTCCATTGGCCCTACATAAACCTTTAGTGTTGGGGGAAGCATTCCAATGCAAAAAGCTTGATTGAAATGATAGTGTCCATTTCCCTTGTCAAGTACTTGAATCTTGGGATTAGATTTGTGTTTCTCACTTGGTGGGGGTTCAGTTGAGGTTGATGGTAATGTCAATGGGTCAACATAGGAGAAAGATTGGAATAATATATCATGACTAGTTACTCGCTGGATTTTGTTGTATTTCTCCTCCAATTTTGCATAATAGCGGAAGGGTTCAGGATCAATGTATACTGTAACCTCCTTTCCTTTGTGAGGGAATTTTAGATACTGGTGAAATATCGAGGGAACTGCTTGTAGTGTATGAATCCATGTGAATCCTATAAGAAGGTTATATGGTAGCTCAAGGTCCACTACTTGACAAGTTATTTCTATTGTTGTCGGTCCTATCTATATGGGAAGCTTGATTGTACCTTTTGAAGTCCTTTCGAGATCATCATAAGACCTTATAGTGATGCTTTTTACCTTATCAATTATATCATCAGAATACCCTAGTTATTTAACAAATTTCAAGGTACAAATGTTTAGACCTACACCATTATCTATCAATTCTCTTTTGAATTTATGTTTGTGGACACCAACCACTATATAGAGGGCTTGGTTGTGGAACATTTTTTGTGGAAGTTCTTTCTCAAAAAAGAATAAATGATGAGTGGTCATGATTTTTCCAACCATGGCTTGAAACTGATCAGGATTGAGATCATCAGGGACTAATTTTTCCAAGATTTCTCTAATATTTCCTTATGTGAAGGCGATAATTTTAATAGCTCTAGGATGGAGATCAAAGCAGGGGTCTTCTTCAGTTGTTCCAAAATACTATAGTCATTGTATGACTTAGTTGTGAGTTTAGGTGGGGCTCCTTGTATTGCGACTTTCCCCTTACGAGTAGTTACGTTAAATTTGGGGTCCTTGCCCCGTATAGTTAAAACATTGACCCTAATATCATCTGCTTGGGAGAGGGTACCTATGATGGTGTCATCATAGGTGTAGTTGGCATTGTGATAGTCTTGTTCTTTCCCTTTGTCATTCTTCTTAGCATGTTTAGGAACTGGATTCATGTAGATTTGGAGATCTTTTTTTCTAGGATGGTGTTCTATATTAACTTCTCCCTTGTTGACTAAGTTGTGCACTATATGTTTAAGTCGCATGTAGTTATTCATCATATGTCCCTTGATTTTGTGGAACTTGCATAAGTATTTTTCATTTTACCATGGTATTTTAAAACTTAGATCTTCATACTTTGTGCGCTCTTTGACTTTGATGAGGTTTTGTTGAACTAATTTACACATGACTATTTCAAGTGTTTCTCCTAATGCAGTAAATTTTCTCCTTGGTTGGTTATATTGTCTTTGTTGTCCTCCCTAATTTGTCTATTGGTTATCTGATTGATTATTTTGGGGATAGTTGAGTTGATTGTTTTGTACATTTTTGGGAGCATAGATCGTTTGCGCAGCTTGGGATTTATTTTGTGGTCCATTAGAATTTTGCATGTTCCATACAACTCTAGCATCAACTACTCCATCATTGATAACATTTTTGTTCTTGCCCCAAATCTTGGGTTTTTCATTCGAGCTAGAATGGTTTTATTTTGAGTTGTTTAGTTTAATAACTCCCCTTTCTATGAGATATCTTTCAATGTGTAGTCCCTTTTCAATTCTCTTTGAAGTTATTGGGGCCCAACATGGTGAGATGGTAATTGATTTCCGCTTGGACATTGGAAACAAAGATATCCACCAGTTATTTCTCGAGAATGGGCCACTTGCGCCTACTATATTTATGCCTCCATCTTTGTAGGTAGGATGTAAATGATTCCCTATGGCTTTGTTTAATCTTGTAGAGGTCAGTAATGGTGACATCTTGGTCTATGTTGAATGAGAAGTGGTTCACAAAATTATTAGTCAATTTATCATAACTCTTAATACCTGGTGGTAGATGGGAGAACCATCCATAGCATGACCAGTAAGACAACATGGAAAAAGTATCATTAGGCAGGAATCATGTTTTTTCACTTCCATGCAAGATATCGAGAAATCTCACACATGTTCTACTAGGTCGCCTTTTCCCTTGTACTTGTCAAATTTTGGTATTTTAAAATGTTTAGGGAAGGGGAGCATAGTAATAGAGCGATCAAAAGGGAACAAACATATCTTGTAGAGTATAGGTATTTTTTGGTTTTCCAATTTGGATGTTTGATATCCTTTTATTTAGGGCTTGTAGTTGCATGCCTACCACTATGTTTGGTACATTTGTTTAGGGACCGTGTGTGTAGTAGCCTTGTTGTCCCATAATTCTCATTTGGTCATAGGTTGGGTATGGTGGAGGTATAGGACCTTGGTAACCATGTTGGGTGGAAGGATGGTTAAGTCCTTGTTGTAGGGAGGGAGGATTAAGTCCTTGTTGATTGTAAGGAGGGTTAATTCCTTGTTGTATGGAAGGAGGATTACATCCTTGTTGATTGTAAGGAGGGTTAATTCCTTGTTGTATGGAAGGAGGATTACATCCTTGTTGATTGTAAGAAGGGTTGAGTCCTTGTTGTATGGAATGAGGATTAAGTCCTTTTTGATTGTAAGGAGTGTTAAGTCATTGTGTGAAAGGAGGATTAAGTCCTTGTTGATCTTAATGAGGGTTAAGTCCTTATTGTGTGAAAGGAGGATTAAGTCCTTGTTGATTGTAAGGAGGTTTAAGTCCTTGTTGTGTGAAAGGATTATTAAGTCCTTGTTGATTTTATTGAAGAGGGGTACCTTGATAGTGATTTGGCGGTACACCTTTCTATGGTTGACTTTGCTAAAGGGTACCTTGGTATTGTGTTGGTGGTACACCTTGTTATTGGGATGAATTGTATTGAGGGTACCTTGGTAGTGCATTGGTGGCACACCTTGTTGTTGGGATAGATTGTTTTGAAGGTTACCCTGGTAGTGTGTTTTTGGTATACCTTGTTGTTGGGGTGAATTGTTTTGAAGGTTACCCTAGTAGTGCGTTGGTGGTATACCATGTTGTTGGGATGAATTTTTTGAAGGTTACGTTGGTAGTGCATTGGTGGTACACCTTGTTGATTTGGTATGTTGGTTGAAGGATCAATATATGATTCATTTTATGGTATGTATTTTTGTTGCGATGGGATATTACCTTATTGTTCCATTGTTGGAAAATTTCCCATATTTTGTGTATTGTTGTTGTGGCATATATTGAGTGAATACCATTTGATATTGTTGGGCCACTACTACTTGTTTGATTTGGAAAAATTTCCTAAACAAAGGGTTGTCCATTGGTTGTTGTTTAGTTTGATCATTTCTTTGTGAGAAGATTGGTGGCATGTTCAGAATCTCCACTGATTTGGGTATCTTTCTCAAAACTTATTTATCCCCTAAGGGAATGAGGTGAGGATCCTTAAGACCTTCCAAATTAAATTCCATAGGTAGTTTAGCACCACTTTGTGATAATTTGAAGTAGGCATTTGGATCCTTTCTTAGCAGTTTGTCCATCAGTTTAAGTACCTTGGGATTATTGGAGTCTTGAAATAATTCTTCCTCATCTATTTCTTCCACACTATCCACCTCTTCTATGACCATGTCCTTCGTATTTTGATTTGACCTATCCATCATTTCTTGTTGTCTCTAGATTACTTCCTCTTCACTTAGTTGCTAGTTTGGTTTCTTTCAAGGAGTTATAAGGTCACTTGGTCTATAACCCCATGGGTCACTTTCATCATTTGTGGAATTTTTTGGGGGCATACTAGAGCTACTTGTAAAGGCTTCCATTTTTTTTTTATGTTGAGATCTCATAGTTGTCATAAAAAAGTGCCAAGATGTTGTGAAAGTTGGTGATTTCTATAATCAATCATAATGAAATGACATTTGTTTATGTTTTAAAATATTGGTGGATTTGTAAGCCAAAAATTTTCTATTGCCACACAAGAGGTGGTAATACGGACCTTTCGACTGTAAGATCCACTTTTGATTCCTCTTTTTCTAGGTTATTAGTTGTGTTTCTCCACTAAGTTGGTGTTTCCTTTTTCTTGAATACAAAACTTCTCAAACTACTGATAATGTCTAATTGTTCATCTTTGGTTGTTTAACTAGAGTTCTATGATGCCAAATAGTCATAAAGTGTGAGCTTTTCATTTGATCTTTTATTTTTATTTTTATTTTTATTTTTGTTTCCAAAAAGGATGATAAATGATTGATGATGTTGGTTTTTTTGCTATGGTTCTGGATATGTTTTGAAGAATCTACTTGAAATAGCCTTGAGGTTCAAACAAATGTTAATATCTTATATTTTTGAGTGAATGAAGAATCCAAAGTTGTATTTTAATTTTGAATCCTAAAACTAGTTTGGTGTGTTCGATTTTGCAAATGGATATGGATTGATGCTGAAATGAGGTGTTTTTGGAAGTATGATTTGTTTCATTTGTCAAAAGATAAAGGCTTAACTAGTTTTAGGATTAATCTATGATTCTCACTAGAAAGTAAGGGAAAAAGTAGAAATTTTAGAATTGTAGCAGTATTTTTTGTCAAAAGCAGCCAAATCTATGTCAATAGTAGCCAAGTCTGAAGGACAAACGCGGTAGTTTTCTCAAAAGCACCCTCTATTTTTAAGTTTCTAACTAGTGATTAGTAAACGAAAAAAGTGTAATTTTCAATCAAAAGTAGCCTGATTTTATATCAACTGTAGCCAAAAGTTAAGTCAACTACGGTATTTTTAGGATCAATAGCGACAATTTTAGGTCGACTGCAGCCTATTTTGCAAAAGTAGAAGGTTTTCAACAATGAATTCCATAATCCAGAGAGAAAAAGCAATAGGTTTTTGGTCGATTGCTGCTAGTTTTAGGTTAAAAGCAGTTCAAATAGTAGCAATAGTAGCTTCTGTTCAAGTTTGTTTTCCAGTTTCTATTTTGGTAGTTATTTGGACAAGTTTGTAATCTTTTGAAGTTTTATTTTCTCTGATTTGTTTTGAGAAGTTTGGCAAGTGATACAATACAACACAACAATCAAAACTATTTGACCCTAAATTTTTATAGCTTTAAGCACGTTTCTTTCCACAAAAGCTCAAAGTTTTTGAAAGTCAAAATGATAAAGGCATAGTTCCCAATGTTAACTTTATTCTTAGTGTGATTTGAAATGTAAACCTAAATATTCAAAAACCTTTAGAGATATTTGTTTAAGATATCTTTTAAGGAGTGCAAATATAGGGCTCTTTTCAAATGGTATTTACAGTAAGTCCAAGGGGTTTGAGATTTGATAACCATGTTCAATGCTTATTTTGATGTGTTCATTTTTAATCAAGCATAGTGTTTGATGTCCAAAGTAACCAAGAATTTTTGGCAAGTTCATGAAGATAATTTACAACCTAGAGATAGACATGTTCTTTTAGGTTGGATTACCTCATGCCCCAAAGGGATGATTTTACATGCAATTTATGGAGAGAATTTTAATCTCAAACATAAATCAAACCTAGTAAGTAACTTCTTGAAAGTAAATTTTGATGCACCACTTTCAAAGAATGTTTTGGCTAAAAAAGGTGGCGTCTACCACATTGGTTCTTAGTCATGCTTAGAGGATCCAACGCTTGTCTAGAATCCAACAAGACGCTTAAGGTTTTAACCAACTTACTCGGGGCTCGATATACACAATGGTACCTCCCCTTTTGTGAATGAAAATGATAGAAAAGTAATCTCCAATTAAGTTGTTTGGAATTTAGCCTTGACCATTTATATAGTATCCTGAGTGAAAAAACATTTTGAGTCACCTTTGAGTTCTCCAATGCAGGATGTGTCTCAAAGGTAGGCCCTCTAAAGATAATTCTTGAAATGAAACAAGTGTGAAACTCAAAGTGCTTTTTGTCACCCAAGATCACCAAAAATACGTGAGGGGAGAGGATAGACACTTAGTTTTCCAAACACAGAAGACACGACATACAATCCATTGCAGTATTCTTTTTAAGCCCCTAGAGCGACGCTATCCAAAAAAATAAATGAAGTGTAAACAAAATAGAAATTCACTTTTTAGGTGCACCAATTTGAAGTGTTCTATATTTCAATAAAATAGATAGAAGTATGCAAATCAAAATGTATTTTTCCATTTTTAATCACCAACTTGAGTGTTTCTAACAATCTTGTCTTAATGTGGTCAATAAAATAAAATCGTTTGTTTTTTCAACATAATGAAAGCGTTGTTCAAAAGAAAGCATTCCATTTTATGAGCACCGAAATAAAGTGTATTTCTAATCTATGAAAGCTTTTGAAAGTTATTTTTAGGACACCAGATCAAAAGTGTGTAAATTATGGGGTTCAATTGTTAAACAAAAATTCAAAAAAGTAAAATCCTAAACTAGAAAGCTTTGGAAAAGTTCTTTTTAAGGCACAAAATTGAAAGCCTATAAGTTGTGGGGTTCAATTGTTAAGCACCAAATCAAGAAAAAATCCTAAACTAGAAATATTCTGAAAAGTTATTTTTAAGGCACCAAATCAAAATCATGTAAGTTGTGGGGTTCAATTGTTAAGCACCAAATCAAAGTGTTCTTCCTAAACTAAAAAGCTTTTAATTTGAAATGTGACTTGGACCATTTAGCTTCTCTATAATAAAACCATTAGTTTGTTCTTGGATAAACACATGTCATTCTCCTACAAATCTTGCATAATCAATGTTAGCAACTTTCAAACATTCAAAACAAGCAACTGTTAGCATTAGAAAAAAAAATTGGTTTATAGATTTAAATTAAAAAACACGGAGCAAAAGTGTAAATGTTAGTAAAAAATGCCCTTGTTATTTTCAGCAACCATAGTCATTATGATAAAAAATGGCCCTGTTATGTGGTCCAAATTTTCAAAAGAGGCCCTGTTTCTAAAGAAGAAGCAGTTAGAAAAGTCAAAAGTGGCTGGGAAAAGAGCAACTGTGACATAAAAAAAATGAGCGATCACTTGAAAATCCTATAGCTTTTACATGAATTTTTTTTAACTATGTTTAAAAAAATGACAAATGTGTGTTGGAACCTGCAACTACTCAATTAAAACTCATGAAAACGTTAGTTTCAAGGACCAAGGTCCCACTGGGCGTTCCAAATGTTGTAAGGGTGAAATCTAGATGATAAGGAAATCAATGTATATGAATTAAACAACATTTTATTTCAAAAAAATATTTAGATTCATACTCATTACTCATGAAATGAACGATATGAGATTACCGAATTTATGAACTAAGTATAGCAATCAAAGAAAAAACAAACAATTGAATTAACTATATGATTGCCCATCTCATGTCAAAGTGTATCAAACAAATGATGTTGGATTGCATTGTATCAATGTGAAGCCTCCATTATGTGTTTGCAAAAGCTCCAAATGTGGTTGATGTTGATCGAGGATGTGTGTAAGAGATTGTGAGAAATCGATTGTCAATTCGGCATTACTTCATTGTGAAAAAGATGTCAATTCTTTGATCATTTTTAGGATGAATAAGATTGTTATATAGATTTCATGTTTAGAGATGAACGATTGGGATCACGTAGTAGAAAATCTTGATCAACGATTGAAAGATGTTGAGAGGAAATAGATTGCTCAGTTAGCTTCTATGATTGAATCAATTAAGGATGTTAATTGATCAATCAAAGGAAATAGATTGACTAATCTATGGAATTGAGGAAATCAAGTCGAGCCTCAGTGGGATTTGAAGTATAGATGGATTAGTTAGGAAATAGATGAATTAGTTAGGAAATAGATGGATCAATTAGCCAATTAGAGTGAGCAAACAGTGGTCATGATTTGCTCAATCATGAAAGTGGGTGACGGTAATTAGTTAATTAATCCTTTTTTTGAGTTGAACGTGCAAGTCATGGTTGACTTTCACAAACAAAGTTGTATTTGTTTATTTTGACCTTTTTAGATGATGTTTTTGAATAATTAATTCAATTATTCCGTTTAGGGGAAAGTGATTTAATTAAACTATTAAGTATTAATAATTTAATTAACTTAGGGGAATAAGGTAAATTAGCGACATAATTAAATAATTGGTTCTATTTAATTAATCGGGATGAATAAAGTTAGATTAGGACTTTACTAAATAAATGAAATTTATTTAATTAGTAAAAAAATGATGAAAATGTGAATTAATTAAATAATGTAATATTATTTAATTAATAGAGGAAATTAGGGTTTTTGATGCAATTAATGTGAAATGCAGTGTTATTAGGTGATAATGATGTCGATGATGAGAAAATGTCATTCAAGATGTGTGATAAGTGTTAGGTCATTTTTACATGTCTACACTTGAGAGCCTTTTTCTTTGTAGATAGCAAGAATGTAATGAAATTAAAAAACATTGGGTGTTAAGAAACTTGCAACCCACATAGTGTTGTAAAAAATTCTACACAACCCAATTGGTAAGTCACCCTTAGGTCAATATGGTTAGTTTTATGTACCCCGCTCCTGCAATTCCTCTTTGTTCTCTCAATCGGTTAGATATAAACATGTACAATGAAATAACTAACCCCCCACATTGTGTTTTCCAATCTACAATTATTTCTTGCATTTCTTTGCTTCAATCATATGAAGAAATTAAAATCTAATTTATACTATAACTAAGAGTTGTTATATATTTTGAAAGTGAACTTCATTACATTCTAACTACCTACAAAATAAAGGCTTCCAAGACATTCATACTGTCAATATAATTGCAGGTGGGGGATACATAAAAGTATCCAAATTTACCTAAGGTGTGACCAACCAATTGGTTTCTTACTGTGTAAGTAACCAAAACATTGGCATTACATTCATACTATCTATGTGTGTTGGCCTTGTTGTTGCACCAAAAGGCTGACCTGTTAATGCCTGATACAAGCATCAGATAATATCCATGAGCGGTGGTTAAACCATGTCATGAATCACACGATCAATGATGCCTGAGGGGTGGAAGCACTGAGCTTCCAACAACCCCCCCAGCATGACCATGAGATTTGAACCCACAACACAAATTTGATACCAATTATAATAAAACTAATCATGCATGCACAACTTGTCATCAAGATCTGTAGAGGATACCACTGGAAAGCTCTCAAAAAAGGCACATCAAATATGCAACCTATTTTATCCTTAACCTTTGTAAAAACATAACATTTCATGACAACTTTGCATCTTTGGAGAAACTTTGTAATATTTTCAAAAAATGCTCTTCTCTCTATCATACATCAATTACACCTTTTGACATAATGGAGATTAATGGATCAGATTTTGGAAGAGTTGATGATGTATATGAAGGGAAAACATACATGGATCTAAAGACCCAAAAGTGCGAAATACATTCCCTTAACACTAATACAACAGAGGAGTAAAGCAAAAACTTAGTTCAATAGCTTAACAGAACTACTTGAGATGAATACATGCAAGTAAAATAAATATAACACAAGGAAGAGCATTCACAGTTGACTCAAGATATATGTGGGAAATCCTTTTCAAGTAAAAAACCCACCACACAAAGTCAAGTCTATTTTGTATTACAGTAACAAAATCGGTTACATACAAAGCACACACTTCTCTTTTCAGCTCACAACAACCATACAAAATTATTTTCTCCTTATCTTTTTGTTACCCTATTCTTCCTCTCAAAGAACATACATATCTAACTCTCTCCTTGCAATCACAAATTTCAATCAATTCTGTCAAACAACCACCATTCAGAAAGTACAATCATCTCTAATGGAATCGTACCAATGAACAACACATGTCGATCTTCTTGCACCGAGCCACTCAACCATAACTGTCATTACCAAATTTGGGTCCTGTTCGTCACCCAGAAACGACCTGCACCTATTGCAATTACTTCATTGGCCTTGAGCCAATCATCACATGACACTGAGACACGTGTCCACCTAGTATTCACTGTCCCTGTCAAAATCCGAGTCCAAATAGGTCAAACCAGTCGTCGAGCTCTATCGAGCTCCTAAATGACTTTACTATGCTACTGCGGACTACTCGAGCTCCCCTTGCGATATGGCAGTATGCCTATCAAGCTTTCCATGCAGTTTACCGTGTTATCATGGCCTTCCCAAATAGAACCTGTGGTACCATGGTAACAGGCCGAGTAGACCACTGGCGGTCTTAACGTGGCCACCGCGGTCAGGCCTTTGGCTGGCCGCGGTATTGCGGTAACCGCCAACCAGTCGTTGGCGGTCTTCCCACGGCCACCGCGGTCAGCCCTTTGGTTGGTCGCGGTATGGTGGTAACCGCCAGGCCAAGCCGCAGGGGGCTTACCGCGGCCACTGTGGTCAGCCCTTTGGTTGGCCATGGTATGGCGGTAACCACCAGGCCAAGCCGTAGGCGGCTTACCGCAGCCACCACCGTCAGCCCTTTGGCTGGCTGTAGTATGGCGGTAACCGCCAGGCCAAGCTGCCAAAGCCAGAGCCACCATAGATAGAGAAGCACCGCACTCACCATGATAAGGAACAAACAGGGCGTGGTAGGGCGATAACCACCAGACCCTTCACCGCGGTACCACAAGGACTGAAAAGAGACCGCTGCGATATGGCCATAAAAGGTAGAAACAAACATTTTCCACCAAGACTTAAAAGGATTTGGTATTAGGCTGGAAGTTGAGACAAAAATTCTCAACAAGCTCCCACTTGGCGAACACTTCCAGCCAACTCCATGTAGCAAACGTCATTGTTTGTCATAGGCCCCAAGGCCCATCGATTTTGCGCACCATCTAAACTTGTCTGTACTCACAGGGTTTGTCAAAACATCTGCAACATTCTTCAAGGTATCCACCTTTTCAAGACTGACCCTGCCATCTTCAACCATATCCCTCATGAAGTAATACTGCACATTAATGTGCTTGGTCCTGGCATGAAAAGTCGGATTCTTTGCCAAACAAATGGCACTCTGACTATCACAGCAAATTGTAATCTGTCCACCATCAAAACCAATGTCTGAACACAAATGCCTCAGCCACACAACTTCTTTACAGGCATGATTTGTAGCCATGTACTTTGCCTCTATCATGGATAAAGCAACTACAGCTTGTTGCTTGCTCATCCAACTGATAGCTCCACCATTAAGCATGAAAGTGTATCCACTAGTGGATCGCCTGCTGTCAATGTCCCCTGCCCAATCTAAATCAACATAACCTTGGATGCTGAGAGATTTCTGTGATGCAACCATATTGCCATGATAACATAATGCATAGTCTGAAGTCCCCTTCAAATAATTGAAAACTCTCTTCACAACATCCCAATGTGATCTTTCTGTATTTGCCATAAAACGGCTTAGAACTCCCACTGCTTGGGCAATGTCTGGTCTTGTACAGACCATAGCATACATTAAACTTCCAATAGCACTTGCATAGGGCACATTGGTCATGTCCTCCATCTCAGTAGCAGACATAGGATAGTCTTCAACTGACAACTTAGTTCCATGCATGATTGGAACAACAAGCTCCTTGTAGTCATCCATGCTAAACCTCTCTAGGACTATTTTCACATACTTACTCTCACTGAGCCAAAGCTTTCTGCTTGTTCTATCCCTGGTCATATCCATTCCAAGAATGTACCTAGTTGCACCAATATTTTTTCATCTCGAACTTTGTAGACAACTGAGTTTTAAGGTCAAAAATCAAAGTCTTGCTATTCCCAATAAATAACATATCATCCACCTACAGGGTGATAACAAGCACACAATCATTTTCAAATTTATAATAAATGCAATGATCAAAATTTGATCTCACAAACCCAATTGACAACACAAATGTGTCAAATTTCTGGTACCACATCCTAGGAGACTGTTTTAAATCATAGAGAGATTTATTTAACTTATAGACCATATTTTGTTTACCTGTTTCAACAAAATGCTCAGGCTGGGACATGTAGATTTCTTCTTCCAGCTCACCATGGAGAAATGTTGTCTTCACATCCATCTACTCAAACTCAAAATCATAAACAACTGCTAAAGACAAAAGAAATCTGATGGATGTCAGCTTTGCCACAGGGGAAAATATTTCTCCATAATCTATTCCCTCTATTTGAGAAAATCCTTTTGCAACCAGTCTAGCCTTATATTTCTCAACACTGCCATCAAGACCTCTCTTCTTTTTGAATATCCACTTGCAGCCAATAGGCTTTCGCCCCTTAGGCAGTGGCACCAAGTTCCAAGTGTCATTCTTTTTCAAAGAATCCATTTCTTCATTCATGGCTTCCAGCCAAGACTTAGAGTCAACCATGTTGATTGCTTCTTTAATAGTCCTAGGCTCATCATTGCTAGTAATTAAAGCATAGGCACAGTTTGAATCTAGCATAGAAAAACCATACCTTTCAGGTTGCTTTCTTTCTCGTGTAGATCTTCTCATAGGCTGAGGTTGTTCTTCATCGTCAGAACTTCTAGAGCTGCTTGAGCTCTCCTTAGTCTCCGGAATACCAAGCAGCTGTTCCCTTTCTAGAGTTTGGAGAATCTCAACTACATCCTTCTTCTTGTTACTCTGATTTGTCCCAAGCTGCTGGTCACTAACTGAAGGTTTTAGCTCATAAAATATCACACTTCTGCTATACACAACCTTCTTAGTATCAGGATTCCAAAGCTTGTAACCTTTCACACCAACTCCATAGCTGATAAGGATACACTTGACAACCTTGTCATCCAATTTAGATCTCTTTTCATTTGGCACATAAACATATGCCTCATAGCCAAACACACGGACATGCCTTAGAGAGGGCTTCTTCCTAGACCATGCTTCCAAAGGTGTCTTGTCAACAAGAGCTGAACAAGGAGATCTGTTTATCAAATAACATGCAGTAGCAACAACCTCAGCCCATAACTTCTACTCTATACCAGCACTACTAAGCATACTCCTTGCCTTTTTCATCAGTGTCTTGTTTAACCTTTCAGTAACTCCATTTTGCTATGGAGTATAAGGCGTTTTCTTGTGCCTTTTAATCCCATGATCAGTGCAGTACCTTTCAAAATCTGTAGAACAAAACTCACCTCTATTGTCTATCCTTAAACACTTTATTTTCCTTCCAGTCTAATTTTCTACCAGAGATTTAAATTCTTTAAACCGACTGAACACTTCTGATTTACTTTTCATGAAGTATACAAATGCCCTTCTCGAACAGTCATCAATAAAGGAAACATAATACCTAAACTTCGATAACGAAGGAACACTAACTGGACCAAACACATCAGAATGAACATAATCCAGTATACTAGAAGATTTGTGAGGACTAGAGGAGAAAGAAACACGGTGTTGCTTTCCATAGATACAATGTTCACAAAAATCGAACTCAAGGTTACAATCATCAAGCCCTTCTACAAGGTTTTTGTTCTTCAAAGTTTTTAAACCTTTCTCACCAATGTGACCAAGTCTATGATGCCACAACATAGTTTTCCCAGCTGCGAGTTTTACCTCCATAGCATTTGTAGCCTAAGAAGAGTCTTCATCTTTCTCTATAGGTGTTGTAATACATGTCTTTACAGAGGCACTGTTACAAAGAAAAGGACGTGCATCTAGCTTGTACAGAGTGCGAGTACGAACACCCTTAGCCAGCACCATTGCACCTCTAGCCATTTTACACCCCTTACTAGAAAAAGAAACTTCTACACTAGCATCATTTAACTTATTGATAGACAGAAGATTTTGAGCCAAACCTGGTATGTGAAGTACGCCACCAATACCTTTGACTCTCCCATCAGGAAACTGAATTTTGACTTTCCCTCTGCCAACTATCTCCAATGTTGAATCACTTGCCAAGTACACCTTTCCACCATCGTACTCTTCGTATTTGGAGAACCATTCTCTATTGGATGTCATGTGAAAAGATGCACCTGAGTCAACCAACCAGACATCATCGGATGCCTGAGTTGTCAAGGCTTCTGCAATGAAGGTGTTTGCATCACTTTGAGAAGATTCATTGTCATAATTCTTCTTCTTCTTCTTCTCCTTGCAGTCCTTCCTGACATGACCAGGTTGCCCACAGTTCCAGCACCTTACCTTGAACTTTTTACCAGGAGACTTTGATCTCCCTGCAGATTTGGATTTTGACTTCTTGTCCTTTTTCTTGCCTTTCTCCTTTGGTCTACCTCGAACAGCAAGGGCCTCTTTGGCCATGTCTAATGACTTCCTTTGCATCTCTTCAGATAGCAATGAGGCAACAACATCTTCCATCTTGAAAGCAATAGTAGTGCTTCTAATGGCCATCACAAGATGATCCCAACTGTCAGGTAATGAACACAATAGGAGCATGCAACAATCCTCCTCTATATTTACACCTACAAATGCCAGCTGAGTAACACTCATATTAAACGAGTTCAGATGGTCTACAATAGATGCACCTTCATCCATCTTCAAGGAGTACAACTTCGTTCTCAGGAATAACTTATTCACTAGGGACTTTCCCTGATAAATATCACCAAGCTTCTTCCACAAAGAAGCTACAAATTGCTCCTCATGAACATTTAGGAGAACAAAATCAGCTAGACTCAGTCTTATCAAACCTCTTTCTTTTCTATCAACAAGATCCCAAGCTTCTTGCGTTGTATTTTGTGGCTTAGTTCCAGAGACAACTATCTAAAGGTCTCTATCCACAAGTAAGTCTTCTATCTTAAGTTTCCATAACTCAAAGTTACTACCATTGAATTTTTCAATATCAATCCTACTATATGTACTTGCCATCTCAAATAGAAACAAGTTTTAACAATGCAAGACTCCCACTGAAATAGTATTAGCACAAAAAAATAATCTTTCCTACAAAGATAACCTAACTGGCCAAGCTTTGATACCACTTGAAGGGAAAACATACATGGATCTAGAGACCCAACAATGTGGAATACATTCCCTTAACACTAATACAACAAAGGAGTAAAGCAAAAACTTAGTTCAATAGCTTAACAGAACTACTTGAGATGAATACATGCAAGTAAAATAAATATAACACAAGGAAGAGCATTCACAGTTGACTCAAGATATACGTGGGAAAACCTTTTCAGGTAAAAAACCCACCACACAAAGTCAAGTCTATTTTGCATTACAGTAACAAAACTAGTTACATACAAATCAAACACTTCTCTGTTCAGCTCACAACAACCATACATAATTATTTTCTCCTTATCTTTTTGTTGCCCTGTTCTTCCTCTCAAAGAACATACATATCTAACTCTCTCCTTGCAATCACAAAATTGCAATCAATTCTGTCAGACAACCACCATTCATAAAGTACAATCATCTCTAATCGAATTGCACCAATGCACAACCCATGTCAATCTTCTTGCATCTAGCCACTCAGCCATAACTATCATTACCAAATTCGGGTCCTGTTCGCCACCCAGAAATGACCTGCACCTGCTGCAATTACTTCATTGGCCTTGAGCCAATCATCACACGACACTGAGACACATGTCCACTTGGTATTCACTGTCGTTGTCAAAATCCAAGTCCAAATCGGTCAAACCAGTCGTTGAGCTCTATCGAGCTCCCAAATGACTTTATCGTGCTACTGCGGACTACCCGAGCTCCCCTTGTGGTATGGTGATATGGCTACTGAGCTTGCCATGTGGTTTACCGCATTACCGCGACCTTCCTGAACAGACCCTGTGGTACCGCGGTAACAGGTCGAGCAGACCTTTGGCGGTCTTACTGCAGCCACCGCGGTCAGGTCTTTGGCTGGCTGCGGTACCACGGTAACCGCTAGCCAATCACTGGCGGTCTTACCATAGCCACCGTGGTCAACCCTTTGGCTAGTCGTGGTATGGCGGTAACCGCTAGGCCAAGCCGCAGGGGGCTTACCACGACCACCGCGGTCAGCCCTTTGGTTGGCCGCGGTATGGCGATAACCGCTAGGCCAAGCTGCAGGCGGCTTACCACGGCCACCATGGTCAGCCCTTTGGCTGGCCGCGGTATGGTGGTAACCGCCAAGCCAAGCTGCCAAAACTAGAGCCACCACAGACAGAGAAGCATCGCGCTCACCACGGTAAGGAACAGACAGGGCGTGGTAGGGCGGTAACTGCCAAACCCTTCATCACGATACCGCCAGGACTGAAAAGAGACCGCTGCAGTATGGCGGTAAAAGGTAGAAACAAACATTTTCCGCCAAGACTTAAAAGGATCTGGTATTAGGCTGGAAGTTGAGACAAAAATTCTCAACAGTATAATGGAGAGAAGAGCATGCTTTGAAAATATTGCAAAGTTGCTCCAAATATGCAAAGTCATAAAATGTTGCCATGTTTTTACTTGAGGTTTCTTCTAGAGGTCAAAGGACAGAACATGATACATATTTGATGTGGGTTTTTTTGTGATCTTTCCAGTGGTATAATCTATAGATCTTGATGACAAGTTTTGCACTCATGATCACTTTTATTATAATTGGTATCAAAGATGGGTCACGAGTTTGAATCCCATGGTCGCGCTAGGGGGTTTTTTGGAAGCTCGGTGCTTCCATCCCTTAGTCATCATTGACCATGTGATTCACGATATGGTTTAACCACCTCTCGTGGATCTTATCTAACACTTGTATTGGGAATTGACAAGTCGACCTTTTGGTGCAATGGAAAGGCCAACACTGTGTAATTGTAGGTTGGAAAACACTGGGTGTTGTGAAACTTGCAGCCCAAATACTTTTTTAAAACCCTTGACAAGTAACAACCCAATTCATTACTCACCCCTTAGGTGAATTTGGATTGTTTTATATATCCCCCACTTGCAACTCCACTTCGTGCTCTCAAACCTTCAACTTTAAACATGCATAATACAAAAACTCACAATACAAAGTGTTTTTTAACCTCCAATTATTTTGTGCAATATCATATTTGAACACATATTGGAAAACAATAGTTATTACAATTTAGAATCTAGGTCTTACTCATGTCAGTGCACCTCCAATGCCCATGAGTGCACAAAATTTAGTGAAAAGGATAGCTTCTCATGGAAGTACCAAACCAATGATTTTTATGGTTGAAGTCCCGCCACAACGTCACAATCGGTAGAAGGCAGGAAAAATGATATGACACTGCCATTATCTCCTCGTTTTTTTTCCATAACATTTCCTCTCATCTGCCAAATTCATCACTTTTATCCCCCATCTTGGGAGGCCCTGCACTATGTTGTCCCATCATGTGGTGTATATTTTTTGTATGCATTAATGTGTTCTTGTCTGTTATGATGCCTATGACATGCATTCTTCTAGGGAGAATAGTTGAATCCAATTGTAGAAGGTGATCTCCCTACAAAACCACATGGCTTACACATGATAATGTATTTCCCTTTTTCATGGATAAGACATGTCTTATTATGTTATCATGTCCAAGACATACATTTTTTAGGGATAATAGCTTGATTTTACTATATTTTGTAGGGAGATTAGCTTCTGCCCATTGGATGAGGCTATTCTCCCTATAAAAATGCATTTCACATGTATCACAACCGTCATAATGTTTTAAAAATCATAATTTGAAATACACAAAAAATGAAAAATGTCACCACTTTCGAAATTCACATTTTGGAGGTTGTTGGGGAGCACAAAAGGGATTTGTAGGTGTTCGGAGGCCGAATCAAAGCAAACAATCTCCCTAAAAAATTGCATTTTACGTACAAGCAGCTAACTAGCAGGTATGTATATCTACCAAAAATATGTCATTTTTCCATTCTACCTAGGTACTTTAAAAAATTGAATGAATATTCATTGTAAAAAGCAATATTCATTAACGGGTTTCCAAGGGTCTTCCTTACAAAAAGGTGTTTTAATTTGATATGTTGAGTTCATTATGTGTTTTGTTATGGAGGGTTTTGTAATTTTGTAATTTTAATGTTCAATCTAGAACCATCACAAATGAGGAAAAATGTCCAAATTGAGCTTGTGTGTGACTAACCAATTTGGTTGTTACATGTTCATCTTTGAATGTCCTCACATATTTGTGAGGTTTAAAAACACATTGTCATTTGTCAACTATACTTGATGGCATGAACTAAGATTTGGGGTAGATAGTTAAACTTGCACAACCTCTGTGATATAAAAAATTGCATGCTTCAAAACACACTGCATTTTTGAACCTCCACATCACAACATACCGAAGTCCTTGTGGTTTTTAAGCCCATATGTGTAGGTGTGCATTATAAATGGAAAGAAAACCAATCTCTTTCCATTATTGGGAATAATGAATAAACTTGTTGAAAGTGGTGAAAGTTGTGTCATGCAGGTTGGGAAACACAATATGTTTTGAAGTCTTCCTTTACTTATACCCAAGCTTTGTATTGAAATGCAAATATACAAATATATAGATGGGGTTCTATTTTATCAAATAGCACATTTCTCATTAAAGGCGGAGTCTATTAACCGTCAATACATAGTGTAATTCATAGTACACACTTCATAGTGTAGGGAGAGCATGGCATAAGTGTCTACACAATTGACAACACATTATGTTTCTAAAGCTCCAAAATGGGCACCAAGGAATACTCATATTTGTAAACAGGCTTCTACATTGCAAAACACATTGTGTTTACATAAATTTTGCATTGTGTTTACATAATAGCAATAATATTACAAAACTTGGGAAGACTAATGGAAATTTTTGTGTTATTATGGCCTCACCTTTGCAGTTTGTATGGTATATTACACTGAGTAAAAACAATTACAATAAAAATGTTCCTTAATCACAACCTTATGAAACCCTACTATGCAACAATGCTTCATGACTGAACAAAGTTACATGATTTAAATGGAGAAATACTCTAATGTAAAATGATAAATATTATTTTCTTTTACAAATATATCTTATCTCATTTCCAGGGATCCAAAGGTTCTTGTTATATTCTAGGAGATAAATCATACTGATGTAGTGTTGGAGAAATTATCCTAAAATTAACACAAATCAATTATGAGGAGGATAATTAAAAGGATGTAGTATCACCCTTCATTGATTCTTTAAGCATTTCTCATGTAACAATCACACTTCAAGGAGGAAACATGATTCACTTAAATTTTTTGGATATAATAAGCACACAATAATGTAACATTTATTTTATTTAAATTAAACTACAAATTATTTGCATTCCCCACACTAAGCATCTCATCTATAAATAAATCAAAACTTCTAAATGTAAAATAAATTTTGGAAATTTAACTATCTATTACACTTGCAATTCAAGCTATGACAATTAGAATCACTTGTATTTAGTGCAAAAGCTTCATGTCTCTTGAAGCATCCTTCTTGATCCACCTGCACTTATTTTATTCAATTTTATTTCCTCACCTATATCAACCACCTAAAAGAAAGACAAGTATTAGCGATAGATTAAATTTGCAAATTAAAGACATTTGGTGCTACAAAGAATTCATTTTATTCCAAACTTCACCAATATTGGATTACATTTTGTGTTGACTGCAACATGCCAGCTTGTATAGACAATAAACAAACATATTAAACTATACAACAGGAATTTAATTTTCAGTTTAACCTATCGCTAACAATACTAATATATATCAACAATTATATCTATCATTTTTCTATTCTTCTAGAACCATGAAGCACTAAATGTTGATTCAGATATATGAAAAACTCATCTCTTGGCATATGAAAGAGGCCATAACTTGCATAATCAATAAGGGAAAAGAAGATAGATGAGAAAGATACCATGTACCACTGTCAAACTTCTATTTATGTCATTACTTATAAAAATATCTAAAAACATCTAGATTATTGCAAGACACATTGGTTGTAAATCATAGTGTGCATTGGTTATGCAAGAATAAAGGTTTTAAGAATTTAATGAAAACCTTGGTGATCACCTTGATTGACCAGAAAATAGTAGGTAATCTCTTGAAAAAACACACCTCCCATAGGTATGTAACATACAAAAAATAATACATAGAAACATACATAACACGATGGGATGGTGTATTGTGGGGCCCACCAAGATGAGGGATAAAAGTGACAAAACTGACAGATGGGAGGAAACGTTACGGTGATGAAAGCAAGGAGATAATGGCATTGTCAATTTGAGTTTCTCGTGTTGTGAGTAGGAGTTTCACCATAAAAATCACTAGTCCAGTGGCTTGCATGAGAAGGTATCCTAGATTTTGTGCACCCACGGGAATTGCAGGCTAATGTGAGTAAGATATGCATTGTAAATTATAATAAGTATTTTTTTCAAGAACATGTGTTTAAATATGATAATGCACAAAATAATTGCAGGTTGGAAAACAATTTGTGTTATGATTTATTTCATTCTACATGCCTGAAACTAAAGGGTGAAGAGAATAGGGAGGAGTTGCAGGTGGGAAATACATAAAACATACCAAATTAAGGTGAGGTACCTAACTAAGCAATTGGGTTGTTACTTGTAAAGGGTTGTAAAAAATTATGTGGGTTGTAGGTTTTATAACACCTAGTGTTTTCCAACCTAGAATTTTACAAAATAGTATGAATGTAATCAAAACCTTTTTTGATTAATGCAATAACAACCCAACTGGTTTGTCACCCCTCAGCTCAATTTGATTAGACACCCAGTGTTTTCTAACATACAGTTATATATAGATAGTATGGACGTAATGAGGAAGTTTTGTTTAGTATACAGTAAGAATGTAATGAAGATCACCCTCAAAATTTATGCATACCGCATTGAATGAGATAGATATAAGATAATATATTGAGTGAAGAGATTATCCTTACAATTGAGAAGTTGAGGAAGGTATGTGTGTAGTATGCGCAATGGAAAAATAGCAATGCAAAAATCAAGCAGCAAGTAGTAGAAAGTATGTAATGGAAAAGGAAACTACTCTAAAAACACTTGAAAAAAGCAGACCAAAGTTAATGAGATAGATAATGTATTGACCGAAGAGATTGTTCTTGCTCTTGAGAAGTTGACGAAGGAGCATGTGCACTATGTGAAATGGGAAAATGGAATTGCAAAATTGGAGGAAACAAGTACTAGAATGCATGGAATGAAAAAATAATATTCTCTAAAAACACTTGAAAAGAAGTAGATCAGAGTGAGTGAGATAGATAATGTATTACACTAGTAATGTTTTTGACTCAATTCGTCAAACCGTGAAAGAAATTAAAATGGATATTTTCTAATAGATTGTAGAAGAAGTGGATAAGAAGAGGTTACAACCCTATAATATAAGATAATGAAAGAGAGTATAATTGAATATGTAATAACTAAACAAAGTAAATGAATAGATATTGTACATATAATTTTATTTTCTAAAAAAATTATCATAATGAAATATAATGTACTCCAATGTATTTACAAACTTGTCCTTCGTACAGCTTGGATTATTATCTTTAAGTATTTTGATACATGTAGTACTACTACATATTTTTTCCATGATAATATTAGTGTCTATGTCTATAGTAGTTATCTTCACACTAATCCATTTTTCTCATGTTAATACTCATCATCTTTATATCTTACACTCATAATTATCAATTTTATAAATTTTTTGAAGATATCTCTTTTTTTAATCTTGTAGGAGACCTTTATCTAGAACTTCATAATTATATTTCTTCCTCTATTTTTCCTTTATTGATAGAATGTTTTTATCTATTATTCTATAATAGTTGAGATTTGCATATCCTTATATACTTTTGTCCAACTTGGTTACATTCTTTGCAAGTATTTCATTGGACGAGAGGCATATGAGGTAAATAATGTTCATTCTTTGAGTATGCATATATTTATTAGATCACATGATCTCAAATTCTATTTTAGATGGTACCACAATAATATTATTTCCATGAGGTGGTATATATTGGTGTGGTGTCAAAAAAAGTAATCCTTTTTCACACTTAAATTGGATAATTGACATAAAATTAAACTAATGATGTCTTGGAGTGATGTTGTAATGTGTTCTAACACACTTTCACACTTTTCTAAGATGTACTTGCTTAATTAATCCTAATAGGCCCCTTTCTTAATAAAATGTACATAATGTGTACCTTGTTTAAGTGTTGTAAAGTGTTATAACACACTTTCCCACTTATCTAGGTGGTCTTAATTAGTTTTGGGTAATTGGAGTAATTAATACCCTTTTATTTCAACATTTAGGCCTTAATTTTGACACCTCCCAAAGATCTATTTCTACAATCATAATTTGGAATGGGTCCTCCCTTAATAGGACCCCCCTTTCTCAGTTGATTTGGAATTTTTTTTTTCCCTCTTTCAATCCCCCAGGGTTAGGTCTTGGTAAACTGAGCTAGGACCCATTTGCCCAAGGTGGTGAATGGATCCTCCCTTAATGAGACCCCCCTTTTTGAATTTCATTCTGGCGGAAATTTGATAATGTTTCTTCTTAGATTTGGTGTCGGTCTTAATTCTTTGAATTTTGAGGTTAATCCCCTAATTTAGTATAAATAAGGGGTTCACTCACCTAGTTTCATCCTAGACTTTCAAGCATTCAAGCAAATAATATCAAATTGAAGTTCACAAGAGTATTACAAGAGCATTCATAAGACATTTCAAGGCAGATTTCAAGGTTTTATTGTAGAATTCAAGGTCAATTCATTATGTCAAGGGTTTAATACATTCATGTGTGTTGAGCTAAGAAGATAATGTTGCATTCAAGATCTATTTAAAAGGATCATCTCACATCCCTAAAAAAAATTTCCTTATTATAATGGTGATAAATAAATATTAATGCACTAAAGGAATAACACAAGAAATACACCTCAAGATTAGCCTAAGGAATGACTATGCAAAAAATATAAACAAGACAAAGATTGTAAATAGTTATACCTTTGTGCTAAAAATTCCTTGGTTGGCCCTTGATCTTTGAAATTTTGTGTGCTCCTTAAATGGCTATGGAGGTGAATAGATGCAAGATGAACAATATCATAAAATGTGAGTATTAATGGCTAAATGGCTTGATTGATTGATGGATAATACTTGCAAATGAATGAGTGTTGCAAATAGAAAAATGGCAGGAGTTTGGTAGTAAAAGTCTAATTGTCCAAAATGAGAGGAAGGAGGGGGTATTTATAGAAAAAATTGAATTCTCTAGAGAATTCAACGGTTGAGATTAAGCCAACAAAGCCAAGATGGAGGGCTATGGTGAGTTGAGGACTCACAAGCCCTCACATCTTGATGTGGGAGTGAGGTGGAAGAAAGGTACATGATGTGGAGGAAGGACAAGTACCTTGTAGGTACCTTAGGGGATGAGAAGATTTCCTCAAAATAGAACATTTTGTCCCCAAATGAGAATGAAAAATACATTTGAATTTTTAGAATTCCTCAAAAATCTCCATGGGGAATGGAAAGGTGGTTGGAGAAATAAATGTGAATTAAAAATTCACATGCTTGAGAGAGTCTAATGGATAAGAGAGGGTTCCAAAAAGGTGGGGATTTTCCACATGTGAGTGACGTGACAAGTCTAAAGTTCTAGAAGTCTTTGGCACATGTAAAATTAATAACATTTTTTTTTCACAGTCCATGATAGATGTGAGCAATATTTCTGGAATAACTATGTGTAAGTTTTTTCATCAACATTTCGGATCATACTCCATGATCCATCATCAGGATGATAATCAGATAAAAAGAGAAGTATGATCATCATCATGTGACTTCTCTTTCTATCTGCTTATCATCCTGATGATGGATCATGGAGTATGATCCGAAACATTGATGAAAAAACTTACAAAGAGTTATTCCAGAAATCTTGCTCACACATGTAAAATGACAAGTAAATTTTCTAGAATTTGCATGGGGATAGGGTAAGCCTTGTAAGGATAAAATGTGAATTAAAAATTCACATGGGGAAGAGAGGAGCCTAGGATGAATAAATGTGAATTAAAAATTCACATGGGAAAGGGAGTCAAAGCCAAGAAAGGAAAGTGAAAATGTTGACTAAAAGAGGTATGTTAAATGAGGTTAATGACCTTGATTAAGGTTGTGCAAACACAATACTAAGATAATTAATGAGAGATTAGAAGCAACTGGGAGATTATGGAGGATGTGACACTAATCTTGATTAAGTGGTGCACATACTAATCATGGATTAATTTATTTAATCCAAATTAGTTGAGGATTGTGGAGGATGTGACAAGGAGAGAGGAGGTTAGGAATTAAAAATTGATTTTTAATTAAAAGGTTAAGTGATTGAATTAAATAAATTATCTTATTTATTTAATTTAGAGAATAAAAGGTGTAAGGTAAAGTATTTAATTATTCAATTACATACTTTAGGAACCTTCGGCATAAAATGAAATAATGATTAAATAAATCATTATTAATGAAATAGACTAATAGAGTAGACAATTTTGACCATGTGGAAGTGGTCAAATTTAGATGTCTACATTTTTCCCCTCTTTGAAGTACTATTAGAATAACAGTGTTTCAAAGAAAAAAGAAAATGCAGATAACTCTATAGAGGAAGTAACCAGAAAATGATGCCGCAACATGGGGAGAGAGACTTGAGCTACCCAAATAGTAGAGAATGGATGAAGATGCTCCAATCCTAGAAAGGAATGACTATGGTAGGGAAAATAGATAAATGTGAAGGGTATGCCCCCTCGAGAGGGCGACGGGGGAAAAGAGAGGGGTCCAGAGTGACCTATCAATAGGAAGAAATGGAGGGTATGGTTACAAAGAGCGTGAAAAATTAGGCAATTTTTCCTTTTGAACGAAGTCAAACGGACAAACGGTTTGCAAATGGCGGCCCCAGGAAAGGAAGGGATTAGTTGAAGGAGAAAAAAAAAAAGGTAAATAAGAGGTATTAAATACCCCTTAAAAAGGGAGGGGAAAGTAATATAAGGTAATTTTTAGAAATTACCTCACCTCATTTGCATTATAGCACTTGAGAGAAGAGGAGAGGAGAGGAAGTAGATGATGAGCGAAGATGCCACAGGATTACGACTCTAAAATCATCCACTGGGTGGACAAGGTGCGACAATTCTATAGTCACTAGGCTGTGCCCCACCAGGTTAGAACCAAAACCCTTCATACATATTTTAAGTAATTTAAACGGATTTTAAAGGCTTTTTCTAAAATGTAAATTATGGGTTTTGTTAATAGGTTAGAAAGGAAAAATAGGTATGCAAGAGAAATAGAAAAAAGTGATTGAAAACTAGGGGGGGGCGGGAAAATGAGGTCGGAGGCCCATAGAGGGGTAAATCTTCCCCACTATAGGTGGGTGGGTCCACCCCAGAACAGGGCGAATCCACCCTGCATGGGGTGCATCCAACCCGCATAGGGCGGGTCAGCCCCGTCGCTGAGCAGAGCCGCCCCGATGCGGAGCAGACTTCCTTGCCACTGGGGGTCAGTTTTCCCTGGCGTGGGGAAATCCACCCCATAGCCAGCGGCAAGGCTGCCACTCGACTGAGGTGAATCCACCCTGCGGCCAGTGGTAGGGCCACCGCCCGGCCAAGGGCGGGTGTACCTCGCAGCCAAGGGTAGATTCGCCCCATGGCCAAGGGTGAGTCGGCCCCAACATAGGGTGGATTTGCCCCATGAATGGGAGCCCAGATCAGGGGTAGAGTGAGGGAGATGAAGCAAGAAGGGATTGGGGAGAGAGAAGAAAGAGAAAAAAAATAAGGATCTGGGGCCAGGAAAGATGTTAACAAGGTGATTATTATGAATGTAGAGTTTTGATCAGTTGCGGACACATGAGTGGAGGCTAGAGGCATTGATGGTGACCATAGCGGCCATGAACGCTATGAATCATGTAGCATTGGAGCATGCAGGGTTACTACACTTAGTACAATTTGTAGTGATGAGAGCGCATCGGGCGATGTTGACAGTACTGATAGAGAGGTGGATTTTGGCTACATCGACCTTCAATCTTCTGACAGGGGAGATGATGGTGACACTAGAGGACGTATGGTGTATTCTGAGGCTGCCCATAGTGGAGTGGTTAGTGAGAGAGGTCGTACCCAGAGGGGCAGAGTTGGATCAGACCATCCTGGTGCTATTTGGGTGAGATGATTTACCCATTCAGAGGGGGTAGTTGGATGTAGATAGATGTTTGTCCTTGGGGTTGCCACTGTTACCATTGTATTTGTGTTGTTTGATTAGTGGGATATTGTTGTCAAACTATAACATGTGGTTCTACAATCTACGGTTTATGGTGGTGATTCAACATATTGTCGAGTGGCGGGAGGGACAGTTCTCATGGGGGTCATGTGAATTAGCATAGTTACTTCGATATATGCATGCGATTTTCTATTGACGGATGTTAAGAATGATGCATATCAGATTACTACAAATGTGGGGTTGAGAGAATATTATGGTGACGAGGCCTATAGTGGTGAGGAGAGGATAGTTGGATAAGAGGGAGCCAGTGGCTTGGGGATACGGGGGGGCTAGGGGATGTGTGTTATGGTATTAGATGCAGGGAGAGATGAGTGATATGAGGAGAGCATTTTATGAGTTACGGGAGGAGGACATAGTATGGCGGCCATATATGTATCATCAGTTTAGGGGATGGAGGGCAAAGGAGGAGATACATTAGGGTCTCTTTAGATGTAAATGTGTCTTGATTTAGGACAAGCCTCACATAGTGGAGGCGCATTGACTAGACAGAGTGGAGAGGCAGTTTGGGTGGATTCAGGATATTCAGGCAGTGTTGACTATGTTTCGTCAGCTCACCAAAGAGTGGCCATGGGGAGGGATGTTGTTAGCAAGGGAAACTAGGGAGGCATGGGCAATGGCAGGTGGGCTTCCCTATCCAAGGAGTTCGATGGGTCCTGAGGATGCAGGAGTGATAGATTGGTATGCTCGGTGGATTCTCACCCACTAGTGGGAGAGGATTACACTTGAGGAGCCTATTGTGGGAGTTGAAGGGTGGGGGTCAGAGGAGGAGCAGGATCAGAGGGGATAGGAGGATGGGGGACAGGAGTAGAGGAGACAGGGGGAGGGAGAGAATCAGCATGGTGTGGGGCATTAGAGTATCAGAGCAGATGAGGGTGGGGCTGGAGGATAGCTAGAGAGAAGAAGGAGGCGACATCAGAGGAGGGCTAGAGAGAGGAGGGATGTGGGGGAGGAGATGGAGGCAAGAGAGCTATGTGATGGGAGAGGTCTAAAGACAGATGTGGTGAGACTAGGGAGTGAGCCAGAGGTGGTGGAGGGGAGGGTTATTGGACAGACAGGTATTGCTAGTAGAGTACGGTGGATGTGAATTCAGGTGAGAGCCGAGCAAGAGGAGGCGGGGACCATAGGTCAACAAGAGGGAGCACAGGGGGAGATAGGATGTCCAAAGAGGATGACAGAGATTAGATGACAGGGGAGGGTCCGGACGGAGATCCCAGTGGAGAAGGAGTCCCATACATTAGAGAGAGGGATGAGCGAGGATGGATAGGAGTCAGAGGGGGAGGGGTGGATTGTGGGACAGCCAAGGAGACTAATGAGGGTAGGGAGGAAAGGACAACTAAGGGGGATTCAGGTGATGAGCAGGGTTGAGCCGGCGCAAGAGGAGGTAGAGGTGGATGTGCAGGTGGTGGAGCCATTAGTAGTAGTACCAGCAGCTCTAGTTGAGGATCTAGTGATTTTACTAAGAGGGGCCCAGACTAGGCTACGGGTGTTGGAAGAGGAGCTGAGGAGTGTAGAGGCTGAGGTGCAGAGGATGCAGGAGACATGACAGATAGATTTTGATGTTGTTGTGAGTTGACTGATGACAGATGTATGAGATGCAGAGAGAAGGAGGGATGAGATGTGAGCAGAGATGGAGAGAGTACGGGGGGAGCTAGCTAGGGTGACTTGGGATTGAGACAAATTAGAGGCAGCAATGATGGGAGCATAGATGCGAGGTCAGCTAGATTTTGTAGGGGGAGGAGAGCACGTCTCAGTGGAGTGTTTTCAGCAGGCTAAGAGGGAGATAGAGACATTGAGAGTACAGATGGTAGGACTGCTTGGGGAGAGGACAGATCTTCAGGACAGGGTATCTACTGCAGAGGTATCCTTAAAAGAGATGAGAGCGAGGGTTGAGGCAGTAGAGGCTGAGCTAAAGACAGTGTAGAGGGAGAGGGATACAACGTATGGAGGTGTATAGGCCCTCCAAGACAAGAGAGATAGTGCATAGAGATAGGTGAAAGCATTACAGAGGGAGAAATATGATACATAGAGACAGGTGTAGGTGATACAGGGGGAGAGAGATGATGCACTGAGATAGGTTCAGATCTTATAGTTTTAGAGAGACGTAGCAGTGGCTCGAGCAGAGAGTGCAGAGAGGGATATAGCACAGAGGTAGTCATAGAGAATGCAGGGTGATGATACAAATTTAGTCATAAAAGGATTATAGAAAAAGTTACAAG
>CM021110.1:286386596-286523422 GCA_007115665.2 Sequoiadendron giganteum | reverse complement strand
GATGAATGAAACTAAGATACTTAACCTAATGAACTTATGCAATATGGATGGAAAATGAACTGACACACTAAATATAATGCAAACACAAGTATCAATGGGTAGATGATAGGTGTATTGTGTGTGGGACACGACATCTGGAAAGAACCATAAGTATCGTGAGAAGAAAAGATAGTAAAAAGGAATGAAATTTTGCACAACCAAAATCAGGAGTAATAGGTTTAGGAACAAGGATGGATGAAGGGGACATGCAATGAGATGAAGTGCAACATGAATGTGATTTTCCATCCTTTAGAGCACTGATTTTTACTATAGCATAAGACACTAGCCACCATGGTAGATAAAACCAAGGCAAAGTAGTGCCTAATGCAAGAAACAAACACAACAAACAATGTTATCCCCATACCCCAAAGTAACAAAGACTTTGGTCAGGCTAGACATTAGGATAACCACAAGCACAAAGGGATTCCCCCACATAACACAAGATCCAGGAGGAATCCTGGTGGGTACCATGTGGAGCATCCCAATAGACAACAACAATAAACAGTCAAGATATGCCCCTATGTTGACTAGGCAAAACACACCATAATATGATGGATCATGGCGATCTTGACTAGTTATGAGAGGGAGCTTAAACAATAAACAAAAGCCAAAAGTACTAAAAGATCACAATCAATTTTAAACATCCTTTACCATAAGATCTCAAGGATGGATGGGGTTGATGTGGTCTGTTAGGAAGGATGCATCCTATTAAGACCGATGATGGATACTAAACTAAAATGACTTAGATGACGTAGGACAGTTACCATTAATCAAATTTCTTGACATGAGAAGATCTTGTTTGTGAAGAATCAATGATGATAGGGACATACTTGACAACAAGAGGACAAGACAAGAGAACTTGACATACCCTAAAGACCTAGGGGCTCAGGGGCTGATCAAATATTAGCCTTGCCTACGTGAAAGAACAAAGCCCTCGTACTTTAGGAAAAGACCATGGACAAAAGTGGAAAGTGTACTGATGAAAACAGATGGATGACCAAGATAGGACAAACATAAGCCTCGGGGGAAGATCAAAAGATCAACTTTGCCTATGTGAAAGTGCAGGGGCAACGTAGTTCGCCAAAGATGAAAGACCAACAAGCATTAAGAGTGGAAAGTGGACAAATGGTGACAAATGAGGGAGGACAAAGTGCCCTGGGGGTGGATCAAGTGATCGGCCTAGATTACGTGAAAGCGCAGGGGCAACGTAGTTCACCAAGGAAAACGATAGAAAACAAAGCCCTGGGGGCAGACCAAAAGATAAACCTTGCCTACGTGAAAGTGCAGGGGCAACGTAGTTTGGAAAAGACCAAGAATAACAACAAAAGGAGACAAACAAAATGACGCAAGCTCAGATTAGGATAAAATATTGAGATGACAGATAGCGAATGATATTCGTCCAATTCTCAATTGAGAATATACCAAGCGGTCAAGGCAAAGGTGGAAGATATGACTGATATGGTGAGGGGAGTCGAGGAGCTAATGCATAAATCATAAAGTAACCAAGGCGCGAGGTAGATAATGATTAAGTTCTTATAC
This sequence comes from Sequoiadendron giganteum, assembly GCA_007115665.2. Taxonomy (NCBI): domain Eukaryota; kingdom Viridiplantae; phylum Streptophyta; class Pinopsida; order Cupressales; family Cupressaceae; genus Sequoiadendron; species Sequoiadendron giganteum. The sequence continues at coordinate 286,521,844 of CM021110.1, read as the reverse complement.
GAAAGGCGCTTGTTGCCAGGTTTTCACCAACCGTACTTATCCAAGGCACCACCGAGGGTTGTTTTCACCATAGGACGAATTAATTTTCTTTACTATTTTATGATTTTTTTTTTGTATTTTTCTGACTTTATTATTTTTTGTATTTTTTCAGACTTTTTTTATTTTTTTGTATTTTTCAGACACGATAGGATATCTCAATAGATCTAAGTGTAAAACCTTTTGAGGTGCATTATGTTAATGGGCTCTTCTAGTGGCTCTCCTTCAAGAGTGGTGAGCCTGTATGACCCAGATCCATATGTTGCGTTGATGATATAAGGACCCAACCAGTTTGCTTCAAATTTTTCTTTCTTTTCCCGATCCTACTGGGTGCGCTGATTTTCTTTAAGGACAAGATTTCCAAAATTAAAATGACAAGGATGAACCTTCTTATTATAGCTATGTTTGAGACGGTTCTGGTAAGCTTGGAGGTGATCATAAGCTTTAATCCGTCGCTCATCTAATAACTCCAACTAGTTGAGTCTAGCAACTTGAACATCTTTCTTAGTGATAAGATTCTTCAGGGATGGGATTTCAACCTCAATCGGCAAGATGGATTTGGCACCATAGACGAGAGAATAAGGGGTGGCGCCAATAGGGGTACGGATGGAGGTGCGATATGCCCAGAGGGTGGGATGGATGTGCAGGTGCCAATCGCGACCAGTATTGTTGACAACCTTTTTGAGAATGCGGATGAGAGTCTTGTTGGTTTCTTTTTCCTACCCGTTACCCTGGGGGTAATAAGGGGTGGACCAACAATGTTGTATATGAAAATTTTCATAAAGGTGCTTCATGGCTTGGTTTTTGAAAGGCTTTCCATTATCAAAAATGATGGTAGAGGGTATGTTGTATCGACAAAGGATGTGGTAGAGAATGAACTTGGATATTTGAGTACCCATAATTTGTGAGAGTGGCATTGCTTCCACCCACTTAGTAAAGTACTCAGTTGTAGTGATGATGAATGTATGACCATCAGAGGATGGAGGATAGATCTTGCCGATTAAGTCAAAACCCCACTGAGAGAAGGGCCACGGTGCCACCAAGGGCTGCAGGTCTTATGTCGGGGCATGAATCAGATCTGCATGTTGCTGACATGGGAGGCACTTCCTTACAAACTGTCAAGCATCATGTTTTAGTGTAGGCCAATAATATCCAGCTCGAATAATCCTTTTAGCCAAAGCCAAACCATTTCAATGGGCCCCACAAATACCATAGTGTACTTTTGTTAATGCAGTCTGGGCTTCGGTCTCGTCAAGACATCTAAGGAGAGTTCCATCATACCCACGATGATAAAGTGTATCACCAAAAATGACATATCGGGATGATTTTTGGATAAAGGATTTGCGTTGGTTTCATGTAAGGTTCGGGGGTAGAATGTTATCATGAAGGTAAGCATATATATCTTGATACCAAGGGGAAATGGGACTTACAATGTCACACACCATTTAAGTCTTAGTGATATCATATGCTAGGATTAAGATTTGTTCAACAAGGAACTTGCATTCTGTTCGATCCTTGGGCATGTCGATCAAGGAGCCAATAGTAGCCATGGAATCAACAGCTTTATTTTGTACCATAGGGATTTGATCAAATTGGATGTAGGTGAAATACTTCTTGAAGTCATCCACCATGCATTTGTAGGGAAGCAGCTTGCCATCTTTTGTCAAGAACTCATCATTAACCTGTTTAATGACCAATAAGGAATCACCGAAGACTCTCAAGTGAGTTATGTGCCACTGTTTTTCCATTCGGAGACCTCTGAGGAGGGCTTCATACTTAGCTATGTTGTTGGTACATGGGAATTCCAACCTAAATGACTTCATGATGTAATTGCCTTGAGGCGTAACAAACAAAATTCCTGCGCCCGATTTGTTATAAGTATAGGAACCATTGAAGTACAATATCCAAGAGGGCACTTTAGCTATTTCTAAGACTTCTTCATCTGGAAATTTAGTGACCAAAGGGTAAGCATCTATTAGGGGTGCATCGGCCAAATAATCAACTATAAATTTTCCTTGTATGGCTTTTCGATCCACATATTCTATATAAAATTCACTCAAGAGCATGACCCACTTGGCCATTCGGCCAATTATAGTGGTCCTGGACAACAGATATTTCAATGGAATAATTTTTGGTATTAGTTTGACAGGATGAGTGAGCATATAATGTTAGAGCTTTTGTGTACTGAAGACCATGGTGAGGCATGCTTTCTCCATTGGTGAATAATTCAATTCATATCCGACCAGTGTTCAGCTAATGTAATAAATTGCTTGGTCCTTTGCGGACTCATCATGTTGTGCCAAAAGTGCCCCCAGTGAAACTGAAGTGGTAGAGGTGTATAGCAGGAGGGGATTTCCTCGAATAGGTGGCATCAATACTAGTGGGTGGGCCAACTACTCTTTGATCTTATCAAAACTTAACTAACACTGTTGACTCCAATTGAAGGTGGTATTTTTCTTCAGAAGGTGGGTGAATGAGTGGCATTTATTTGCAAGTTGGGCTATAAATTGACGGATAGATTGTAACTATCCTTGAAGGCTCCTTAATTGTCTCAAGTTTTGAGGTGGAGGAATTTCCATGATAGATTTAACTTAGCGGGATCAACCTTGATGTCCCTTCGGGAGACTATGAAACCCAATAATTTTCCTGATGTGACACCAAACACACATTTCTTTGGATTCAATCTCAGGTTGTATTGTTCTAATCGCTCAAAAATAACTTTTAGAATGGTAGGGTGCTCTTCTCTGGTCTTGGATTTTCCTAGAAAATCATCAACATAACCTTCCATGATAATGTGGATGAGGTCATGGAATATAACAATCATTTCTTGTTGATATGTTTCCCCTGCATTTTTTAGGCCAAAGGGCATGACATTGTAACAAAAGGTACCCCAAGGCATTGTAAAAGCAATCTTTTGTTGGCTCAGGGGAAATTTGAATTTGATTGTAGTCAGAGAAGCCATCCATAATGGATAACATCTCATGTCCCATAGTGATGTCGACCAACATGTCGATATTGGGCAAGGGGAAGTCATCTTTCGAACATAATTTGTTGAGATCTCAGAAATTTGCACAAATCTTGATGTCTCCATTAGGTTTAGCAAAAGGAACTATATTGGAGATCCAATCAGAATAATAAATGGGTCTGATAAAGCCAACATCTAGTAATTTCTCCAATTCTTTTTTGGCTAATAGGGCTACCTGCAGGTGCATCTTTCAGAGCTTCGACTTGATAGGTTTGGCGTCTGGGCGAACATCCAGATGGTGAACTACTAGAGCAGGGTCCAATCAAGGCATGTCTGAGTACAACCAAGCAAAGTTAATGATTTCGTCTTTAAAGAGCTGAGTAATAACAACATATTCTTGTTCTGATAATTATTTGGCTACATAGGTGATCTTAGAGGTTTATGTGGTACCCAGATTGACTTCTTGAGTTTCTTCAATCAAAATGGATGATCGTGTAGATAATCAAGTTCCCACAAGGGGAAGATGAACATCTCCATCCTCCAACGCCCCATTAAGGTTTTCACTGTCAGATGTGTCTTTGTTTTTATTCTTTCTAGGTCAAGAAGTCCCTTAGGGAGGTTTTCACTAGATGACCATTTGTTGTTTTTCTTGTTTTTCTTGTTTTTCTTTTTGCAACTAGAGTGTTCATCTTCCCCCAATCCCATAAGGTTGAGATATGTATCCAAGGAGATAGTAACTGGTGTGATATCATGTAGGTCCCCCTCAATAAGCTCAAGATGGCATAGGGAAAGGCTAATGGTAAAAACAGATAAGCAATCAAACATGGGTGGAATGTCTGTGGGATCCACGTCATCGTATGCATGTATGATGGATTCCTCCTCAGGTATGTCTTCTAAGAGACCATTGTCCATACTGACATTGTTGGAGGTATCAAATGATGTTGTGGGTTCTTTTTGTTTTTTGTCAAACTCGAGACCTATATTTTGAGGATGCTTTGGTGCATCAACAGGTTGCAGTCGACCTTGTTCTTCTTTGCCTAGACCCCCACCTTGATAATTATGCTTTTACGCGATTTTAGTAGACCAGGGGTATGATTTTGAAATTATTCCTTAAGTGGAGGATCCGGTTGGGGCTCTTCATGATATATCCATTGACTGATATTATCTTCTAGTGCATCTTTCTTTAAACCAGGGGACCAAAAAGTGCTGGTGGGGATGTTTTTAGCACTGAAGGTAAGAGTTTTATCTTGCTCCTTTGGTATAGATTGTGATGGTTGACCATATGTGTGTGATGACGGTGGCATGGTTGCCACATATAGAGATGTATGCATTTCGTATTCACCACAACCTTTATCAACGATCTGGACTTTAGTGACAGTTTAGTGATAGTTGAGTTAGTGGTAGAGGATGGGGTGGTTTTTGTGGTGGAGGATGATTTAGAAGATGATGACTGAGGTGCCCCTAGTTCAACTCTAGGGCAATAATGAAAATGAGTAAATGAAGCTTCTAAGGCATGACAATATTCAAATGGTTGTGGGTTAGCATAGATGGTGAAATCATGTCCATGGACTGGGAATTTTAGGCATTGATGGTATGTGGATGGAATAGCCTGCATAGCATGGAGCCATGGACGACTGAGGAGGAGGTTGTATGGTAAGTCTAGATCAAGGACATGACATGTAGTGTACTGAACCACAGGTCCAACTTGGATGGGAAGACTGATAATTCCTTCAAAATCTCTTTCCACATTATCATAAGCCTTGATTGTAATGACTTGATTACTTAGATCTGCTTGAGTATATCCTATATGTTTTATGAACTTTAGAGTGCATAGATTAAGAGCAGAGCCATTATCTACCAGGACCCTTTTTACTTTATGACGAGCAATCATGACTTCAATGTGTAAGGGATGGTTATGGTTGGTATCAATGTTAGGCATGTCATTTTGACTGAAGTGTAATTGGTAGGATAGAGCCAAATGTCCCACTAAATCTTGGAACTATGTGGGATTAATGTCATTAGGCACATGGGTTTCTTGTAAGGCTTAGTTTAGGATCTCTTGATGCATTGGAGAAGATTTGAGTAGGTCCAAAATAAAAATCTGAGTAAGAGTCTTGCCCAAATGATCAAGGAGGTTATATTGTGAATTTATATGATTTGGCTGAGCGGATGTAGAAGCTGCAGGGATAGTAATGCGGGTTCTTTGGGTAGCAACAACGCACTGGGAATCTTTAGCTTTGGCATGTATCATGGATACAGAGGGTTCCACTTGCTCAAAATAATGGACAATTCCATCATAATTAAAGGGGACACTCTTATAGCTTATGTTGTTTGTACTGTTGTTTTGGGGATCGCTATGGGACGTGCTTGCACCTTGATTATGGTTAAGGAAGGTGTTTTGGTAAACCTGTAATTGAGCATTGGATGATGAATCTTGATTGGCATCAACTTGGATATCCCCTCAATCAATAAGATCTTGGACATACATTTTTAGACCTTGACATTTATTGGTGGAGTGTCCTTTGATTTTGTGAAAGTTACAATATTCATTGTTTTATACCAATTGGGTTTTGGCTTGGACTCGTCAAAAGGCTTGGTTACAGGGTAAACGATTGAATAGTTTTCCTATAGGATTCTATTGAGAATGGTACTTAAAGATTCACCTAGTTGAGTGAACTGACATTTTTTGTTGCCTTGACTTTTCTAATTCAATTGTGGAGGGGGATGAGATACCCTTTGTGGTACTATTATGAAATTCTGAGAGGACGGTTGATTAGAGACATGTTGTTTCTTCTGAGAGGTATTAGTTACTTGAACATGTTTGGTATCGGTGACACCATCATTTACAACATTCTTGTTCTTTTTTTAGTAGCATGACTTGTCTCTGAATGACTATTCTTTATCATGACTGTGTATATTGACATGCCCTTTAGCAATGAGGGTCCGTTCAAGGATGGGTCCTTTCTCTACTACTTTGATGAAGGTGGTGACACAATGTAGTCTAAAGTTATGAGCCATTTCAGGATGTGAGTTTTCAACAAAGAGAGTGACCATGTATTTTTCTTTGAGGGGGGTTTTCATGCAGCTTGGCAATGCAAGCCACCTTTGGAGGTAGCTGGCAAAGGTTTCACCTTCACGCCGCTTCTCCTTGAGGAGGTCTAAGGTATCAATGTCCTTTTCTAAATTGAAGGAGAAGTAGGAGACAAACTTCTCTGAAAGATCTGCGAAGGACCTGATAGACCCCTGCTCTAGGCGCATGAACAAGTCTAGGGCATTCCTCATCAAGCGTCGAGGGAATAGGTGCAAGAGGTGATTGTCGTTATGCATGACTTCTTGACATTATGTGTAAAAATCTTGCAGATGGTATTTATGATCTTTGGTCCCCTTATATCTATCAAAATTGGGTATTTCAAATTTTTTTGGAAAGGGGATCAATGAAATGGAGGGGTCGAACAGATAGGGACATATATCTTTAAATTTGAAAGATTGTTTATTCATCCTTGCTTGAAGATCTTTCAAAGCATCTTTGATTTCTAACAAATCCATGTTAACTGGTGGTGTTGGAGTCAAAGATGGGTTAGGTGGATATGATGGTATGATATAAAGGTTCTTGTTGAGATACTGTTTGGAGGATGGTATATGGATTTTATTAATGAGATGACGGGGTCCCCTACTAGTGAGTTGGAGCTATTTGTTGGTACGTAGAATTTTGTTGTGGGACATAATATGGGTTGGTTTGATAAGTGTAAGCAGCATGGTGTTGAGAAGCATGAATGGATTGTTGTGGATTGGCTTGTTGGTGTTGGGAATATTGTTTTGATCGTTGGAAAGCCACATAGGGTGGTTGTTGTTGAAATTGTTGTTGGTTGTGATAGAAATAGTTGTGGAGATGATTGATGTGATGTTAGTTGTTGCATGGGCTGAGATAGAATGTTGTGTTGGGTTCGCACTTGTGGACGCAAAATAGATGCAAGGAACGGGGATATGGTCAGAACGAGACACCGAGATGGATTGCCTTGTGATGTATGTGGTGGTTGTTGTGATGAAATCAAAGCATTACATGGAGGTTGATGTTGGGGTGGCTGAGATGACATGGAAATGTTCAAATAAGGTTGTTGGGCACCAATGGTGACATTTGGTTGGGATGGACCTTGTGGAGGTAATTGGGATGATATGTTGGATTGAGGAGGTTGCGGTGGTAGATTCTTGGCCCTGGGAAGTGGAGGCAGGACGGCGAAAGGATTGCCCCCGACGTTTACTGGAGATTGATTTAAAAGGGGGGGTGCAGTCAACATTAATGGTGGATGTTGCAGAACAGTTTGCTACATGTCATAGGCAAAAGGATTGTTGGGGTCAAGTACTTGAGGATCCCCCATGACTGAGATTGTGACATGTGGGGGATTTTTGATGTGGTAAAGGACATCATTTCTGAATTCAGCTTGATACCAACCTTCTACCGAAGGCATATTGGGGATATATGAATCACCTGGTGCGTTTTGTGAAGCTTGGGATATGTTGGGTGTGGGATTGCCATATTTGGATAGGTCAACGCTTGATGGAGGTTTAACACCTTTTTCAATTAGGTGGGCCAAGATTTCTTCCCCATGTTTTTCAAGTAGGCGATCTGTCATTTGTGCGTTGGTGGGGCTACTAAAATGCTCTTCAAGTGTGAGCTCAGGCTTATTAACCATACTTTATTTGCCATGCACTGAGATGTTTTGATTTTTGGTGTTGGATTGTGATGCGGTACCATTATGAGGATCTTGGGGGATTTTCATACCACCAGTGGGGTTTTGGGAGATGTTTGCCCCGTTATTAGGATCTTGGGATGTGTCCAATTGGGGATTTGGATTTTGTTGTTGTGCCATTTGCTTCTTAACTTGTGACCTAGTTTGAATGTGCATGCAATAGAACTATGGGAAGATTATAATGGATATCCTTGATGAAAGATTGTTTGGATTGGATAAGGATTGACTGATTGAATGGTGGGTTTAGATAGGATTAATTGGATGATCAGACTTGGATTGGATGATTAAATTTTGAATGGATGAGGGGATATTGATTGGATGATATTGGATTGGATTGTATTAATGTGATAAGTTTGTTTTGGATTAGATGATGACTTAGGATTGGTTGACGAAAGGGATCCCAAACCCAATTTGGAAATCACCCTCGGTGACTTAATACATTGGTTGATCAAATTGTAGGATTGAACCAATGTTCACGACACCGAATCCTCCTTGAGATGGAAGGAGATTGATTTGGGCCTATGATTGCTGACATTCAACACAAATCCGCCTCAGGATAGAAGTGGATTGATTAGGTTGAAAGCAATGATTAGTATATAGGATGATGATCCAACCTAACACCTTGGTTAATTTAGGCAATAACAAAGGTTTAAAGGATTTTGGATGAAAATTAAGGATGTCCTAAAGTTTCTTTATGTGATGGGGGTGTTGTTGAAGTGATCCTTTTGGAAGAAAAGCAACTCTTTAAATCACACATTAAGATGGTAGAACGGGTACCCCAAATTGTGAAATGATCAATGTGAATGTGATAAATGGACATTTAGAAAGATTAAACAGAAGCTTGGAATGGTCAAATGGATGTTTGGATTGGTTAAATGAATTTTTGGGATGATCAAACGGTCAAATAGAGACTTCGGGTGGTTAAACGGAGGCTTGGAATTGTAAAACAGGGTGAAATTGTCTATTCGGGAGGGCATAGCCGCCCCTTTGCAGTCAAAACAGTGAACCAAGAGGGAAAATCTGCCCCTCTGCAGTCAAAATAGTGAACTAGTAGGGAAAATGCGCCCCTCTGCTGTCAAAACAGTGAACTAGGAGGGCAAATCCGCCCCTCTGTAATGAAATAGGAACTTGATTTGGATGAAAAGTATTATGGCAAGGACTTGAAATGACACAATGAAGATAACTTATCAAAAATCTATTGGTTTCCCACATAAAGACACCTTAAGAAAGAACAATCCTATGATTAGTGTTAAGGTTATGGCCAACGAAGGTCTTAATCTAAGATGCATAAGGTTTCTAGGGAGTCCTCGATATACTCTCGGTATGTGAGGCCCAGACCATGAACACCAACCCATCACAAGCGTGATTCAGGAACCCCAGTGAGATACTAAAGGGCTTGGACCAACTCTTCACATCTATCTAGGTATCACCCTAGCTTTGACGCTCCGCTAGACACAACGTGACTGGATTGGGGTACAACTTTGGCTCTCCCCCCTTTTTATACCCCGTCGGTATGTGTGGTTGGGATCATCCCTTGGGGTGATGAAATCCCCCAGCAAGTCCCTCTAAAAATAAGGTACTAATCATTTCCAACTACTCCCTAGGTTCACATGAAGTGCAAGGGGAAAGTGAAAACAAACTAATGCCCCCTTTGGGTAACACAAAATAGGCACACCATATAGTAAATATTACTTCCTCCTAACTAGACTATGTGCCTAGATGATAACAACAAGAAAATACTTTAAAATCTGAGTAAATTGATGGCCCTGCAAACAAATGTTAGTTGTTTTATCTTCCATCCTTTGTGCATTACAATAATATGTTGCAAAGTATTAGCAAGAAATCCAACTTCCAAAGTGTGTTGTTTAGGGAAAATCTGCCCCTCTGCAGTCAAAAAAGTGAGAACGACAAGGCAGGTCCGCCCCTCTGTAGTAAAATATGTCAAAAATAGAGAACCAGTAGGGCAGGTCTTCCCCTCTACAACAAAATTGTCAAAAAAAGAGAACCAGTAGGGCAGGTTTGCTCCTCTGTAGCAAAATATGTTAGAAACAGAGAACCAGTAGGGCGGGTCTACCCCTCTACAACAAAATATATTAGAAACAAAGAACCAGTAGGGAAAGTCCACCCCTCTGCAGCAAAATATGTTAGAAATAGAGAACCAGTAGGGTAGGTCTGCCCCTCTACAACAAATTTTTCAGAAATAGAGAACCAGTAGGGTAGGTTCACCCCTCTACAACAAAGTTGTCAAAAATAAAGAACCAGTAGGGAAGGTCTGCCCCTTTGCAGAAAAATATTAAGAAACAGTGGGAATAGGAGGGAAAATCCACCCCTCTACGACACACTGGAGGACAAGTCTGCCCCTCTGCAGCACACTGGAGGGCAAGTCTGCCCCTCTACGACTTGGACCTACAAACAACTTAACAACAAAAAATGTGAAATTAAAGAGACCCATTTGAGGGTCCCACCAGACGATCCAGAAATGTGATCCCTAAAATGTTTTTCGTTATTATAATGGTGCTAAATAACTATTAATGTACTAAAGGAATAACACAATAAATACACCTCAAGATTAGCCTAAGGAATGACTATGTAAAAAATATAAACAAGACAAAGATTATAAATAGTTATACCTCTGTGCTGCCAATTCCTTGATTGGCCCTTGATCTTTGAAAGTTTGTGTGCTCCTTGGATGGCTATGGAGGTTAATAGATGCAAGATGAACAATATCATAAAAGGCAAGTATTAATGGCTAAATGGCTTGATTGATTGATGGAGAATGCTTGCAAATGGCTAAGCGTTGCAAATAGAAAAATGACAAGAGTTTGGTAGAAAAAGTCTAATTGTCCAAAATGAGAGGAAGGAGGGGGTATTTGTAGAACAATTTCAATTCTCTAGAGAATTCAACGGTTGAGACTAAGCCCGCAAAGCCAAGATGGAGGGCTATGGTGAGTTGAGGACTCACAAACCCTCACATCTTGACATGTGGAATGTGAGATGGCTTAGGGTGAGATGATGTGGGAGTGAGGTGGAAGAAAGGTACATGATTTGGAGGAAGGACAACTACCTTGTAGGTACATTGGCGGATGAGAAAATTTCCTCAAAAAGGAACTTCTTGTCCCCAAATGAGAATGAAAAAGACATTTGAAATATTTTAGAATTCCTCAAAAATTTCCATGGGGAATGGGAAGGTGGTTGGAGAAATAAATGTGAATTAAAAATTCATATGCTTGAGAGAATCTAATGGATAAGAGAGGGTTTCCAAAAAGGTGGGGATTTGCCACTTGTGAGTGATGTGACAAGTCTAAAGTTCTAGAAGTCTTTGGCACATGTAAAATGACAAGTCAAAATTATCTAGAACTTGCATGGGGATAGGGTAAGCCTTGGAAGGATAAAATATGAATTAAAAATTCACATGGGGAAGAGATGAGCCTAGGATGAATAAATGTGAATTAAAAATTCACATGGGAAAGGGAGTCAAGGCCAAGAAAGGCAAGTGAAAAGGTTGACTAAAAGAGGTATGCTAAATGTGGCTAATGACCTTGATTAATGTTGTGCAAACACAAGATTAGGATAATTAATGAGAGATTAGAAGCAACTGGGAGATTATGGAGGATGTGACACTAATCTTGATTAAGTGGTGCACATCTTAATCATGGATTAATTTATTTAATCCAGATTATATGAGGATTATGGAGGATGTGACAAGGAGAGAGAAGGTGAGGAATTAAAAATTAATTTTTAATCAAAAGGTTAAGTGACTGAATTAAATAAATTGTCTTATTTATTTAATTTAGAGAAGAAAAGGTGTAAGGTAAAGTATTTAATTATTCAATTATATACTTTAGGAACCATAGACATAAAATGAAATAATGATTAAATAAATCATTATTAACGAAATAGACTACTAGAGTAGACAATTTTGACCATGTGGAAGTGGTCAAATTTAGATGTCTACATTTTTCCCCTCTTCGAAGTACTGTTAGAATAACAGTGTTTCAAAGAAAAGAAAATGGAGATGACTCTATAGAGGAAGTAACCAGAAAATGATGCCCCAACATAGGGAGAGAGACTTGAGCTACCCAAACAATAGGGAATGGATGAAGATGCCCCAATCCTGCGAAGGAATGACTATGGTAGGGAAAATAGATAAATGGGAAGGGTATGCAAAAAAAATTTACAAGGCAACATCCAAAGTGATATCATTTACATTATTTCACATTCATGCTTCATTTCATCATTTGGTTTAATTACCTACAAGGGTTTTTACTAGGGTAAACCCCCATTCACTAACAAATCAACAAGTTTTTATGCCCTTGAGTGTGTGATTGCAGATTTATAGGTTAGAGCAAGATTTGCAGCAAGATTGTTAAAGTTGCAAAGTTGCAAAATCTTGTCATTCAAAGTGGAAGATCACGTAAAGAGCTCTACAAAATTGCATACAGACTCCCAGAAGCTGATAACAGGGAATTCAAGAGTGCATTCATCAAGGAACGGGATCTTGAAATCAGATTTCTAAAACCCTAAAAGGACCCATTCACCACTGAAGGCGAATGAGTCTTCCATAGCTCAAAAACAACAACTTTTTAGCTAGGTACACAAATTTATATGCTCTAAAAACATCCCCCATAGTTTCTATAATAGTTATGTTGTATTTCTTCTTGTTATTGGAATCTTATTTTATATAATTTGTGGTGTTTAGGGTCCTATAAAAATAAGCGGTTGTTCATGCATTTGGGTCTACCCTAATTTTCACCCTAGTCATTATTTGGTGAACCCGACTCATTCAACATTGAAATTTTTGGATTTTTGGATTCTTTTATTGCATCTTAAGTTAGATCTTGCATTGAATTAAGATCTCATTTAGGGTTTCTTATTTTGCATTGAAATCTTTCATATCATATAGGGTTTAGATTTGCATTGTTTTGCATCTTTCTAAATCTAAAAAATACAAAAAAAAATCAGTCATTTTGCATCTCATTTAGACATCATACAATTGCATTATAAAAACAAAACAAATTTGCATTTCAAATTAGGACTTTCATTTCATCTTTTCATTGCATTTTTACATTGAAATTATGGAAAATCTAAAGATGCAATTCACTGTCTTAGACCTGGAACTAAAAGATATAACTATGAACTTGAAAATCATTAAAAAATAGTTTTAAAATACCTAACCAAGACCCATTCGCCCTTACTAGAGAATGAGTCCCTGATCAGGTCTGAGTTGAACCTTCTGGCAATTGAAAAAGCATCAAAATTCACTCTAAATTAAATAGAAAAATCTCAGAAACACCTAACCAGGACCCATTCATCCTTACTAGAGAATGAGTCACTATTAGCTACTACTCTGCATTTTTAGGACATTGAAATCTCTATTTTTAGCTTTTTTTTGGTGATGTTACCTTTCATTTTCATTTTGCTAATTTGTTGTTTCATCAATTTCATTATATTTATCTTAGATTTCTTTATTTTAGTGCATTGTTAAAAGTTCAAAATTGCATCAAAAAAATTCATTTTCAACTTATTGCATTGTGTAATCAGTAATTTGCATTGCTTAGAATCAGAATATTGCATTTCATTATAGGTCATTGCATTGTCCCTTTGCTATTCTAAGCTTTGCACATTGGGGTTGTAAAACTTGTATGAGCTTTACAACTTGGTGTCCTATTCACAATACTATTATAAGACGTAGTTCAAGGATAATATCATCTCCTGATATCTCACTCATCATGGATGTTGGGTTTCCTAACTCTCTTTGTGATAGTGTTGAGAATCAACCCTCCATGGCTCATCATTTGCATACTTCATTACCCATGACTTCACTTCCTACAACCAATTTCCATAACATTACCAATACTTTCCCTACCATTACCACTTCCTCTCAAGCTTTGGGGTCTACTCAAAGCCAAGGCGGAATTCCAATTTTGTCCTCCACAATAGCAATGTCCATCCCTACATACACTAGTACACAACCTACAAAAAAATTCCAACCTACAACAACATTCCAACCTACAACAACTCAACCCACAACTACCGTTCAACCAACCACAATATTCATACCTACTAGCACCATATACACTTCCATAGGTATTCCTTCTACCTTCATGCCTTCGAGTACAATACCCCCTCAATAATTCACCTTCAATAACTTACAATTCACTAGCCCTCTGCATACATACATTACACCACCTTATTCACCTCAACCTTACAACCAAAATGATCCTCTCATTAACTTACTTTTGCAAACCATGGCATCCTTTCAACAACAAGTGGCAACACTACAACAAAACAATAATGTTCAACCTTTGCAATACATCAAATCTACACCATTTTCCCTCGACATATTAAGAGTGCAAATTCCAAAAGGAATAGAGGTCCCTCATGGTGGGAAAGGAGATCGTATAAGCCATGTTTCTGCCTTCACAACCTTGTGTACTGATTCCATCTTTGAGGATAAAATGTTGGCTAATTTATTCCCTAGATCTTTGAAGGATAATGCTCTAGAATGGTTCTCCTCTTTACCAAACAATTCAATAAGTTCATTCAATGAACTCATTGATTCCTTTTACAACCACTTCCATATTCACATGGGTCCCAAGATGACCTTTTTTATTTAATGAGATGCAAGCGAAGATAGGATGAGAAAGTGACTCATTTCATAGGAAGATATCAAAAACTTTATTCACAAGTGAACATTAAGATTCCTGATGTCAACCTCCAATGAATGTTCATTTCCAACTTACAAGATAAACTTCAAATAAAACTTTAAATATTAAGATTCCCATTCTTCACATAGTTATGTACAACCCTTTGTGACCATCAAAACATGACTAGTGGTCATGATTTAAAAAATCCCCCTAGTTGTCCTGAAAAGATTGAACCCACAACTCAAAACAACTATCAACAATTCAAGAAACAAACTTATGGCTTTCTACAATTAAATCCCCCCCAAACAAGTCAACAAAATAATAATCAAGTGGCTTCTATAAAAATGACAACTCCTTTCAAGGAGAGGGAGAGAGAATTCACTCCTTTCTTCGATACCCTTCACAACATCATGTTGCAGTTTATTGATAAAAACATGCTTACCTTACCTCCTATTAGAGAACATGGTCCTACTATACCATTGCCTAAAGGCTTTCGAGAAAATGCTTATTCATTACCATAAAACAAATGGACATAGTGTAAAATATTGTAAGAATCTTAAACATCTTGTGCAAGACCTTATTGATTCTAATCACTTACAAATCAAAGGTGTGAATGATCAAGGTAATAAGTCTGTAGCTCCTCCTAATCAAAATTTGCAATTTTTGACAAATTCCATGCCTAAGCATAATATTTCATTTGTCAACGCTAGTGGAATGAAGACGGATGTGATGAATGTAGAAAAAAATGATGATAATATGAATACCATTGAAAAACACCCCACAAATGAAGTTATAGCATTTATCGAAGCTAGACCTCATAAGGGCTTGACTAAACAACCTCTTGACATTGCTTTCTCACAAAGTGACATACCTAAATGTGCACTTGATGGTCCTCTTTACATAGTTGGCTGAATCAATAATAAGCCCACTAATGGGATATTGATTGATCATGTCTGTGGAGAGAATGTGATCAAAAAATAATTCTTATATGTGCAATGAGCTATATCAAGATACATCTGATAACCTGAAAGCATGGATAAATACACATAACAAATTTTCTTACCCTATGATAGGCTCGATAGATCTCCCTTTAAAAGTGGGACCGGAAACATTAGCAGTCTCATTCTCCATCATCCCACAATCAGACCAATTTTGTGTGAATCTAGACTATCCATGACTTTGCTCCATGAATGTCGTCCCTTTGGTTGTGCATAAATGTCTAAAGTTTCCATTTGTAAATGACATCTTCACTATGCATCATAGTGGATTTCATCTGGCCTCGACAAAAGGAAAAAATTTACTAGATTACTTTTGGCCCGAGCCTATGGAACCTATCAAGCCTTGTGAAGATTTATTTTTCAAATCGTATAAGAAATTCAAGGCAAAGAAAATAGAAAAACTATCCCTTCGCAACATGCCTCAACCTATGATCAAACCAACTATCCTTGATAAGACAATGATTGAACCAAAAACACTCCTGACAATACAATAACAACCTATAGAACGACCTCTTGCAATTTCATACAAGAGACCACGAGATAATAAAAACAATCCCATTGTCCCTCCTAGAGTCAAACAAGTTTACAAAGCCAAAGAGAAAGTGGTTGAGAAAACTCTTATTGTTTCTTCTAGTCCTCCCAAGGAAGAGAAGAAACCTTTGTGTAGACATGGAAAATGTACAATTCGGTTTGACACACTTACTAAAGACATTTCCTCCTAAATCATATTCTCAAGCTTTTCATCATCTTTTGTCCCTTAATTTAATAAATTATTGTTTATTTGATTAAGTCTTTCTCCTTCTTTGATTAAATTAATCAATTTAATTTAATTAATCCTATATCCCTTTTAATTAAATAAATCATTTTATTTGATTAAAATTTCTAAAGTCTTCTCATAAATTAAAACTTTATTTAATTTAATCTAACATTTGGTTAAATAAATTAAAACATTTATTTAATCATTTTCCTCTCAAATCTTGATTTAAATCAATTCTAAAATCTAAGTCAAATTTGTCAAATCACCTAATCTCTCATTAAATTGATGAAATCTTGATTAATTTAATCTCAATCACTAAAATCTTCTAGATTTTGCAACTTGCACCAATAAATCAATTTAATTGATTTATTAATTCATCTATTTTCCCTCACATGGCATAAAAGAAGAATATTCCCTCGAATTTGAATTCAAATTCAAATGGGCTTGGTCCTTCCAACAAGGCATTCAATGCCTCTTACATGTCCTTTGCATTGAGCCAAGTGATATTAACTCCATTCTTCTCTCCCCCAACATGTCACATTCAAATTTCAAATTTGAATCTCATGGCATTTATCATGCACATTGACCAAAATGTGTTTATTCTTCAACCATTCACATCTTGACAAGTGGCACTTGGCCCTTGGATGTTGAATGATCCCACATTGCTTATTTTCACTCTCTCTTCCATTTTGGAAATCTATAAATGAGAGACTCTTCCTCTCATTCTATCATCCACAATTTGAGTAAACTTATTATACTCAAATCCATCTTCAAGCATAGCCATTTTCATCTAGTTTTATCAAGTGCTTAGTTCGGTTATGCAGGAATTCAATCAATCAACAAAGTGGATAAAATCACAAGGCTTAAAAAGGAGTAGGGAAAGGGTTGATTTCAACACATCAATTGGCACCAACTCCCCCATGGGATCAAGAGTTTGCAACGTTTAAATTAGGATTTCATTTATCTTTGATATTTTGTTCTTCATTTTCCTAGTTTAATCTTTGTAAATGGATTTCATGGGGAATCCTTGTTTCTTGCTTGCATATGATCTAATAATGTGTTTGTTTGTTGCTTATGTGCAGGTATGAAATTAGGGTTCACACTTTGATTGAAAAACCCACTCTTACACAAAAACAAATTGACAATAAACTGAAAATAATTTGAAATGCTAAAGAGCATAGACGTAGACGTCGTGCTATTGTTCGTAGATTACAAATTCAAGTAAACAATAATAACATAGAAAATTAAAATCTAAACCTACCTAAAGCAATGCATGATGAATCACAACCCTCACCGCAACATAAACAAGAACATTGCAAGGACATTGTTATTCGACCTCTTGTTGTGATTAACTTAGATGATAACATTGACACTGCAAAGATTGATGAACAAGCACATGATGAGTTGAATAAATTATTTTGTTTTTCTATGAACTTAAATGAAAAATCTCCTAAAAAGAGTGTTGAACTTGGTACGTGTCCTAGTTCAACACTTGCTCTTGTCCCTTTGGCTAGTTGTCCACCTTATGTTTATACCGACCGAGATTGGGAGGCGAAAGACTTGCTTTAGGTTGACTCACCTGTGCCTTACTAGTCCTTTTCTTTTCATTTTTATTTGTGATTGCATGTGTGTAATGTGTTCCCCTGTGACGTTTCCTTTGATGTATATCCTCTCTCATTTTTGCATTCTTCTATATGTATCTTCATTCTTCTCCATGTCGTAAGATTTCATTTTTTATTTGACTTGTGTTTTCCTTTTGGGGATGGCACAAGGCGTTGAGACATTTATGTCTCTTCCATGTTGACCCAAAAGCTTTATCTTTTTCATTTGTCTTGTGTTTCCCTTTTAGGGATGACGCAAGGTGTTAAGACATTCATGTTTTTTTCATGTTGACCTAGAAGATTTTTCTTTGTTTTCGCTCTCTTGGTGTCATTCTTCCAGTTTTGTGATTATTTGGGGAATGATGACAATTTCATGCTCTATGACAACATTGTAGCACAGACATACTGACCCCAAATCCATAGATCCCTTATGTATTTATGGGTAAACCCTTCCTTCCTATTTCATGACGTAGCTTATTTCAGAAACATATGACTTGGCATAGGGTTTTCTGAGCGAAGCTCTCATGTCTTAGGCTAAAATAATTTGGCTACTTTAAAGAAATTTCTAATAGTGGTGGTGTAGCAACTGCTTTCAAGTGGGGGCATACATCAATGACATCTTTTGGAAAAAAATCATGGTATGATTTTCCTTTTTTCTTGTGATATGTCCTCTTTTTGGTGGTGTCATTGGGTTTGATACCATCCAAGAGTGTACAATATATTGTCATGGCATGATGCAAATCAAGCATCCCATGGGTGATGATCTGACACTTTTGACTTCTCCTCTCTTGGAGACATTAGGAACAATTCTCCCTAAGAGGAAGACCGTTACGTGAACAAAGAAAAATCCCCTTTAACAAATTTTTTACATGATATTAAATTTTTTTTACAATAATCATTTTCATTGTGGTGACTTATTAAAGTTATCAGGAGGATAACTTTGGTATGGTTTGTATGGTGGGATGTTAATACATTGGCATGACTTTCTCATTATATGGTGGGAAGTCGGCACACTGGCATGACTTTCTCACTGAACCACTTCATTGGGACAACTCACCTAGTGGATAGATTAACGATCTACAACCCCAAAGTGAGCATACATATTTTGGGACAACTCACCTAGTGGGCATACTGATGTTCCACTACCCTAGAGTGAGTAGCGTGTGTTATGGACAAACAACCTTGTTCCACATCATGTTGAAACAATTGTTCTTGATCCTTTGTTTTTATTTATTTTTCTTGGCCTTTGATAGGGTATGATCATGTATATTTTGTATTGTTGCATACTTAAGTGTCTTGAATGTCTACTTTAGTGTGAGTTTGACACGGGGCCATCCTCTCACTAAAGTGGGGGCAAATGTAGTGTTAAAAAAATTAATCCCTTTTCACATTTAATATGGATAATTGACATAAAATTGAACTAATGATGTCTTGAAGTGGTGTTGTAATGTGTTGTAACACACTTTCACACTTTTCTAGGATGTATTTTCTTAATTAAGCCTAATAGGACCCTATCTGAATAAGATGTGCATAATGTGTACCTTGTTTAATTGTTGTAAATTGATATAAAACACTTTCACACTTGTCTAGGTGGTCTTAATTAATTGTGGGTAATTGGAGTAATTAGTCCCCTTTTAATTCAAATTCAGGCCTTAATTTTGACACCTCCCGAAGATCTAACCCAACAATCATAATTTAATTAACAAATTATTTCATTGGGCAAAGTTTGGTCCTGGTAACCTTGATGGTGAATGGGTCCTCCCTTAATAGGACCCCCCTTTCTCAGTTGATCTGGAATAGTTTTTTTCCCTCTTTCAATCCCCTAGGGTTAGGTCCTAGTAAACTGAGCCAGGAGCCATTTTCCCAAGGTGGTGAATGGGTCCTCCCTTAATGAGACCCCCCTTTTTGAATTTAATGTTAATGGGAATTTGATAATGTTTCTTCCTAGATCTGGTGTCGGGCTTAATTCTTTGAATTTTGAGGTTAATCTCCTACTTTAGTATAAATAAGGGGTGTTGGTGTTTAAAATCCACATAGAGATTGTAGATCTCTAAGAGGTAGCCAACCCCTATCAAGTATAACTACAACCACTAGTGGCCAACTGACAGGAAATGGAATGGATACACATTTCCTCTACACTTCAGGCTCTATAAGACCTGGGGGGTAACCCTTTAGCAATATCAGACAATATAAACACACAAGTAATAGGATATTGCTCAACATATTATATTCTCATAGAATTGCTGAGAAACTTAAAGTATCATTCAATATTGGCAAGATATTGAATGAATTTCACTAATCAAAAAAGAGAACAAGACAAACACAACTCAGCAAAACAAATTTTAAATGGTTTTTTGATTTAGAGAGTTGGGACCAAACTGAAAACAGCAGAAACATGATAATGGAATAGTGCCATAAAGATGGGCTACGGAGTCATATAACTAGCATTTATCTTTCAGTGTTGGACATGCCCTGAAGGTCTTGCAAATGTTGTCACATTATGACAACCAGACCACTGCAACTTTCTCTGATAATCCTTCTTATGAATCCACCTGAAGCATAACACTCCTATCACATTTATCAAAGCAATTACACTATCCCTGAACAATAGGCAGTAATACAAGCACCTTGTGCTTTATTAAAGAAATTACACCATTCATAGAACAGAAGGCAACAAAAAATGTAACTCTAATGCAACAAATGTGCATGAACAGACTCAAATAATCTTATTATTGAATCCAAAACAACATTACAATTTAGTCATGGAGACAATTATCAGCTAAAATAACATGACAGAACAATTCAGAACATACACTTTCAAATTAAAAATGATTGACAGTCATATTTCCCCCTAGCTTTACAATCTACCTATAGCTTTTGCCTGCCTTGCAGAGCTTTCAGAAATTGGAACCCTGTACAATGAGAAGAGAAAAGAAGATATAGAAAATAAAAGAATGAAGGTAGCCCTAAAACTGATCCGAAAATGCCATCTGGAATCTTCATTCACCATTGATCAACAAATCTGCAAAATATCTTCTCCTCTTCCTCCTACAACAAACTTTACCTCTCAAAACAACATTTGTTCATGATTGCTCAGCAACAGAAAATCTGCCCATGTGAAGATTCTTCTTATTTCATCCAGCTGCTCAAAAAACCTCTTCCTGTGCAAACTCATATTTCAGCTCTCCTCTTCATTTGCTGCAAAAAACCTCTTCCTGTGCAAACTCATATTTCAGCTCTCCTCTTCATTTGCTGCAGTTTATATTTCTTCACATATTAAAGTTTCATAACTTTAATATTTAGGCTTCTGACTTTATTTAAAATCCCCATTTGCAATTGAAAAATCCCTTTCTTAGCTCTAAATATTTCATCTGCAGCAAAATTAAATATTTTTCTCCATAGCTGAAGAGAAAATGTGTCCGTGAAAAATGGTGTTTTTAGCAAATAAAGCCTTGGTGAATATTTTATTCACTTTGTACAATCTCCCATGAAAATTTCACTTATCTCATAAGTATTTACCTCCATTTATTCTCACGTGCACTCAATGTTTTTACCTTACAACAATATATAACATTTTACCTTTTATATTCCACTATTCTCCAGTGAAGAGAATATTTTACCAACATTATTGTGCACTCTCCGTGAAAATCTTATTCACCTCATGGGATTCACCTTACTTATGTATCATCAAAATATTTTTCACTTGATATCCAATTTCACTTTATTAAATTTCACTTTATTAAAGTGAAAGTCTTTTATAAAACACTTAATCATAAACAAATGAAAAAATTATTTCATTTAAAACCTTCTTTTGAAATAAGACATTTAATGGCCCATGTTCGACGTTTTCTCAAGCCACTTACTTGAGACAAATAAATCAGGCCCACCTAAAGCCCTTCAATTTGTGCCCACACCTATTATTCACCTCACCATACATGTGATCTAAATTCGCTGACCTCGCAGCCTCCTGCTGGCATCACCAATAAATGATGCGAGGTTTGCGATTAAGAGTCAAGATTTGACTCTACTTGTTCTTTCCTTACTCATCGTTGATCCATCGTTGTCTCCGTTTGCTTGCCCTAATTTTATTTATGCTCGACTCACAACCTCTAACTGGCCATGGAGGCTTCATCTGCATTTTCCACTGTCAATACATGAGCCCTTCCTCCCTTCTCATTGCACGTCGCGGGCTCCTTCATGGCGCCATCCCTCAGGCTTCAATGGATGTTATATCCCTGTCTGGTGCGGGGGGATCTTCACTTGCTCTATGCATGTCTTTGTTGTGTGGCTTCACACACTCCTTCCACTGTCAGCGACCCTTTACATGGTCTTCCCTCTCCGCTTCCTACGTAGGTTCCCTATCACCCTCTGCAGGCCAGCGCACACCCTGTTACCAGCCGCGGGCCTTCGTTTGTCTCCTCCTCCTGCAGCTGCCGGTCGCACCCCACATTCCTGGTGGCTTCCCTTCAACAGTGCCTAGGTCTATTCACCTGTTGGTCGTGCCTCCTCTGTTTGCATGGCAGCACGGGCCTTTTCCCTATCCTCCCCTGGTCTCTCCTTACATGCTGCTCGTGGGCCTTCGCTCTCTGTCAGGCCGCGAACCTCCACTGTGCTCGCATCCCTCTTTGCTTGGCAGCACGGGCCCTCCATGCTCTTCCCTGGTCACATGCCTGGCGTGCTCCTCCTGATGGCCGCTCTTAGGGGATGCTCGAGACCCTCTAAATTCTCCATCTTATGTGCTTTGATGGAAGTCTAAAACCTGTTCCAAAGCTCATTTAGCTCTGTTCATGGTGCAAGTTGTGTCTTCCTTACTACGCAAGCTTCTCCACATTGGCACGGGTCTCTCCATTTTTCTGGTGCCTCAGCAACATTGCCTGACAGTTTCTAATGCCTTTACCTCATCAGCATAATCACCACGATTCCAAGTTGAGTTGGAAGTCAATACTATATGAGATGAATTTGAACTTGAGCATTTGAATCTTCTACAGTTCAATGGACATGCATACGTTGCTCCATCGACCCCAATCTCAAATCGAAGGCTTCTCAATTAGCAACTTCATATATTGTTGGCAGTCACTTCTCTACCGTGTAAATTGACCAACCTTACCCATTGCGATGTGTGCACCAATTTTCAGAAGACATTACCTTTTTAGTATCATGTAGTCGTTCAAACAACTAAAAAGATCTAATAATATAGTGACTTGATCCCTGTAACTGAAAGTAAGGCATCATCCTTTCATCAATTTGTGCTTCATAACTTCAATACCCTTTGGGTCACTCAACCAATTCCAGTTATTTTCCATGTAGAAGAATATGACTTCTTAAATCACTACAAATAGATTTCTATCCACATTTTAAAATATTGCAACATTTACGGTGTCATAACAATGCAAAGCATGTCGGGTCCCAAGTGCCCCGACTAAAAAAAAATTCATTTTCAAACACATTTCACCCTCCAATGACCTAACACTACGTTTTGAATGCACGTGAATTGAAAACATGAAATGGGTCTTCATTAGAAACTATTTTCTGTCCCATTCGAAAAGAGTACAAAACTGGCCAAGTTGCCTCAGGAATCGGCCTTGAAAATTGGGCAAACGACCTCGTGAAACCATAAAGCCTTGCAAGCACATAGTCATTTGACCCAAAAGTATAGTGAAAAAGATGGATTGGAGAAACAGATCACGAGGAACCGGATATTAATCGGCGAAGTTTCCCAGTTAAACTTTTCTAAAACAACAGTTGTTCTGAACCAACACACACTGATCCAACTGCCAATTTGTAAACATAGCAAATCAACCCCTAACGAACTGCCATCAGACATAGTGGATCATTTAGGTACCCCAAGCACGTGTGCAAAAGGAATTTGCTTGAATCATCACCGGTCAAAAGTTATTAATGATCGAACTTGACCACTTAGAAAGCCTATCAGGAATGCAGCTGCAAAACAGAACAATCTGCATTTAGTTTCGATCTGCTAAAAATAGCAAATCAAATCATGAAGTTCTGCAAATTGACACATGAGATCATTTAGGTATGGAGAATATGGAACAGCATTCGTTCTGACATGAAAATGAACTGGTTGCAAAAATCGAGCTCATATAGGAAGCTGTTTCACAAACTGACAATTTGCAAACAGTAGAATAGTGCAAAAACCTTCCAGCTTCACTTTTTGAAACGTTGTCAGAACTTATCATGGGAAGCTAAAATTTGACATGCCTGCTCACATATGTCTACTGAGTATGTCTGCAAATGGGTTTTGCACGACAATCAAGAGGCTTCAAATTCTAAGCCTCCAAAGCGGGTCAGTCGGGACTGATTCTTCAGGTGCACTTCTGAAAGTGCAAAAGCAAATTTTTTGAAATAGGCATCTCAAATTTGCAAAATTTGAAAGTGCCATCAAGTGCTTCACTCCCTAGTTTCATCCTAGACTTTCAAGCATTCAAGAAAATTATAGCAAATTGAAGTTCACAAGAGTATTACAAGAGCATTCACAAGGCATTTCAAGGAAAATTTTAAGGTTTTATTGCAGCAATTCAAGTTCAGTTCATCATGTCAAGGGTTTAACGCATTCATGTATGTTGAGATAAGAAGCTAATGTTGCATTGAGAATATATTTACAAGCATCATATCACATCCAAGATCTACATTCTTCATGGCCAATACATGTTAATATGCAGATTTGTTTTACAAGAAAACATCGAAGGTGATATCATTTACATTATTTCGCATTCATGCTTCATTTCATCATTTGGTTTAATTACGTACAAGGGATTTGACTGAGGAAAACCCCCATTCACTAAAAAATCAACAATTTTTTCTCCCTTGAGTGTGTGATTGCAAATTTATAGGCTAGAGCAAGATTTGGAGCAAGATTGTCAAAGTTGCAAAGTTGCAAAAAGTTGCCATTCAAAGTGCAAGATCACGGAAAGAGATCTACATAATTACATATAGACTTACAGAAGCTGATAATAGTGAATTCAAGAGTGTAGACATCAAGGATCAGGATCCTAAAATCAGTTTTCCAAAACCCTAAAAGGACCCATTCGCCACTGAAGGCGAATGAGTCCTCCATAGCTCAAAAACAACAACTTTTTGGCCAAGTACACAACTTTTTATGCTCTAAAAACATCCCCCATAGTTGCTATAACAGTTAGGTTGCATTTCTAATTGATATTGGCATCTTATTTTACATAATTTGAGGTGTTTAGGGTCCTAGAAAAGTAAGTGGTAGATCCTCTTGTTCATGCATTTGGGTCTACCCTATTTTTCACCCTATATAATTGGTTTGCTACCTAGGCATGATCCTTGTTCAAATAGAAGTGGGATCTCTCTCAACCTTTTAATATTTATTTTTTTCTTTCAATTAGAAATATTATATTCTTATTTTTAGTGTCTCTATTATCTACTCATTGTTTTTTTACTTTTTAGGATTTCTTGATTCAAAACTCACTTAAAGAAAAAAAAAAAGTGTAAAATAATCATCCATATTTGTATCCTCTTTATGAGTGTTCGAATAAATTTATTTTACTATGAATATTTTTTGTCTTTACTTTTAAATGTATTTTAATAGTCTATTTTACATACAATTCAAACTGGGAGTAAAATATAACGATGAATAATGTGTAATTCATTTTTTTCATGATGCTTTTGAAATCTTCTTTTTTTAGTTATACAAAGTGAAATAAAAAGTATAGATGATGCATTGTTAATTGAATAAGAGAACACAATCCATACATTTTCCATTTCTCACTATACTCTTTTCTATTTATTTTCCTTTTTAAATTTTTTAATTAGAAGTTAATATTAGATGTGAGGGCTTTTCTTGAAAAATCTTCTTTAGAAAATAAATAATTTAATTACTCTTTAAAATATTATTTATATGCCCCTCTCAAACTTAGAATCCCTTAGTACCAATACTTTATATATAATTATTACATATATTAAATATCCACTCATCAAAGAGTTAAGAAACATAGTCTATGCATTACCTAAGCTCAAATATTAATTAAGAATTAGTACATAAGTTTATACCTAAGCTCAAATATTATTTAAGAATTAGTACATAAGTTTTTCCCTCTTAGAGAAAGGCTAAAGTAGGAATGTCAAGGAGGGATACATTCACATTCATTATTATGTAACATTAATAAATTATGTTGTGAGAAAAACACTAATGAGATGTAGGATGATTACTTTAGTCTTTCACGCACATATTGAATCAAAACATATATTTTCCCTATTCTCCCAAAAAAAAAAAAAAAATCTTTATGTAAATACATCCATATTTCTCTTGAAGATAAATAAAAAAATTCAAAGGACTAAATTGGATCCCTCCACCAATATATTTGATGATGTTCAATTCCACCTGAAACCTACACCTACATACAAATTTGCACCAACATGAGAAACCTAACAAATGTTGGATGTCATTTATGAGATAGCCTTTAAAAGCTAGTTCTTCATAAGATCTTGAATGAATTGTTTCAACTTTCAAGAGAAAAATTTGAAACTTAAAATTTAAATCCTTTCTAATAGATAAAATGCTAAGATAAAAGTATCGATTAATAATTATCTAATAGTAAGAAAACTAACTTAATAGACAAATATGTTAACATCGTATAATATGTTAACATGGTATGACAATTTATCTTAATTGGTGAACTAAGAAGAAATATAAAAATAAAAATGCACAATCTTATATATTCAATTTATTCTAAGGAGCATCCTCAAAGACTAGATATCTAATAAGGTTGCATATGTGAAAAATAAGGAATGAACAAATTTTTCGGTAAAAGAATGAGAGAGTTAAAACTAAATATTTTTTCATTTGAAATGATTATAAAAAAAATGCAATAGGAACAAAGGCATTGTTACAAAATTGTTCTTTGCATTCTCATAATCATTATTACATTTATAGTTCTCTCTTAATCATGATTACTATGGAATACTTCAAATGATTCTATTTAGAATATTTGATCGTAGTTACTAACATAAATGTTTTATCATAATTAAAATATTTTCTATGAATACCATGATTCTTCCTAATGATTCTATTATATGTTATGTAATATAGAAATATTTTATTATCATGTTTCATGATGATTATATAGGTTTTCTATATTATTGCTTATATAATTTTATTTTCTAAAAAATATTATAATAATATATAACACTACAATGTATTTACAAGGTCCTTCTTATAGTTTGCATGATTATCTCTAAGAATTTTGATACATATAGTATCACTACATGTTTTTTCCATGATAAAATTATTGTCTATGGCTATTGTAGTTATCTTCACACTAATCTATTTTTCTCATGTTTATATTCATCAGATCTTTATATATTACACTCATATATTATCAATGCTATGTTTTTTTTGAGGATATCTCACTTTCTTTTTAATCTTGTAGGATACCGTTGCATAGAACTTCATAATTATGTGTTTACCTATTATTTTGTAGTAGTTGAGATTTGAATATCCTTATATACATTCGTCCAACTTTGTTTCTTCATTCTTTGCAAACATGTAAGTGGAGGGAAGGCATGCAAGCTCACTAATGTTCATCCTTTGAGTATAATTATAGTTATTATCACCTAATCAAAGTTCATTTTAGATGGTAACACATTACTTTTATTTCTTTGAGGTGGTATATATTGACTTGCTACCAACATACTATCCTTGTTCAACTAGAAGTGGAGAATATTTCACTCTTTTACTCTTTGATTTTTACTTTTAGTTATAAAAATAGTATTCATATTTTTAGTCTCTATAATCTGCTCATTGCTATTTTTCAATTTGTAGGTTTTCAAGATCCAAGACTCACTTCAAGACAAAAATACCATAGTGAAATAAGCATCCATATCTATATCATACTTATGAGTGTTAAAATAAATCTATTTTACTATGAAGAGTACTTGTATTTACTTTGACATGCAGTCTCATGGTCTATTTTGCATACAAGTCAAACTGGTAGTAAAATGTAATGGTGTATAATGCATAATTCACATTTTTCATGTTACTTTTTAAATTATTATTTTTGTTCGACAATATGGAATAATAAGTATATATGGTGTAACATTAAATGAATATAGGAACACAATCCAAACATTTTCCGTTTCTCACTACACTCAATATTCATTTATTTTCCTTTTTTCAATTTTTTATTAGAAGGTAAGATTTTATTTATGAAGGTCTTTTGTACAAATATTCAAGTTGTAGAATTAATGAATTAATTAATTTTAAAATAATATTTCATATGCTTGTGCCAAACTTACAATCCATTAACTCCATTACTTTATACATACTTTGCGTAGAATTATTGCGTATCTTATATCTCCACTCATCATATAATGAAAGAAAAGAAGGTTGGGCATTACCTAAGCTCAACTATTTTTTATTAATAGGGAAATATAGGTTTTGAAGGGACTAGAATACATTTACAGTAGAAAAGAAAAAAATCTGCTATAAATATAAAACCATAGAGTACCAACATCCAACCAACAAAAAGGAAACTAAGGCAAAAAGAGTGTTGACCAAGATAAACAATAATGAACCAACAACAACACTCAGCAACAACAAAACAACAAAACAAGACAAGACCGCCTACCAACCAAAAGAGAAAAAATAACAAAGCTACCACTAATTCATGTTGCTTAAGGTATAAGAAACCTCAAGCTCCTGGCTCCTATGTAAGTCAATCATATCTAGCAACTTCTTCTTCTCGACTTCAAATGATATTTTCCAATCAGTCGAGCCTTTAGATGTAGGGCCTTTAGTGTCATATTTCACACCCTTCTTTCCTTTTAATTTAACCATGTGATCCTTCTCCATTAGCTCTGAGAAGTACAGTTGTTCCTCTCTTAAATCATTGATCTTTTTAAATAGGACCTCGAGGGAGTCTGCATTGTTTTTTACCGAGATATGACACACATGCAAAAAAAATTTGATGTTTGCATTGGTGCCCACAACCTTTGCTTCCAACCCATCCAAACTTTCATCACACAAGATTTGAAATCCTACAATGACCCTTCAATGTCTACAATCCTATCAATAAGAATGTCTGGCACATAATTTTTTGACACATTCTTCATGTTTTCCTTCAAACCCCTAATTTTAATATTCACTTTATTGAACTCCTACAAATTCCACTTAGCAAGTTTAAACGTACCTATAACCCCAACCCTATCCATGTCAAGCAACTAAAACATTGAGGGAGATTCATCATCTAAATACGAAAAATCCTTCGTGAGGGGGTCTACCTTCAAGGGTTCCACCTTAGAGTTCATCCTCTCAGGGTCCTCTTCACCTTGACCGTTGATATCAACCTACATTACATCATCTGGTACATTCTGGTCCAGAGCCTCTTTAATATTCCCCACATTAACCCCAATAGCCTTCTCCTCCTCTAACACCTTGGCATATGTAGACTGAACATTAGAAATCTAGCTCTTTA
The DNA here is from genome assembly GCA_007115665.2 of Sequoiadendron giganteum. Lineage (NCBI taxonomy): Eukaryota > Viridiplantae > Streptophyta > Pinopsida > Cupressales > Cupressaceae > Sequoiadendron > Sequoiadendron giganteum. Next base: position 286,492,636 of record CM021110.1, on the reverse strand, counting down.
ACTTAGCAATCCTCCTAGAAAATCTCCTTGGTTGTTCTGTAGCCTCCAAGTGAGGCAAGTTCTCCTTCAAACCCTCCTTACCAACAACATCAGTCTCACCCTAGCCAACAACCAACTCCACCTTCCTAGGAGAAGAATCTTTCAAGCCCACCTTCATATCTTGTTTATCAGATAGAATGATGCGCTTAGGCGCACAACTAATTTTTGGACAACTCTTCTTCCTTTTCTTGGAAGAGGTGGCCTCATGAGATTGAGGACCCACTTCTTCCTCTCCAACCCATTCATCATCTTCATCACTTCTGATTTATGAACCAGAGGAATCTAAACCATCACTCAGAGTCTTTTCCTTATCCAAAATGGTAGAGGTCAGGATGAGAGATTTAACATGCTCCATAATCAGAAAGATAAGACCCTCATGGAGGACCGAGGTCTTTCTAATTTTTAAATGGGCATACACTAAAATATCCAAAGATGATAGCAAGAAAAAAGGAAAAGAGACATATAACCCGTGCCTAAAGTGATTTAACAGAGTGAAGTGATGTCCCAAGATTGTAGTAAACCTACCTTCAAGAGTCACATACCGAATTATAACCTCAGTCGCCTCAGCCCAAATTTTCTTAAGCGACTTGCACTCATAAACCTAACTCTCCATTTTCACCAACTTCTTCCGCTCATCATCCTTAAATAACCGAGCCATCACACCCTCATTATTTTTCTTTTCCTTAAAAAACTTATGACCTACCATCGGCATCCTCATCACAACAACAACCAGCTCCGCATACACCTCCACTTCTTGACCTTTAATTTGAAGCTTCCTATTATGCCAGTAAGAAAAAAATTATGTCGACGCATTGGAATCGTGACCATGAAGACGTTCAAGGAATGGTGTAAAGTTTCCATGGTGTTGAATCTTCCATAGTTTTTCCTTCTTCCTCAATCCTGTGCAAGTATGTGGCTCTATTTTTCCTTTGTCACCACCCATTTTTGCAAACACCAAACAAGAAAAACCCTTACGAAGATTGTTGGGAAAATATCCAGTAATTCGGTAAAGACCTACAATACATGTGAATCAAATCAAAGTAATTTCTTAAAAGCCTCCACCACTTAAAATCATCCCTGTCCACCACTTAAAATCATCCCACTCCATCATTCTGCATTAAACTCCTAGCTCTCTCAGGTATGATCATTCCCTCCTCCCACATCCAGGATTCATTTTTTTTTATTGCCTCATTGGAAAAAACATTTGCCAACGAATTACCTTCTCGGAAAATGTGTGACATGTGAGTCTCATCAAACACCCTTAACATCATTATGCAACCTTTCATTAGATTCTCCACATTCCATCTCGGCACATGGGTGCCATGTAGGTAATTAATAATGTTAAAGGAGTCACCTTCGACCCATAATTTGGAGTACCCTCTATCCATAAAAAATTTAATACTTACATACACATCTTCAACTGTTATTTAAGCATTACTACTTACATTTTTCCTTCTCAAATAGAAGCCAATGTAGGCCCGTTAATGAGGGGCGACTTCATTATTACGTAATATTTGATGGACGAGCTATAACCAGTTTGCTCATCCCAAAACCTGGACCACAACATGACACTTCCATATTTTGGGGAGGTCTTGATTTGAGGTAGCACATTTTTTACGATTATGTAGGTCTCAATATAGCCACTACTAGGGATAGCACCAGGAACAGCCAAAAGGTCGAGGTAGATGCTCGATGTTTGAGGTATGGGCATGGCCCAGAGGTTCCATTAACTCACTAGATTGGAAGGATCACCATTACACGCCACCTGATAGGGAGGGTTGTAGAATTGGATCCACACATAGTCGAATAGACCAATGTTTTGCATTGGGATGGGGGCACTATAGAGCGGCGCTAAGATAAAACTTCTTTGAGCTTTTATATTATAAGAAGACAAGGCCTTGTCTAGATCATCCAGGTGTGGCGTCATAGATTTGATATCGAAGTCAATGTCATCCAGAATGGAATCTTTGAGAGGTCTGAACTAACTGAGTTCCCTCAAAGATAGTTGTTCCACAGATAGGCATCCATTTCCTATGCATCCTTACTAGAGGATATATATATGCTTGAGGTGCCTTCTTTGAAATACAAAAAGAAATTTATGCCCCTAGACTGGTAGGACTCAATATCTGTGCTCAACTATTTGCAACCTCCAGAAGGGGGATCGCAGTGGCCTACTCAATTGAGCACCGATGTCTGCCTATTATCGAACATGATTATAGATTTGAGAATCACAATTTTAAATTTTTCGCTTGCACAAGTGTCCACAACAGAAGCTTCGTAGCCATTTTGACCCTAATATATGCTTATGTTTCTTAAAAATGTTGATGCCCCACTCCACAACAAAGAAACTACCAAGGCAATTGTGGCCCCTCTCATTCGATGACTCTTTATGCTTTGCAATGAATGATTTTTCTTTCTTTAAGTGAGGGAAATGGCTATCCAACCCCAAAAATGCATAGGTCAACAACTCTCTCTCTCTCTCTCTCAATTCTCTCCCTCCTACTCCCTCTCCCTCTCTCTCTCAAGTATCTCCCTACTATCCCCTCTCCCTATCTCAATTCTCTCTCTCCCATCCCTCTCTCTCTCTCTCTCTCTCTCTCTCTCTCTCTCTCTCTCTCTCTCTCTCTCTCTCTCTCTCTCTCTCTCTCTCTCTAATCCATCAACTCTTAAACCCTAATCCCTCAACCCTCTACCCTCTTGACCTAATACCTTAAACCCTCAACCCTCTACCCTCAACACTATACCCTCTACCCTTGAACCCTTAAACTATCTACCCTAATCCCTCAACCCTCAACCCTTAATCCCTTAACCCTTAAGCCCTCAAACCTCTACCCTTTACCCTATACATTAAACCCTCAACCCTTAATTCCCAACCCTCAACCCTTAATCTCTCAACCCTCAACCCTTAAACCTTAAATCCTCAACCCCTATACCCTCTATCCTCTCTATTTGACTCTCAACCCTAATCCATCAACCCTATAGCATCAACCTTATACCCTCAACCCTCTACCCTAAACCCTTAACCATTAACCCTTAAAACCTCTACCCTCTACCCAATACCATCTACCCTCAACCCTAATCCCTCAACCCTATACCCACAACCCTCAACCCTTAAACCATCAACCCTATAGGTCATCAACCCTATACCCTCAATTCTCAACCCTCTACCCTATACATTTGATCCTCAACCCTCATCTCTCTTTTTCCTTCCCTCCTCTTATCTCCTCTCTATCTCACTTCTCCCTGCATCTCTCCTTCACTCCCTCCCTCGATCTCTACCCTATACCCTCAACTGTCAATCCATAAACCCTCAACTATAAACCCTTAATCCCTCAACCCTAATCACTCAAACCTAAGCCCTAAAACATTAAACCCTTAAACCCTCAACCCTATACCCTAAACCCTAAACCATAATCCCTCAAATCTAAGCCCTCTACCCTTAAAACCTCTACCCTAAAACCTCAACCCTCAACTAGTAATCCTTAAACCCTTACTCCCTCAACCGTAATCCCTAAACCATCAATCCTTAAACCCTAAACCCTAAACCCTTAATCCCTCAACCCTAATCCATCAACCCTCAACCCCTATACCCTCTACCCTATAAATTGGACCCTCAACTTGAATCCCTCAACCTTATACCCTCAACCCTCAACCCTCAACCATTAAACCTTAAACCATCTACCCTGTACCCTGTACCCTGTACCCTATACCTTGTACCTTGTACCCTCTACCCTCTACCCAATACCCTAATCCATTAACCCTCAAACCCTTAAAATCTCTACTCTAATCCCTCAACCCTTTATCCCTCAACCCTTAAACCCTCAACCCTCTACCCTATACATTAAACCTCAACCCTCAATACTCAACCCTCAACCCTTAAACCTTAAACCCTTAAACCCTCAACCCCTATACCCTCTACCCTATACATTGGACCCTCAACCCTAATACCTCAACCATATACCCTCAAACATATACCCTCAACCCTAAACCCTCAACCCTCAACCCTCAACCCTAAACCCTCAACCCTCAACCCTTAAACCCTCTACCCTCTAACATAAACTCAATACCCTATACCCTCTACCCTAATCCCTCAAAACTATACCTTCAACCTAATACCCTAAACCCTCAACCCTCAACCCTATAGGTCCTCAATCCTATACCCTCAATTCTCAACCCTCTACCCTATACATTGGATCCTCAACCCTCATATCTCTCTATCCTTCCCTCCTCTTCTTTCCTTTTCTTTATTTGACTTCTCCCTCCATCTCTCTCTCCTTCCCTCCCTCCATCTCTACCCTTATCCATCAGCCATATACAATATACCATCAACCCTTAAACCCTTAAACACTCAACCCTAAACCCTCAACAGTCAACCCTTAAACACTCTACCCTCTACCCTCAACCCAATACCCTAAACCCTCATCCCTAATCCCTCAACCCTATACCCTCAACCATTAAACTCTCTACCCTAAACCCTCAACCCTCAACCCTTAATCCCTAAACTCTTACACCCTAAACCCTAAACCCTATACCCTCAACCCTCAACCCTCAATCCCTAAACCCTCAACTATTAACCTTAATCCCTCAACCCTAATCCCTTAACCCTTAACACTTAAACTCTAATCCCTCAACTCTAAACCCTTAAACCCTAATCCCTCAACCCTTAAACCCTTAAAACCTCAAACCTCTACAATATACATTAAACCCTGAACCCTCAATTCTCAGCCGTCTACCTTATACATTAGATCCTCAAGCATAATCCCTCAACCATATACCCTAAAACCTATATACTCAACCCTTAAACCCTAAACCTCATCCCTCAAATCGTAAACCTTTACACCCTCAACCCTTAAATGCTCAAACCCTCAACCCTTAAACGCTCAAACCCTCTACCCTGTACCCTCTACCCTATACATTGGAACCTCAACCCTATAACCTCAACCCCTATCCCTCTCTCTTTATCTATCCATCTCACCTCTCTCTCCTACCCTCTCTAATTATCTCTATCTACCCTCTCCCTCTTTCTACATACCTCTCGCTCAATCTCTCTCTCTCTCTCTCTCTCTCTCTCTCTCTCTCTCTCTTCATCACTCCTATCTCTTGCCTCCCACTCTCCCCTCTCTCTCATGTCTCTCCTGCACCCTCTCTCTCTCAGTCTCTCTCCTTTGGCACCTACCCTGGAGCTCTCTCTCTCCTCCTCTCTCCTCCCCTCTCTCTCATCCTCCCACCTACCTAGGAGGTCCCTCTCACTCCAACCCCTCTCTCAGGGTCCCCTCCTCTCACCCTCTTCTCTCTCTCACACTCCCTCTCTCACTCTGTCTCTCTCACTCCCTCTCTCCCACTCCCTCACTCTCACTCCCTCTCTCTCTCACTCCCTCTCTCTCACACTCCCTCTCTCTCCCTATCTCTCAAGTCTCTCCCTCTCACCCCCCTCACACTCTGAAGTCTCTCCCTCTGGTACCCTACCTACGCAAATCTCTCTTTCTCTCCCTCTCTCTCAAGTCTCTCTCCCACCCCCCTCTCTATTCCTTCCACCCTACCTAGCTAGGTCCATCTCACTCCAACCCCTTCTCTTCCACTCCATCTCTCTTAGGTCTCTCCCTTCGACCCCCTCTTCCTCTCCCAAGTCTCTCTCTCTCTCTCTCTCTCTCTCTCTCTCACACACACACACACACACACACACACACACACTCTCTCTCTCTCTCTCTCTCTGTCTTTGTCTCTTTCTCTCTCTCTCTCTCTCTCCCTCCCTCCCACCCTACCTAGACAAATCTCTCATCTCTCTCTTAAAATTATCCCTCCCTCTAAAGACATACATACATACATACATATAAGCAAACATACATACATACTTACATACTTACAAGAATACATGCATATGTACATACAATCTTACATACATACAAGCATACATGCATATGTACATACAATCTTACATACATGTACATACATACACTGATACATACATACACACATATAGGTGTACATATATACATATGCATATACTGATACATACATACATACATACATACATACATACATACATACATACATGTCATACAAGAATAAATATATACATACATACAAATATATATACATACATTCAATAGATTAGCATTTAACACAAAGCAAGACATAATGCGAGCACATTATAACATGCTCACATTATGTCTTGCTAGGCAGGTCTTGGGCACAAACACAAAAAACATGTCCAAAACTATGAAATAGTTCACACTCGTATTATTTATTCCTTTGGGAATCCCCAAGCCTTAGGTTTGGTATTTTCTTTGGAATACCTTCTCAACATCTAAAGACATGTTTTTGCAAATTCTACAATATTTCACATAATCACATTCGTGTTAAGAATTAGGGTTGCAAGTGTTTCAAGGTTGAGCAAATCGAACATTTGGGTAATGTTAGGCTCTCTCTTGGCTATCTAACGATGTAATTTTTTTCACATTTTGACAATGTTAATACTTTGATCTATAATTCTTTTGTTTGTGTGTCTATTTTTTGGAAAAAAACCAGTGTTTGCTGTTTTCTTCGTTATAAATTAACCGTTAATCAAAATTTCAAATAAATTACATTTTTACAAACTAGATTCCATTCTACACATATTAAAAAAAAAGTGATTTTCAATTAGTTTTCAAAATTTATAGGGGTAGCACGACCAAGATTTTATTTTTCAGGAAGTGTCCACTTTGAAAGTTAGTAAAAAATCAAATATTCATTAAAAATTTATTAGAAAAATTAGGCATAAACTACATACTATTAGCTAATTTCTCACTGAAGTGATTTTAAAAATACAAAATAAAAGTTAACCTTTTGAGGGAGCCACAAAAGTTGCTATGTTATGGTTTCTGACAAAAATAACACCAATTTATGTGGCCCCCTCTTTTGAACCCCTTAATCTCTACCATTTAAAAAAAAAAGTAGTTTAGAAAGTAGACTCAAAGCACTACAATCCTTATTTTTATGGCATCTCAAAATTTTGAGTGTAACTATCCTCAATGCCTCGTCCAAGGTCAGTATTTCCTTATTTCAAAAAAAAGTGGCCACTTAAGACCCATTTTTGACCCCCAATATTTTTGCACTTACCCTTCAGGTTAGGGTTTATTTATGGTTAAGATTATGGTTAAGGCTCAAACAAATTTATAGTTGTGTAGGGTTCAACTAGAGTTAGGATTTAACTAAGTTTGGGGTTAGACTTTAATTAGGGTTAGTGTTCACTTAGTCTTAGATTTAGGGTTAGGGTTAAATAAGGGTTAGAATTAAATTAGGGTTAATTTGTTCAATTACAGTTAGAGTTAGGGTTCAATTTGGGTTATAGTTTAGTAAGGGTCTAAGTTAAGGTTGGTAATCAATTAGAGTTAAGGTTTAGTAAGGGTGTAGGTTAGGGTTAGTGTTCAATTAGAGTTAGGGTTAGGCTTATATGATAAAGCTTGGTGTTAGCATTAGGATTGACGATCGAATAAGGTTAGGGTTAGGGTTCAATTAGGGTAAGGGTTAGTGTTAGGGTTTAATTAAAGTTACAATTCAATTAGGATTCAGGGTTAGGGTTCTATTATAGATATAGTATAATTAGGGTTAGGATTATAGGTAGGGTTCAAAAAGGGTTAAGATACAATTAAAGTTATGTATAGGGTTCAATTAGGATAATTATTAGGGTTAGGGTTTGGACTCAGTTAATAAAATTTTACTTATCTTATAGTTATAATGGGATTTCAATTTATAGTGGAAACCTAATTAAACCCTAATCCTAACCCTAAATTTAACCCTATTTGAACTTAAATACTAACTCTAATTGAAACCTAATGCTAACTATAATTGAACCATAACCTTAACCCTAATTAAATACTAACTTCAAATCTAATCCTAATCAAGAATATTTGAACCTTAACCTTAACACTAATTGAATCCTCACCCTAACCCTAATTGAGCCATAATCCTAACCTTAACTCTAATCCTTATTAAACTGTAATTGATGTCTAACCCTAATTGAATGCTAATGTACCCTAACCATAATTAAATTTAAACCCTAATTTTACCCTAATCTTGATTAAACTTTTATTATATTCTAACCCTAATTGAACCATAATCCTAAGCTTAAATTGCACCCTAATTAAATTTTAACCCTAATTAGACCCTAATCCTAACCCTAAACCTTACCCTAATTGAACCTTGACGATAACACTAAATCTAATTAAATCCTAAACCTAATTGATCTATAATCCTAACTCTAATTCAACCCTACACCTAATCGTGATCATAACCCTATTTGAACTTGAATTGTAATATTGACACTAGGATTTATTGTAACACCCTAACCCTAATCATAACCTTAACCCTAATTTAACCCTAATCTAAACCTTTATTTAAGCTTAGCCCTAATTCAACCCTAACCCTAACCCAAACTATACCCTAAATCTAATAGTAACCCTAACTGAACCCTAATTTTAGTCCTAATTGAACCCTAACCTTAATTGAATCATAATCCTAATCTATAACCCTTAACCTAACACTCATCCTAACCCTAATGCTAACCCTAACCCTTATACTTATTCTATCTCTAAACCTAACCCTAATCCTAATCCCATACTAATGTTAACCTAAACCTTAACCCTTATTCTATCTCTAACCCTAACCATTACCCTAAGCCTACTCGTGATCCTAATTTAATCTTTAATCCCAACCCTAACCCTAACCCTTTCCTTAATTTTATCCCTAAACCTAATCTCTAATCCTAAATATAACCCTAATCCTTACCCTCACCCTATTTCTAAACATAACCTTTTTTAATGATATCAAGTTTCTACAATCCATCAAGTTTTTGCTAAGAGATTTTTGGATTTGATTGTGTGCCAATTTTTTACATCAACGTTTCAGATCACACTTTGTGATCTCATCCTGATGATGGATCACAGAATGTGATCCGAAACGTTGATGTAAAAATTTGGCACACAATCAAATCCAGAAATCTCTTAGCAATAACCCTTTTATATATGCTAATCTCAACCCTAACCCTACCCCTCATCTGTAACCCTAAACTTAACCCTAATAGTAATCCCAATACTAACACTAATGCTAACCCAAACTTAATCCTAATTCTATCTCTAACCTTAACCCTAAAACCCTAACTGTAACCCTAATCGCAATACTAATGCTAACCCAAACCTAATCCTAATTCTATCTCTAACCTTAACCCTAGAAACCTAACCCTAACCTTAATAATTTGGTCTTCCATGACATTGTGTTGCAAATGCTACTAGCATATATATATATTATTTATTAATAATATATATATATATATAAGTTGAGAGATATCCTTCTTAGGCATCTATTTTTTAATGAATTATTCACATAAAAATGCAATAAATGCCTCGAGAAGGATATCTCTTGACTTTATATATATATATATGTTAGTTATAAACATATTTAAATGTTAATTATGATTAATAACATATTTAAATAATGTTGATTATGATATATGTTGTAATTTATATGTTTTAATTATAAACTATTCAAATGTTTACTATTTTTCATTAAAAGAATCGGTAGTGACACATTTTACGAAAAATATCCTATTGTAATCATGGATAGCCGCTTTCAGAACATAAAAATATTTCTCCAATAAATATTGTCCAATACTTTTAGCTTATATGGGTATGTGGTATGCATCCATGCTCTGGTGCATTTGTGAAATTGGATAGCTACTTGTATGGATATGCGACATGCATCCATGCTCCGGTGCATTTGTGAAATTGGATAGCCCCTGTCTTTAAGGGAGTGGGATTGGGCTCTTATATAGCCTTTTGTGTTGTCCTAACACGTGAGATTAGTTACAATCACATGGCACCCGTGTAAGTTAGTTAACTTGTAACCTAGCACTTGCACCCCAATAAGGTGCAATACTTATGCCGATAGGCTGAGCCCACATTATTTATGGTCGTGAAAAGTAGTGGATGGCGTGAAGAAAGTAGTGATCTATCTCACCTATCCCTCTCTACCTCTCCCTCCCTCCCCCTTCTCTCTCCCTCTTTCTATCTCCTTCCCTCTCTATTTCTCTCTATAACATATATCCCTCTCTACCTATCCCTCCCTCCATCCCACCTATTTCTCTCTCACTCTCTCCTTCCCTCTCTACTTCTCCCCCTCTCTCACTTATTCCTCTCTACCTCTCTCTCCTTCCCCCTCTAATTCTCTATAACTCCCCTATCCATCTCTACCTCTCCCTCCCTCTCTCCCTCTCCCCCCCTCTCTCTCTCACTCTCTCTAGCTCTCTCTTTCCTTCTCTACTTCTTTCTACCCCACCTCTCTCTCCCTCCCTATCTCTATCTCACTTATCCCTCTCTACCTCCCTCTGTCCCTTTACCCTCCTCTCTCTCTCTTTCTTTATCCTTCCCTCTCTACTTCTTTACCCTCATCACTCTTTCTCTATCTCACCTATCCCTCTCTACCTCCCCCCCTCCCACACCCCCCCTCTTGCTCTCTCCTTCCCTCTCTATTTCTTTCTATATCACATATATCTCTCTACCTGTCCCTCCCTCCATCCCACCCATTTCTCTCTCTCCCTCTCTCCTTCCCTCTCTCCTTCCCTCTCTACTTCTCTCCCTCTCTCACGTATTCCTCTCTACCTCTCTACCTCTCTCTCCTTCCCCCTCTAATTCTCTATATCTTCCCTATCCCTCTCTACCTCTCCCTCCCTCCCTCTCTCTCTCTCACTCTCTTTGGTTCCATCTTTCCTTCTCTACTTCTTTCTATCCCACCTCTCTCTCCCTCCCTATCTCTATCTCACTTATCCCTCTCTACCTCCCTTTGTCCCTTTACCCTTCTCTCTCTATCTTTCTCTATCCTTCCCTCTCTACTTCTTTACCCTCCTCTCCAATTCATTCCAAAAACAACACTTCCTATACAACTTTAGTTTTTCATTTTTCTATTTGTTTATTGTTTGGATTTTATAGCATAAACAAATTTTAATTTTATTAAAAATTTATTATATTATTTTATTTATTATATAAATTATTTTATTTTATTTTATTTATTATATAAACTATTTATATTTATATTTATTTGTTTTTACTTAATTTGTTTAGGGATAGTAATAAAACATACTAATAACAATATTTTTACCATTTAGAATCTTTTCTCTTTTTCTTTTTATTTAGTAAATGCCTACAATTTATTATACATTTTTTCATTTTAATGATAGATCATAAAATATTACTCAAAATGATCAAAATATTGATGCACACAACTTACATACAATTATATATATTTTTTATTCACTAATATAAATTAGAAATATTATATCTCTTATCCACCAAAACAAATTGAACGTAATTTTCATTATTAAAACATAAAAATACATCAATATATTACTTGAAAGAAGCATGATATTTTCCATAAAAAATATTTTTTTATTTAAAATAAACATTTACTTTTAAAATATAAAGATACTCAAATTTAAAAATAATAGTATTTAAATTTTTTTTAAAAATCATATATAAATATAAAATTATTATAAAAATAACTTTTTAAAATAAAAATAATAGAAACTCATGTCTCTAAACTTTTTTTATTTATTTAAAAATCATGTTCACCTTTTATGTGTTTTAGAAGTAAAAACTAAAAATTACATTTACATTTCCATTTTTTAGAGAGATCCCAAAAAGTAAAAGGGTTTCCCGCCGGCCTGAATGCTGGAGATTGTCGTGGGCTCTCTCCACGTAAATAGTCTATGAGCGAATAATTAACTAAAATATAATCTTGTTTAACAAATATAAAATAAATAACTTATCATCAATAGAGTTTTAATATAAAGATGCAATATCAAATTTGTAATTATAAAAAATGAATAATTAATTAATTGGATGTTTTATGAAACTATCAAAATTTAATTTTTTCTCTAAAAATATATCCAAAATGTAACTCATTCTTATTTTTCATTACTTTACAAAATACATATATTTAAATCTTAACACTTTCAAAAACAAAACAAAATAAAATCTAAACAAAATTTATATTTATTTTTATTAATTATTGTGTTTTATTTGAGTTGAATTTCATCGAATATATAAAATAGTTTTAATGTGGCCTCAATTAATATGAAAATCCGATTGGATTTTTTCTACCATTTTTCTCTTAGATTTGTTGAACAATTTATTGCAAATTCATACACGAAGAAGTGAAGTTCGAATGAGACTATCTATCCAAGTGGAAACAGCCTGATAAAATAGCATGTAGTTACTGCAGAAATAGAATAGATAGAACTTACACTATTGTCATAATACTGAAATCAAAATCAGAAATATTGAAGAGCACAGATGCAGAAAGAGTAAAAATAAGATTAAGAGTGGTAGACAAGGCACATGAACTGTTTGGCAGAATTCCGCCTGCTTCTTCGCCACAGAGACTGTGACAATTTCTGTTTGTCCAACTCGAAATGAAATTCTGCTTCAGTGACATGCCGGAGTACTGACAATCACATGGTCCCCGCCTCAGTTCATCGCTGTTTTTTAAAAGTAGAAAACGACAGAATTAACTTGTACGTGTTGTGCATTATAATATTTCGATACGACAAGTGTACAGTTTAAAATTACATACCATCTTAACGTACCATGCAAAGCCCTAAGCACTTCATTCATGGACGCCGGCTGCGTGATGGTCACGTAGTGGTCTGCAACTTTTGTTGCTCTATCCATCCCAGTAGATATTGTCACATCAATTAACTTTTCAGAGTTGTATACTGTTCTATGGATGTATACATTTTTTATTCAATGAACTAATAACTAGCGGCAACGGGGCATGGATGCCTGCTCCATCATATATCATGCATCGTTGTGACCCACGAGATTGCTTTTGCAGGGAAGTACTATCTGATGGCTGTGACCCACGAGCTTGTTGCTAACGGTCTGATTTATTGAACCCTGTTGTCCTTGTTAAACCATCACCTCCAGCTCCCATCAATGCAAGTCGTTGTCATCAGTCAACAAAGCCTTTTGTCCCTACAAAAAGCGGTAATTGTAAAAACTGGGAGATTTAAACAAGCGGGAATTCTAAATGCGGGAGATTTAGAATGATGGGCGGGAGTTTTAAAATGATGATCATGCCGCGCCCTCAAAGCAGAGCCTCTGGTGGTTGAGAAGAATGAACAGAAAAATGAAGATGATAGCACCGGGCAAAGTGGATTACGTCCAAAGGCACGCCACAGAGTTCTGCGATGTGTGGAAAAAGCGGTGAGAATGATACCACGGTCCATTCAAATCACCTTGAAACTATTATCTTTTTCAATAACCGGTCTATAATAAATATAATACTATTGAACAGAATAAAATCTCTCTAGAATAATTATTTTAAGATTTAAGATTTTGGAATAATTTTTCTTCTCGTAAAAGGCTAATAATATAAAAGATACCGTTCTTTTCTGCCAGAAAAGCTTGTGCAGTTCGGTAAAGTAGAATTAGTGGAGAACAGAAAAGCAATCGTGGGCCAGAAAGCTTTGTCAATTATACTTTCCTTATGTTAGTAAAGATTCGAGGTATTGTGTCGGTCATGTGGACTCTATTTATTGATGGTACGTATGATAGCAGTTTATATAAAATTAATATTAAAATTGTTTTTGGATTATTTAACGTGAGATCAAAATATCATATAAAAATTATACATAATGAATTTGTCTTTATAGTATTGTAATTATTGTTTTTTAGATTTGATAAAAATTAAATGTAAGTTTTATTATTGTGAATACAAATAAAGATGAGTTTTGTTAAATATAGTGTTTTAGTTTTGTTAATTATAATATTTTAATATTGTTAATTAGTTAGGGTTAGAATTTATTGTTAGGATTACGGTTGGGTTTATAGTTATGGATAGTGTTACGACCATAGTTAGGGTTGGAGATAGGTCTAGGATTAGGAAAATGGTTTATAATTTATTATTAGGGTTAGATTTTATTCATAGTAGACACAAGTACAACTAAATCTCTTCAATTAAATCAATATTTGTTAAATACTAACGAACCCATGATTATAGATGGTATGATTTTTTCAAAGTCCATGAATGATAAGAGGAAACACTTTTAAATTAAATTGTGTATGCTATTTTCAATCGAATTTTTGAACCACATTGAATGATTCATCATAAGAAGAGGATAATGAATAATATGATTGTAGAAATTACCTTAAAGAAGAGTTAAGTGGTGGGAGAGGGTAGGGAAGGAGGAGATTAGAAAACAAATTAAAAGTGAAAAAAAGAAAAAAAATGATCAAAACATAACAAAAAAATGAATAATATAGTAATATGATATAACAAATAAATGGATCAAAAGAAGTTAAAGATTAAAGGTTTCAAACAATGAATAAATAACTCTAAGATAATTATAAAGATTAACTATATAACAAAATGATTGAGGAAAAATTACCAAAATTATAAAAAGAAATGAAGGAAGATATAAAGGAAAATATACTACAACTTAAAACAATAATAATTTAACCAAATTAAAAATAAAAATGATGAGATTATACATAAAATATAAATTGGAAAATTAAATAAATGATTCAATTAAAATAGAAAAATAGATGGTTAAAACACAAAAGATTATAATATATATAACTTATAACATATATTAATATAAATATATAATATGAATTAATATATTACCTAGATAATATAGGTTAACTCATTTACCTAAAAAATATTACAAGATATAAATAGCAATAATATATATAAATTCTACATTAATATAAGATCCCCACTGGCAAGACCTAAAATAATATAGGTTATCTTATATACCTATATATTATAGGTTATAATTTTGTTAGGAGAACCTATATATATATATATATTAATATAAATTAATATAACAAATATAATGACGAAAAAACTTACTTATTACTGAAAAAAGGAACAAGAACATATAATAATCAAGTTATATCATAAAATATTAAAAAAATAGATAAAAAAGATATTAGTCTAATAGAAAGAATAATAATTTTTTTATTGTATTTTATTATTTTAATAGTCTCATCCAAATCTCTATAAAATTGGTTCCACATGACCAATACATAGACAATATTATTTTAAGAGACAATATGAATGTGATTAAGTAATGCCATAAAATCGGTTGTTTAAATTTATTTTGATGAATAAGTGTCTAGGTTCTCATTTAAAAAATAATATTGCACATATTCTAAGAAAAGGGTAGATAAATAATCACGTCTCTACAGTCTATATAGATATTCATGAAGTTGAAATAGAAAATAATCAAATCTGTTTTTAAAAAATTAGAGTAAAGGGGATCGGCTAAACAAGGTACTAAAATATGTGTAGAATTTAAATAAAATTAATGATAAATTTTATGAAGATTTATATGTGTTCGATGTTAGAAATTAACTCATCAATTTATTGAATTTTTTAATAATATTAGCCAAGTATTTCAATATCAATAATTTTGTTTATATATGATGATTTAGTTTAGTTTTATGATTTTGAACCTGAAACCTCCACCTATGAATATGAAATAAACTAATTTAATTGTCTAGAATCTATTTGCATTCTCATTTGGAATTGAAATATAAAAAATCAAGCAATGTTTTTTGACACCCATAGGGAATTTCTTAGATAAGGAACTTGTTCAGTCAAACCTTTAAAATCTGATTCACCATTATTGAAAAAAATATTGAAGAGAACAATCAGCCATGCAATGATGCATATGATGTCAATGTAAGTTGATGACACAATGTAGATGCTTTAGTGTAAGTATATTCTCTAATGTATTTTAATTTGTACTTCAATTATTTGGATACATTGAAATCAATTAGAGTTTATTCTTAAATACAATTAACTAGCATATCCACCATTTTAACCTACATACATCTACCAAAATTTGGAATTATATCAAGTTTATGCAACAAAAAAAAATTCATGGTTCAATAGTTTGTAAAACTTACTCTTGGATATCTTCAAATTCATAATAACCTATAAAATAATGAAGGAAATTGGGAGCTCCATGCAAGAGTTAGTAAGTATCATCTTTTTTCTCTTAAAAACCTCATCATTCCTAGTTTTCCATAATTACCGTAAGAATTTAGTAGATAAACTAATCCACAAAAATTTTGCATCCCTATTAAATAATTTCAAAACTCTAAACAAAATTTTATACCAAGAAATATTATCTTCACTATCGCACCCCAATTTGTTCCCAATTAAATAGACTTGTACTTTCAATAATTTTATATTAAAATATAAATATTCAATAAGTTCACAAATTTATAAAAAAAGATATACATATGATTTGATACCAACATTATTCAAAATAATAGCAATGGCCATATTTTTATCAATTAATAGCCACCTAAAATAAGCCTTCTTAAGCTCAAACCATTTGAATCATAAGTGACCAAGACTAAATTTTCAATCCTCATATGAAAGAGAGATTCCACAAGGGTTTGATTATGGAAAAAATCTCACGAGTCTTATATAATAAATTGGTCATCCTCTTTGTACTAATATATTTTATGATAAATCCTCTTTGTAATTCTATAATCAAGTACTCCATGATTGACAAGCAACCATTTACATTGATTAGAACAATTGAGAAAACTATGAAGTCTATCTTATGTAATAGAGTGTTTACAAATATCCTTGATTTTAGTGTTAAAATATGATAAAAGAAAATGTGTTGGGTGGAAGAAGAGGAAAGGAGATGGGAATGTTATATGAGATTGATTCAAAAATCTATCTTGTGAAAATAATCAAGGAATAATTAAGCTAGGAAATTATTGAAGTAGATCCTATGATTTTATACCAATACTAAAAAGTTGAGGATATCACTCGAGATGACTAATATGCTGATTTGATCATTTTTGAATGAAACATTCCCTAATCACATGAATTCATCACAAAAAATATACATTTTGTGGAGAAGGGGGATTTGTGGCACACAAGTTCTCTTTACCAAGAGAGCCTCATGGAGCGAACTACCCTAAACTACCTCAAGTCTAGGCAGATATATAGCCGAATGAAGAAATTACAAAGAATAGATTAACTAGAAATATCGACAAATAGATAACTTCAAGGGCTAGAAGAGAAGATACTAAAGATCCATGTATCATAGACTTTAAACTCTCGGCCAGGAGATGAAAGTGTGGATTCTAGACGACAACGTGGCACACTATTGTCCCAAAAATGCGTTGGCATCCTAGCGAAGTAGAGAGCAAAAAACTTCAACAAGAATACTCAAGAGTCTGTTAGCTCCCTAGAACTGAGATCTGCGAGGTAAGATAGGAGTATAGAATAACAATAAAGCAAGGTAAGTGATATGAAAATGAAGAGGATGAGGACAAGATTACTGAAGATCTAGTTTTCAAGGGAGCTCCACACAAACGGTGTACCTACACACAACCAAGAGGAAAAAAATGTTGGGGTTGTTCTGGGACTTGCCACAGTCAAACCCTTGTTTTGGTGTTCCCACCTCCACGAACAACCATGAAGATCAAAAAGAGTACAAAAAGAGGTGGTGAAAGAAAACCTTGCTCGAGAGGACCTGTACCATGAAATAGTAAATGTATGAAAGTGTTCTAATCTATTAAAAAATAGATAGAGGCGAAACCAAGAGAGTGAAAGAGAGAGTTACCAAATGTTCTTATCCCCCTCTTGAATGCATAGATGCACCATTGAATGCTTGTAAAGAGAGCTTTGGCTGTTGGAGGGACCTCAGTCTGACAAAGCTTCATTGTTGGAAGTGTGCATGAGAATAGAAGATCGAAGAGAGAAGAAGAAAACCTCCTTCAAAATGAGAAGGACCCCCAAAATGAGGGCCCAAAATGAGATTTTTTGGATGCAAGGGCGAAGGGAGCTATTACATTTGGAAACCCAGCTACAGGGACACACATCACAAGCTAAGATTTAAGATTCCTTGTTTCAAACTCTAAATCTCATTGGGACGCTAGCGTGTTGTGAAGATGTCTATGTGTTGCACGATAATCCTATGGCTAAGATTTTGAGAAATGAGCTAACAGATTGTTGTCGCTTCGTCATTGGACCTTGTGGTGTCGAAATCAAAACTTTTTCGACCCATAAGGTTTTTTTCCCTAAATGTGTCTAGGTAAAGTAAATGATATGCCAAATGCGTAAATGTGAAATTGCCCCTAGGGTGCAATTTGACGGTATTACATTTTTTCGCCACTTTAGTGGGCTATATTTTTGGAAAATAGACCACACTAAAGTAGGACGATAACACCTTGCATAAAGACTTGAAATTTTTATAGATTTTCATGCCAAAAGGATACTGCAATATCCATAGGGGTCGAGTAGGAGATGTCCCCAGTAGTCATACTCTATGAACATGTGTAGTTTTTTTCATGAAAATTTGTGCAAAAAAATTCATTTTGTAAAACTCAAAATCATGTCAGCCCCAAAAATTAGAAGAAGCTACTACAACGAGAAGAATGATTAAGAAAAATTCTGATGGCTTGGAAAAAAAATATGGTAAAGAGGTGAGTATATGCCCCCTCCTGATTTTTCCCCCAACCATGTGGGTTGAAATAAGGAGAAACCATGGAGCCACAAACTCTAGGAAAAATCGGCCTCGAGGGGCCTATTTATATTTGGGTGGGCCCCTAGAAGGGTCATTTTCACTATTCACTGGGAGGAAATTGTTGATGTTTATGAGAGAAAAGTCAACAAAATGCCGAGAAGGAGGGAGTACGAGGCATCGAGACTAGATAAATTGAAGGAGGATATTGTTGAGGCCTACGAGGTGGATTAGGTAGGTCTCAAAACCTCATTTATAGTACATTTTGAGCAATTTTTAGGCAATTTAAGCTAGTCAAGCTATGCATGTGTCTATTTTTCGTGTAGGCATCTAAAATACATGCTGACATCCCCTTCCTGCACTGACTTCCCAAGTATGCTCTGGCGTCCTTGGGGAATCAATGAAGGAACAAGACACATGTGTGACATGTAGATGTCTATAAGGTGCACACATGTCCCTAGTAATTTTTGCTTTCAGATTTTTCCAAAATCCCATGTTTTGACTTAATTTTTTTTACCTTTTGTGGGACTATCCTAAGATCTGATAGCATCCTGGTGGGTGAGCATATTGATTCATTCGCAAGAAGATGGGTCACCTCAACAAGGAGAAGATCACCCACCTACAACATATCGTTCTTTGACATGCATTCACCATTCCAAAGATGTGATACCATGAGTGGATGCTGACAAACTTGATGGAGCGGTGGGATGCCACCATATCATCTTTCCAATTGCCTATTGGAGAGATGATTATTACATTGGAGGATGTCTATCGGATTCTTGCGTTCACCATCTGTGGATGATGGGTGGTTATAGATGACACCTGATTAGCATGGGAGTGAGCAGAGGGTGTCCACTACTGAATGGGCCTGGAACAACGATGATGAAAAAATAGGGCACATTTATACACATTGGTATGATCAGGCATGAACCAATGCACCCCTACTGCGTCGTGTGATGGTCGTGATCATGGCCTTCCAAGTCAGTATAGATGGGTGAGGATCTCACCTACACGGGGCCTCGTCCACACCATACATGAGATGGTCGAGCATCAGATAGTATTTGCCTAGGGGTGCAACATACTAGCGCATCTATACTAGGAGTTGGGGCGGTACGTTCACTATGAGTATCGTAGCCTCACAATGTGCACATTGTTGTAGGTGTGGGGATTTTCCCACATCATGTGTAGGAGGTCGGTCAGGTTCCCACAGACACAACCGTACATTGTCCCCATGCCTTATTGGTATGAGGTTATGGGGCAGTGGAGGCACAATGACCTACAATTTTGGCAATTACAATTTGACACCCTTTTGCCTAACTGGGTGAGATGGAGACCCTACTGATTTTTCAAGTGGGTTGATGACAACAGGTACTTGAGGAACCTGTAGTGGGATTGTTTTCTCCTAGGTCGCCATGATCATATCATTACGCCTTATTAGTGGAGTCGGGTCATGTCGTAGGATGGTCGTTTACAGACCATCCCCCTCGTAGTTCCCACATATACTCAGGAAGCGAGGAGTGATGTGAGACCCAGGGACCTTCCTCACCCCTCCATTATAAACATTGCTCCTTTAGATGATGATGAGCCTGACCAAGATGTGTCACCAATGGTCATGGTAGATAATGTTGATGTAGCTATGGATTTTAGAGAATGGTGGGCCATGCACCATCCTTGCCTAGTGTTTGCATAGAATGCCCCTGGAGGGGATCCTGACCCACAAGGGGATATGCCAACACATGCACCACAAGATAGGAGGAGAGGTCAAGAGTAAGCCGAGGAGGAGAGACCATAGGAGGAGAAGCAGCTGATAGCATTATCGAGGTCGAGGCAGTGATGCAGGAGATCATCCCCTCCACTAGCTACCCTTATCTCATTGGCACCACTAGTAGCATCCACCATCACAGTAGTGGCAGACGTAGCAGCACTAAGAGTGACCTCCAATACAGGTGGCGTAGGTCCTAGTATCGCTCCTCACCTTGACCCTACTTGGCAGCCAAGGGACCTAGGTATACTAAGCATGTTATTTATATTTCAGTACCTTTAGTGTTATTTATGGATATCCTTTTTTATGATTACACAAATATTGCATATGATATTAATCATGCTCTTTCTTTCTGTGGTTGTAGAGGATGTACAGGGATGGACTACAATGAACTGGGTTGATAGCCCAATGCATATTAGACATGGCCAATGACATGACCATCTAGGGGACAACCCTTGAGGCATATTGGCCACTTTCTATGGGGTGACATTCCCACTTGTTTGAGTCTTTATCTTTGCTTAATGAATTATTTTTACCACAAAGAGTTCTTCGATTAAGTTTCAAACTAAATGTCTATGTCTTGATTCCTTTTCATTCCACAAGGTCCGTTATGAAAAAATCAGGGTTTCAAGAGCACAGTTCCCTAAGTTGACTTTAGTTAAAACAAATGACGATTAAACCCACGTACTTAGAAACCTCTAAGGATGATATCCCCAGGGCAAGCAAGAGTACTTAAATCTGTCAAGGGTATTTGTTTCCTCCAAAGGGTTTGAAATTCTGAAGTTCTCTGTGAATGTTTGTTTTTGAATGTTTTAAGGACCAAGCAATGTGTTTTGATTCCAAGCACATGTACAACCTTAGGCTGAAAAGGCAATATTTGTTGGGTTCCCACTTGGATAAATCCAGCTGCACATATTCAATGTGGATGATTAGATGCTTGACCACATAGGCTCCCCCTTATAGTGCACACGCTTCTCAGGTCATCCAAGCATCAATACCCATGAATCTCCCATGGCATAATTTTCATCTCTACAATAGAACCGCATGTATAATGTGGGGCGGCTTCAGAGGACATGACCTCTTGCATCAACAAATATAAAGGATGTTTTGGCTTCTAAACAAAAGTTTGTAGTAAGGGCATCCAGTTTAGGGGGTGCAATGATAAACTCCTTGTGAGAGATCTCCCAACCCTTAGAACAAGGGATTTACGCATCATAAAGATACTGGGGGAGAGTTATCTAGCACCATTTTGTGGATGGTGAAATCTACAAATGGTTAGAAAACCTTCAACACACACACCCGCTTTAGTATGGTTAGCATTCTAAACAGAACAAATAATCAACATCTCCATAGAATAATCCAACATGCATGATAAATGACATTTAAAAGCAAGAAAACATATTAGATACCTATTCTATGGTGGATTGGTGCTCCTTGAGTGTGTGAAGGAGCCCTTTCCCAATCCTTGTCAAGCAAATGATGAAGATAAAATTTTGTGATAATGGACAAAATTAGTTCTCAAATGAAGAGAATAACTTTGCATGAAAGTGTGTTCTATAATGAAGTTGAGTATAGTAATTTTACTCAAATTGTGGATCCTAGAATGAGAGGAAGAGTCTCTCATTTATAGATTTCCAAGTTGGAAGTTTGAATGATTTACGTGAATGTGGGACAAAAGACCAACCAATGAGAGAAGGCCACTTGTCCACATGTGATTGGATGAGGAATGAGCACATTATGGTCAATGTGCCAAAGAGGGGGAGATTTGAAATTTGAATTTGAAAGTGGGAGTGAAAGTGGGAGGAAGAGAATAATGGAGTTAGTGTCACTTGGCTCAAGGCAATTAAATAAATCAAATACCAAGCCCACTCAAATTTGAACTCAAATTTGAGGGAATATTCCTCCTTTATTCCATGTTGAGAGAAAATAGACAAATAAATAAATCCAAGTAATTGATTTATTGTGCAAGTTGCATTCTCTAGAGGATTTTAGTGATTAAGATTAAATTAATCTAGATTTGATTAATTTAATGAGAGATTAGATGATTTGACCATTTTGACTTAGATTTTAGGATTGATTTAAATCAAGATTGAGAGGAAAATGATTTAGACTTTAATTAAATAAAGATTTTTTATTTATTTAACTAAAGGGGGATGATGTTAGATAAGGTTAATTTATTTAATTTAAATGAAACGACTTTAGGGATTAACTAAATAACATGATTTATTTAATTAAAAAGGGGAATTACATAATTAATTAGATAAAATTGATTTATTTAATTAACAGGAGATGACGACTTAATTAGATAAAGTTGATTTATTTAATTAAGAGATGAAGGGTGATGAATTTAATCAAATATAGATTATTCGATTAAATGACTAGAAAAGGAGATGATTCAGGATGAAATGGTGTTAGTAGACCAAGATCCAGTGCATTGGATCGAATTGTATATTTTCCATGTCTACACATAGCATCCGTAGCATCAATATACATGAAATTAAATGAACATACACATCATAGTACATAATGCCATAAATTCCAACAAGAATTTCATATATATATGTGCATAAATATCAAATGTCATAAACATGTATCGGGACACTATCATAAAAAAGTGAGTGGCTACTGAATATATGTTTCAATGTTTATACAAAAAAGGGCTCTACAAAATGTATGTATATATATCTCGTGACTACAAAATTGATGTACAAAATGAGGATGTCTAAGGCTGAGGCATGTGGCTCCCAGAACCTTCTAGCTTCGACTGCGACTACTAGGAAGGTTGTATGGCAGTAGTAGATCTGGAGCAACATGAGCATGAGGTGGACATGGTTGTGTCCATCCCCCTGATCTCTCCTTGGAGAGAGCATATCTGCATCCGCACCTGTATCAGCTCTTGTCGTAATTGTTGGTCACCTGCCAGGATCACGACCACCGACTGTCTCGCAAGGTCATTAAGATAACTCTAAATAGCATCACACACTTGCTTAGCGACATCAACCCTCATCATGATTGCATCTCGCTCTATGATTGCCATATGTAACTCCCCCGATAGCTATTCACGTTGCCCCTGGAGTGTGGTAGCATCCACCATACCCCACATGATCTCTACTCCCCACTCCTCATAAGCTATCCTCAGATGCTCTACTGACTCAAACAAGTGGGAATGTCACCCCATAGAAGGTGGCCAATATGCCTCAAGGGTTGTCCCCTAGATGGTCATGTCATTGGCCATGTCTAATATGCATTGGGCTATCAACCCAGTCCATTGTAGTCCATCCCTATACATCCTCTACAACCACAGAAAGAAAGAGCATGGTTAATATCATATGCAATATCTGTGTAATCATAAACAAGGATATCCACAAATAACACTGAAGGTACTTAAATATAAATAACACGCTTAGTATACCTAGGTCCCTTGGTTGCCAAGTAGGGTCAAGGTGAGGAGCGATACTAGGACCTATGCCACCTGTATTGGAGGTCACTCTTGGTGCTGCTAGGTCCGCCACTACTGTGATGGTGGATGCTACTAGTGGTGCCAATGAGATAAGGGTAGCTGGTGGAGGGGATGATCTCCTGCATCACTGCCTCGACCTCGATAATGCTATCAGTTGCTTCTCCTCCTATGGTCTCTCCTCCTCGGCTTACTCTTGACCTCTCCTCCTATCTTGTGGTGCATGTGTTGGCATATCCCCTTGTGGGTCAGGATCCCCTCCAGGGGCATTCTATGCAAACACTAGGCGAGGATGGTTCATGGCCCACCATTCTCTAAAATCCATAGCTACATCAACATTATCTACCATGACCATTGGTGGCACATCTTGGTCAGGCTCATCATCATCTAAAGGAACAATGTCTATAATGGAGAGGTGAGGAAGGTCCCTGGGTCTCACAACACTCCTCGCTTCCTGAGTATATGTGGGAACTACGAGGGGGATGGTCTGTAAACGACCATCCTACGGCATGACCCGACTCCAATAATAAGGCGTAATGATATGATCATGGTGACCTAGGAGAAAACAATCCTGCTACAGGTTCCTCAAGTACCTATTGTCATCAACCCACCTGAAAAATCAATAGGGTCTCCATCTCACCCAGTTAGGCAGAAGGGTGTCAAACTGTAATTGCCAAAATTGTAGGTCATTGTGCCTCCACTGCCCCATAACCTCATACCAATAGGGCATGGGGACAATGTATGGTTGTGTCTGTGGGAACGTGACCGACCTCCTACACATGATGTGGGAAAAATCCCACACCTACAACATTGTGCACGTTGTGAGGCTACGATACTCATAGTGAATGTACCACCCCAACTCCTAGTATAGGTGTGCTAGTATGTTGCACCCCTAGACAAATACTATTTGATGCTCGACCATCTCATGTATGGTGTGGACGAGGCCACGTGTAGGTGAGATCCTCGCCCATCTATACTGACCTGGAAGGCCATGATCACGACCATCACACGATGCAGTAGGGGTGCGTTGGTTCATGCCTGATCATACCAATGTGTATAAATGTGCCCTATTTTTTCACCATCGTTGTTCCAGGCCCATTCAGTAATGGACACCCTCTGCTCGCTCCCATGCTAATCAGGTGTCATCTATAGCCACCCATCATCCACAGATGGTGAGCGCAAGAATCTGATAGACATTCTCCAATCTAATAATCATCTCTCCAGTAGGCAATTGGAAAGATGATATGGTGGCATCCCACCACTCCATCAAGTTTGTTAGCATCCACTCATGGTATCACATCTTTGGAATGGTGAATGCATGTCAAAGAACGATATGTTTTAGGTGGGTGATCTTCTCCTTGTTGAGGTGACCCCTCTTCTTGCGAATGAATCAATATGCTCACCCACCAGGATGCTATCAGATCTTAGGATAGTCCCGCAAAAGGTAAAAAAAATTAAGTCAAAACATGGGATTTTGGAAAAATCTGAAAGCAAAAATTACTAGGGACATGTGTGCACCTTATAGACATCTACATGTCACACATGTGTCTTGTTCCTTCATTGATTCCCCAAGGACGCCAGTGCATACTTGGGAAGTCAGTGCAGGAAGGGGATGTCAGTGTGTATTTTAGATGCCTACACGAAAAATAGACACATGCATAGCTTGACTAGCTTAAATTGAATAAAAATTGCTCAAAATGTACTATAAATGAGGTTTTGAGACCTACCTAATCCACCTCGTAGGCCTCAACAATATCCTCCTTCAATTTATCTAGTCTCGATGCCTCGTACTCCCTCCTTCTCAGCATTTTGTTGAATTTTCTCTCATAAACATCAACAATTTCCTCCCAGTGAATAGTGAAAATGACCCTTCTAGGGGCCCACCCGAATATAAATAGGCCCCTCGAGGCCGATTTTTCCTAGAGTTTGTGGCTCCATGGTTTCTCCTTATTTCAACCCACATGGTTGGGGGAAAAATCAGGAGGGGGCATATACTCACCTCTTTACCATATTTTTTTTTCGAGCCATCAGAATTTTTCTTAATCATTCTTCTCGTTGTAGTAGCTTCTTCTAATTTTTGGGACTGACATGATTTTGAGTTTTACAAAATGAATTTTTTTGCACAAATTTTCATGAAAAAAACTACACATGTTCATAGAGTATGACTACTGGGGACATCTCCTACTCGACCCCTATGGATATTGCAGTATCCTTTTGGCATGAAAATCTATAAAAATTTCAAGTCTTTGTGCAAGGTGTTATCTTCCTACTTTAGTGTGGTCTATTTTCCAAAAATATAGCCCTCTAAAGTGGGGGCAAAATGTAATACCGTCAAATTGCACCCTAGGGGCAATTTCACATTTACGCATTTGGCATATCATTTACTTTACCTAGACGCATTTAGGGAAAAAAACCTTATGGGTCGAAAAAGTTTTGATTTCGACACCACAAGGTCCAATGACGAAGCGACAACAATCTGTTAGCTCATTTCTCAAAATCTTAGCCATAGGATTATCATGCAACACATAGACATCTTCACAACACGCTAGCATCCCAATGAGATTTAGAGTTTGAAACAAGGAATCTTAAATCTTAGCTTGTGATGTGTGTCCCTGTAGCTGGGTTTCCAGATGTAATAGCTCCCTTCGCCCTTGCATCCAAAAAATCTCATTTTGGGCCCTCATTTTGGGGGTCCTTCTCATTCTGAAGTAGGTTTTCTTCTCTCTTCGATCTTCTACTCTCATGCACACTTCCAACAATGAAGCTTTGTCAGACTGAGGTCCCTCCAACAGCCAAATCTCTCTTTACAAGCATTCAATGGTGCGTCTATGCATTCAAGAGGGGGCTAAGAACATTTGGTAACTCTCTCTTTCACTCTCTTGGTTTCGTCTTTATCTATTTTTGAATAGGTTACAACACTTTCATACATTTACTATTTCATGGTACAAGTCCTCCTCTTGAGCAAGGTTTTCTTTCACCACCTCTTTTTGTACTCTTTTTGATCTTCATGGTTGTTCGTGGAGGTGGGAACACCAAAACAAGGGTTTGACTGTGGCAAGTCCCAAAACAACCCCAACATTTTTTTCCTCTTGGCTGTGTGTAGGTACACCATTTGTGTGGAGCTTCCTTGAAAACTGGATCTTCAGTAATCTTGTCCTCATCCTCTTCATTTTCATAGCACTTACCTTGCTTTATTGTTATTCTATACTCCTATCTTACCTCGCAGATCTCAGTTCTAGGGAGCTAATAGACTCTTGAGTATTCTTGTTGAAGGTTTTTGCTCTCTACTTCGCTAGGATGCCAACGCATTTTTGGGACAATAGTGTGCCACGTTGTCATCTAGAATCCACACTTTCATCTCCTGGCCGAGAGTTTAAAGTCTATGATACATGGATCTTTAGTATCTTCTCTTCTAGCCCTTGAAGTTATCTATTTGTCGATATTTCCAGTTAATCTATTCTTTGTAATTTCTTCATTCAGCTATATTTCTGCCTAGACTTGAGGTAGTTTAGGGTAGTTCGCTCCATGAGGCTCTCTTGGTAAAGAGAACTTGTGTGCCACAAATCCCCCTTCTCCACAAAATGTATATTTTTTGTGATGAATTCATGTGATTAGGGAAAGTTTCATTCAAAAATGATCAAATCAGCATATTAGTCATCTCAAGTGATATCCTCAACTTTTTAGTATTGGTATAAAATCATAGGATCTACTTCAATAATTTCCTAGCTTAATTATTCGTTGATTATTTTCACAAGATAGATTTTTGAATCAATCTCATATAACATTCCCATCTCCTTTCCTCTTCTTCCACCCAACACATTTTCTTTTATCATATTTTAACACTAAAATCAAGGATATTTGTAAACACTCTATTACATAAGATAGACTACATAGTTTTCTCAATTGTTCTAATGAATGTAAATGGTTGCTTGTAAATCATGGAGTACTTGATTATAGAATTACAAAGAGGATTTATCATAAAATATATTAGTACAAAGAGGACGACCAATTTATATATATAAGACTCATGAGATTTTTTCCATAATCAAACCCTTGTGGAATCTCTCTTTCATATGAGGATTGAAAATTTAGTCTTGGTCACTTATGATTCAAATGGTTTGAGCTTAAGAAGGCTTATTTTAGGTGGCTATTAATTAATAAAAATATGGCCATTGCTATTATTTTGAATAATGTTGGTATCAAATCATATGTATATCTTTTTTTATAAATTTGTGAACTTATTGAATATTTATATTTTAATATAAAATTATTGAAAGTACAAGTCTATTTAATTGGGAACAAATTGGGGTGCGATAGTGAAGATAATATTTCTTGGTATAAAATTTTGTTTAGAGTTTTGAAATTATTTAATAGGGATGCAAAATTTTTGTGGATTAGTTTATCTACTAAATTCTTACGGTAATTATGGAAAACTAGGAATGATGAGGTTTTTAAGAGAAAAAAGATGATACTTACTAACTCTTGCATGGAGCTCCCAATTTCCTTCATTATTTTATAGGTTATTATGAATTTGAAGATATCCAAGAGTAAGTTTTACAAACTATTGAACCATGAATTTTTTTTTGTTGCATAAACTTGATATAATTCCAAATTTTGGTAGATGTATGTAGGTTAAAATGGTGGATATGCTAGTTAATTGTATTTAAGAATAAACTCTAATTGATTTCAATGTATCCAAATAATTGAAGTACAAATTAAAATACATTAGAGAATATACTTACACTAAAGCATCTACATTGTGTCATCAACTTACATTGACATCATATGCATCATTGCATGGCTGATTGTTCTCTTCAATATTTTTTTCAATAATGGTGAATCAGATTTTAAAGGTTTGACTGAACAAGTTCCTTATCTAAGAAATTCCCTATGGGTGTCAAAAAACATTGCTTGATTTTTTATATTTCAATTCCAAATGAGAATGCAAATAGATTCTAGACAATTAAATTAGTTTATTTCATATTCATAGGTGGAGGTTTCAGGTTCAAAATCATAAAACTAAACTAAATCATCATATATAAACAAAATTATTGATATTGAAATACTTGGCTAATATTATTAAAAAATTCAATAAATTGATGAGTTAATTTCTAACATCGAACACATATAAATCTTCATAAAATTTATCATTAATTTTATTTAAATTCTACACATATTTTAGTACCTTGTTTAGCCGATCCCCTTTACTCTAATTTTTTTAAAATAGATTTGATTATTTTATATTTCAACTTCATGAATATCTATATAGACTGTAGAGACGTGATTATTTATCTACCCTTTTCTTAGAATATGTGCAATATTATTTTTTAAATGAGAACCTAGACACTTATTCATCAAAATAAATTTAAACAACCGATTTTATGGCATTATTTAATCACATTCATATTGTCTCTTAAAATAATATTGTCTATGTATTGGTCATGTGGAACCAATTTTATAGAGATTTGGATGAGACTATTAAAATAATAAAATACAATAAAAAAATTATTATTCTTTCTATTAGACTAATATCTTTTTTATCTATGTTTTTTAATATTTTATGATATAACTTGATTATTATATGTTCTTGTTCCTTTTTTCATTAATAAGTAAGTATTTTCGTCATTATATTTGTTATATTAATTTATATTAATATATATATATATATATATATATATATATATATATATATATAGGTTCTCCTAACAAAATTATAACCTATAATATATAGGTATATAAGATAACCTATATTATTTTAGGTCTTGCGAGTGGGGATCTTATATTAATGTATAATTTATATATATTATTGCTATTTATATCTTGTAATATTTTTTAGGTAAATGAGTTAACCTATATTATCTAAGTAATATATTAATTCATATTATATATTTATATTAATATATGTTATAAGTTATATATATTATAATCTTTTGTGTTTTAACCATCTATTTTTCTATTTTAATTGAATCATTTATTTAATTTTCCAATTTATATTTTATGTATAATCTCATCATTTTTATTTTTAATTTGGTTAAATTATTATTGTTTTAGGTTGTAGTATATTTTCCTTTATATCTTCCTTCATTTCTTTTTATAATTTTGGTAATTTTTCCTCAATCATTTTATTATATAGTTCATCTTTATAATTATCTTAGAGTTATTTATTCTTTGTTTGAAACCTTTAATCTTTAACCTCTTTTGATCCATTTATTTGTTATATCATAGATAGTATCCTACAAGAAAACATAATGCGAATTCATGAGGACTTAGAAAACTCACAATATCAAATAAGCCTTGAAAAAATTTCAACTACTGCAATTCCTACCATAGAAAACATTCACTACATGCTTGAAAGTGATGATGTCCTTGACCTTGTGAAAAAAATAGTTGAGATCTTTTGAAATATCTTCCCTCAATCACTAGTTTTACTTTACGAACAAGCAATGTTCCAAGTCAAGGAGGAAATCAAACTCCTCCTCCCTCAATAGTTGCCTCAATACCTACCTATAACCCTCCTCAAGTCACAACAACAATGCAACTAGTTAGTAATGTGATTGCTTCCCTTAGTATTCCAGCTAGCATCCCTAATTCTTATGTGGAATCACAAGTTATATCTCCCTACCACCTATAATAATTATATTCACTTGTCCTACAAACACATACACTCCATCACCACTTTCACTTCCATCTCATAACACAAGCAATGACCCTCTCATAGCTCAAATTTTCCAAACCATGCCATTCCTTCAAAAGAAAATTACCACCATGAACCAAATGAAAATGGTCCACCTGCATAATATGTCAAAAGTAGTCCATTATCCTTGGATATATTGTGAAAAACGATGCCACAAGGTGTAGAGGTGCCTAGATTAGAGAAATATGGAGGGAAGGGAGATCCTTCTAACCATGTTAATTCCTACATTGCCTTATGTAGTGACTTTGTCCTTGATGATAAACTTTTGGCAAAGCTCTTTCCTAGTTCCTTACAAGATACTACCTTGGAATGGTTCTCTTCTTTACTGAACAACTCAATTCATTCATTTAGTGAACTTGTTGAAACATTTGTAAACCATTTCCAAGTGCATATGACTCCCAAGATGAACTTGGAAAACTTGATGAGATGCAAGAAAAAAGAGGAAGAAAAGATAACTACTTGTATCTCACACTATCAATCGCTTTATTCCTAAATCGATGTCAAGGTCCCTGACCCACACCTTCAAAATATTTTCATAGAAAATTTGAAAACTAAAATTTAAGACAGCCTTACCATGATGAAATTCACATCCTTCATGTGTTTGTGTACTTTCGTCCACGATTATCAAAATTTGGCTACTAGTCGAGACACAAAGTCCACTTCTAGCTGAATCGAGAGATCCGAGCTCACACACCAAAACAATTCCCAACCTTATAGAAAACAAAATAAAGGGTTCCTTCAATTTAACCCCCCTCAACAAACAACTCAAAATGTCAATAACTAAGTAGTTGTTGTCAAAGCCATGATTCCCTTTAGTTATGGAGATCCAAAAATATAATTTGTGCTCCCTTACCTAATACCCTCCATAATAGCATGTCCCAACTTATAGACCAAAAAATTATTACCTTACCTCCCGTCAGAGCACATAACCCTAATAAACCTTTACCTTTGAGCTTTAAATTAGATTCTTATACCCACTATCATTGACAAAATGGAAACAACACAGAACATTGTAAGCATCTTAAACATCTTGTGGAAGACCTCATTGATTTCGACTGTCTATCTATTGCAGGTGTAAGTAATCAAGGCAATAAGATTGTTGCCCCTCTGAACCAAAATTTGAAAATTGTCACCAATCCCATGCTAGAACATAATATTTCATTTGTTAAAACTAGCAAAACTACAAAGAACGATGTGATGAATGTTGATACAAATGATGAAAACAATTATCATGTTCTAAATAATGTTATCAATGTCAATCCTATAGATGAAATGGTAGGGATGATAAACGTCATCCCTCATAAGGGCTAAACTAATAATTATCTTGGCATTGCTTTCTCCTCTAAGTATATACTTAAACATTTACTCGATGGTCCTCTTTACATAGTCGATCGTATCTATGATAAGCCCACTAATGGGATATTAATACATCCCGCCTATGGAGAGAACGTGATCATCGAAGAATTCTTACTTTTGCATGAACTCTATCAAGATATATATGATGCACCAGAAGCATGGATCAAGACACACAATGTTTTTTCCTGCCCTACGTTGGGATTGATCGCCCTTCCATTGCAAATAGGACCAAAAAAATTAGATGTCACATTCTCCATCATCCCACAATTGGAACAATTTCATGTGAGGCTAGGCCACCCATGGCTTTACTCCATGAAATTTTTCCTTTCACTTTTGCATAAGTGCTTAAAGTTTCCCTTTGACAATGAAACATTCATTGTTCACCATAGTGGATTTAACTCCTTGTCTTTCAAAGGAAACTTTTCCTTTGAATCCTTTTGGCCCAAGCCCATGGAACCTATAAAACCTCGAGAAGACTTCATTTTCTTGTCCTATCAAAATTTCAAGACAAAGAAGATATAGAAACTATCCCTCTGAAACATGTCCCCACCCACCACCGAGCCCACCATCCTTGGCGAAACCATGCTTGAAACTAAACATGACCCAAATAACCAAGACTAACCTAAAATAGAACCTTCACCTACATCATACAAGTGACCAAGAGATAATGAAACAAATCCTATCACACCTTCTAGAATAAAACAAGTTTACAAAGTCAAAGAGAAAGCGGTTGAACAACCTCTTGTGGTTCCTTTCGTTCCTCCCCTTAGGGAAGCAAAGAAACCAATGGTTGATCAACCAGCTCCTACACAATTGCTAATTGAAAATAAAACCAAAATAAATAGAGGTGTTGGGGAGCACAAACGTAGATTTTGTTCCCTTGCTCGCAAGTTACATGAAGAATTAAAGAAAGACAATCAAGATCCAAACTTGACTGAAGCAATGCATGATGACTCTCCCCCTTAGTTGAAGCAAGATAATTCAATGCAACCTCCAAAAAAAGAGTTGAACTCTTCCAGGGACATTATCCTTTGACCTCCTATTGTGATCAACTTAGATGATGATGAAGAGGTTGCTAAAATCAATGGAGAGGTATATAATGAACTGAATAATTATTTTCCTCTTCTATGAGCTTAAATGACAAATCTTCTATAAAGAGTGTTGAACCTAGTGCTTCTCCTAGTTCAACACTTGCTCTTGTCCCTCTGGCTAGTTTCCTACATTCAATATATAATGAACATGATTGGGTGGAAGATTAATTTCCCATAGGTTGACTCTCATTTTCCTTACTAGTCTTTTGAATCATTTCTTTTTCATTTTTCTTTTGTGTGATTGCATATGCGTGATGTGATCCACTATGATGATTTTTTTATGTTTCTCTCTTTGTGACATTGCTCTTGTTGGTGTTTAAAATAGCAACCCAGCTAGACTTTGAAATTCTCTAAGAGGTAGCCAACCCCTATCAAGGATAACTATAAAGACTAGTGGCCAACTGATAAGATTTAGTCAAACACTGACATCTCCTACACTTTTGGCTCTATAGGACCAAGGTGGGTAAACCTATACAATGTTTAAAACTTAATTCAACCATATACACTGACATTGCTTTTTATAGCAGATAATTTCCAATTCAAATACACTAAGGGAAGCATTGACTACCTTGAACTTGGCTAAATTCTCAGCAACTCAACCCTCTCTCAGCCATTGGAAAGAATGACACACAATAACACAGTAAGATTATAAAATATTTTGCAATTGATATTGTTTCTGAGATGCACAAAATTGCATGAAAGATCAGTGCCTCTTCTGGGCCATGGAGTCAAACACATAAAATAAATTCTCTAGCAAACAGTCTTCAACCAATGGATTAAACTTGCTAATGCTTTGCATTAACTATTAGTGCCTTGCACCAACAATCCCTCTTTGTATATCAATCAGATTCTTATTATTAAATCCCATCTACACACCTGCAATCACAATCACCTACTCAAAGTATTATAACCATTTCTTTGAAACAAAACAGTGAACAGACAAAACAATCTCATAAAACTTTAGATGATAAATTCAAAGAAACTTTGTATTATTGAATTTACATGATTGAAAGTGTACAAATGTGGAGACAATCTAATGACATTCATGAATTTGAAAGCACTTCATGATTTTAATTGCATAACTGGCTGTATTCACTCTTGAATTCATAAAATTGCAGCTTACAGACTCAAACAATGACTCAGAAAATACAAATTTCTATCTACACAGTCCAATACAAAACTTAGAACTTTCTCAGAACTAGTCTTAGAACCTCTAATCTCTGAACCTTTACAATGAGAGAATGAAAGAAGATATAGAAGAATGAAGGAAATAGAAGAAGCCCCAAATTTGATCAACAATTGCCATCTAGAATCTTCATTCACCGTTGATCAATAATTCTGCAAAAAAATCTTCTCCTATTCCTTGCAGCAACAAACATTCTCTCAAACAGCATCTACTCACGATTGCCCAGCAACAGAAAATTTTCCCATGTGGAGATTCTTCAAATTTCATCCAGCTGCTCAAAATATCTCCCGTGCACAAATTGTTTTTATTTTCTGTTCTTTATTTGCTACAGCAATACTTTGGCAAATAATGAAATTTTGCCTCCAAAGTGAATAAATTCACTTTATAAGTTCTCCATTTTAAAAATTTACTCATGGGGCAATTATAATTCCAATGTTTAAAATAAAAAATCCACATTGAGAATTTTAAATATTTCTATCCATTCACTCAATGTTTTAAATTTCCTATTTCAAAACATTTACCCCCCTGAGTAAAATAATATTCACCAAATATACAGTGAATGAATTTATTCACCTCTTGCAGCATAAAATGATTAATAAAATCATTTTCCCATGAATACCTTATTTACCCAATAAACTATGGAGTAAACAATTAAATTTTACCCATGCCCTTTAAAATTCTCTCGGGACCCACCAACGTTTTAAAACTATGTAAAAAATTAAAGTTTTAAAATTTAATTTCAGGCTCCTCCCATGATCGCACACCCCGCAGCTATTTTTCCCTTACCATCGACATTCCCACGAGCTGTGCGAGAATGCCCCAAATTTGCATTTTTCTTGAAGCTGGTTTTCCCCTCCTGGCCGCGGGCTTCCCTTTGTCTGGTCACACCTTCCCCCTTTGCACACAGGTGTCTACTACTTGTCTATCTGGCGTGGGGGTATCCTTTGTAAAATATGTTGCACCCAACTAGCACACTAGATCTCCTTTCATTGGATCCATCTATCCCCACTAAGTTGGCTTTCAATGCCCGATACAAATCACGCCATTGCTAGTTGTGTTTTCCTGGGAAATTTTAAAATATAAGCAACAAATCCATTTTTCACATGAGGTCATAGAGGGAGGAAAAATTTATTCCCTGACATATCCATTGTTCCTTGTAGTCATGGCCATCTCCTTACTTGGCAGACCCTCATTACATTTCCATAATGCATATGTTGCACCCTTGAATCTCCATCGGGCCTTCATTGGCAGATTAATTACAATTGCATCAAGTTCATCAATACTGCAATGGATTCACTCATACATAGCACAAAAGATGTGATTCATACCCTGTCATCATGGCATTCCATTGCTGGCCGCACAAGCCTTCTCAAGGCTCAATGCATTTTACCTTGCTCCTGATTGCTCCCGATTGCTATTACTGTCCCTGGCCATGTTCTAATTGGAAATTTCAAAGCTCATCTCCATTGCATTGCAATGTACTTAAGAATGAGTTTATCATTTTAAAACAGGGCTCCCTTCAACCTTTGGCAACAATATTTTACTTAAAGGATGCCACAACAATGCAAAGCATGTCGGGCCCCAAATGACCTCATGAAATCACAAAAAACTGCAAATGAATAGTCATTTGACCCAAAAGTATAATGCAACAGATGACTCAGAGAAACAGATCCCAAGGAACCAGATATTAATCGGCAAAGTTGCCCAATTAAACTTTTCTGAAACATCAATTGTTTTGAACCAATTAGAACACACACGACTGCTAATTTATAAACATAACAAATCAACTCTTGGCGAGCTGCCATCAGACATAGTGGAACATTAAGGTACCATGAGCACGTGTGCAAAAGGAATTTCTTTGAAACATCACTGATCGAGAGATATTAACGATCGAAATTGGCCTCTCAGAAAGGCTGTTAGGAATGCAGCTGCAAAATAGAACAATCTGCATTCGGTTTTGATCTGCTAAAAATAGCAAATCAGATCATGAGGCTCTAAAAACTGACACCCGAGATCATGTTGATATGGGGAATATGGAACAACATTCGTTCTGACATGACAGTGAACTGGTTGCGAAAACCAAGCTCAAACAGGAAGCTGTTTCACAAAACAAACTGTCTGCAAACAGCTGAACAATGCAAAAACCTTCCAACTTCACTTTTTGAAACGCTGTCAAAACTCATCGTGAGAAGCTCAAATTTGACATGCTTGCTCACATATGTCTACTGAGTATGTTTGCAACTGGGTTTTGCACGACAATCAACATGTTTTAAATTATAAGCCTCCAAAGTGGGTCAGTCAGGACTGATTGTTCGAGTGCACTTCAAAAAGTGCAGAAGCAAAATTTGAAATAGGCATCTCAAATTTGCAACAAATTTGTAAAATTTGAGAGTGCCAACAACTCTATTTGTACCTACATTCTTCTCTATGTCGTGCATCTCTTTCTCTTTTTTTTTTTGATTTGTCTTGTGTTTTCCTTTTGGGGATGACACAAGGTGTCAAGACACCTTATGTCTCTTCCAAGTTGACCCAAAAGGATTTGTTTTCCTTTTATTTATCTCTTTTTCATTCTTCTTGTGTTTTCCTTTTGGGGATGATGAAAGGCTTCGAGACATTCATGTTTCTTCCATGTTGACCCAAAAGGTTTTTCTTTGTTTTCGCTCTCTTTGTGTCATTTTTCTAGTTCTATGTGTATTTGTGGGATGATGATAGTTCCAAGCTCTCTAAAAACATTGCAGAAAAGAACATATTTATCCCAAATCCATAGATCCCTTATGTGTTTGGTGTTTTCATTTTGGGCGAAACCCCTCTCTTTTCTTTCTCTCTTGCATGATGAAGCTTTACTTGGAAACATATGACTTGGCATAAGGCTTTCCAATTTGTCTCACATATCTTCGTTCTTGTTTTCATTTTTTATTTTCTGCTTTAAATTAATTTCTCACAGCATGGTCTTTAGCAATTTCTTTAAAGTGGGGGCATATATTTCCATTATTCCTTTTCATTTTTCTTTTTCATGGTTCTTGGTGTAGCCCTCTTACTTCATTCGATGTGTTTTTTTCTTTGTGGATGACATGTGGTGTGATGTCCTTCGGGAGTGTGATCTCTCTTAACATATTACATTCCTCTTAGTGGCTTGATGTGACGTACTACATCCCCTAAGTTGTGTATCTTCTATTATTTGATTGGCCCTCTCTTGGAGACATTAGGGACAATGTTCCCTAAGTCAAATACCTCATATGAACTAAGAAAGACTCCTTTGAACATCTTATTTTACATTTTTTGTTATATGGCCACTTTTCATAATACAACTTGCATGCTTATGGAGCCATCTTGTTTCTTCATGAGCTCCAAGCATACGAAGTTTTTCTTGTCTCATGAAGCTCGAAAATAATTTTTTTTGTGGCACCTTATTGAAGTTATCAAGAGGTATAAATTTGGTATAGTTGAGCAGGAAGTCCAATCTGAGGCATGACTTTCCCCATAGCCACTTGCATGTGTGTGAATGCATACCAGCCATGAATGTATGTATCTCACCTTTTAGGACTTCTCACCCAATAGATAACCAAGAGGTTCATCACCTCAGAGTGAGTATGCATTTTTCGAAAAAAAATCCTAGATTTAATCCACATTGCATTGGAAAAATGGTCGAAGCTTGTTTCGATTCTTTTATTTCACCCTTTTTTCCCTTTTTCATCTTTGGCAATGCATGCTTGCACTTTTTTGTTTCTCTTTATATCATTCTCATGAGTTTTTATTTGTGCTCATGTTAGTTTGTCTTGAGATCTTGATCCTTGGGGCTTGATCACCCCTCTTGATCGTTTTCATCTCACCTTGCTTCCATTGGTACATTGGAAACCCTCTTGAATGTCTACATTAGTGTGATTTGAAGCCTGTTCATATTCTCACTAAAGTGGGGGCTCAATGTGACCTCCAAAAAAGTAATCCTTCTACTTTTCCTATCTTGTTTAGGCCGCCCTTATTATTTTGGCTTCATTTTGCCTCTATTTAGTGTCGTAATGTGGATAACACATTCACATTAGGTCTTGGGCCCTTGTGAACTAATAAATTTTAATGGTTCCTTGTAAAAGTGTTGTGAAGTGTTGTGACACACTTTCATACTTTTTTAGGGTTTTATCAAATAGCTAAGCATAAATTTAAACATAATTAATCTTCATCTTGCCTTATTTGGAGTTTTTTAAAGTGTTGTAACACACTTTCACATTCCTCTAGTCTTGTCATTAATAATTGGGCTTTCTTATGCTTTAATTGGCCCTATTTTGCATCCACAAGCCCTATTTACTGCATCTTTTTTAGGGTAATCCTGACACCAATCATAATTCACGTGTTCCTAGCTTGTGTGGCCTAGATTTAGTGTTTGTGACTCATTCACCACCTTGGACGAATGAGTCCCACCTAGGTATTTTTGGCCCCGATGCAGGTTTCACACATTTCTAAGAAATTTTTCATTTTTGGTCACATACATTATGTGTGATCGGACTCATTCACCACCTTGGAAGAATGAGTCCCGTGTGACCAAAATTCAAATTTAATTCAAATTTCTAGTAGGATTTTATTCTCCTAGATCTGATTTCGGCTTGTAGTGTTGTAATTTTGGGAATTCTTTTATAATTGAGTATAAATACAAGGTTCTTTCACTCATCTTCACCCAATACTTTGTGAGAGAATCCTTATAGCATAATTGAGTTCATAGGAGCTTAAAGAATTCAAGGGTAGAATATCAATCATTCTAGAGCATTCTTCAAGTCTAAATCATCATGTCAAAGATTTCTTGCATCATGTTGTTTTAGAGCTGACAATGGTGATGTAGGGTTTGTGACTTAGGAAAGTGTTTCATTCAAAGATCTATCAACATCAAGCAAGATTCTAGGTCTATATCCATTAGATCCATTACTTGCATAATTGCAACACTTGATTGCTAAGGTTTGGTGAGTTGCAACATTGTTACTTGTTCATTCATCATTCTCCATTCCTATTTGATTTCATTTCAAGATTTAATTACCAACAAGGGGTTTGACCAAGGAAGACCCCTATTCTCTGACCCCACAACATTTTTCCCTCTTCTTGTGTGTGATTTTAAAGGCTAGGTCGCAGATTTGTCAAGAAGACAAGTTTGTGAAAAAATTTCAAGTTCCTAAAGTTGTCAATGTTGTCATCAAGCCTTGGAGAAGCTTGGAGAAGACCTAGATGTGGCATTTTGCATATTCAGATCCGAAAACTAGTTAGAAAGAGTAGAGAAGACTGAGAGACGTAGAATCCAATTCAAAACTTCCATAAAATATAAGTGGAATGATTCACCACTATTTTTGAATGAGTCCCACTATATAGGCTTGATAAAGGTTTTTACAAATTTGGATACCCTTTTCGTTGAAACTTGTTTCGACACATTTTCCTCGAAAGTAGACTGATTCACCTAGCTTGGAAAATGAGTCCTAGTCAACATAAACAACAGATTTTTTATTGATCTAGATCTCCATCCTTCCTTCTCCAGTTTCCTAGGGGCACACTTCTAGTTTCATAGCTTTCTATTATATTTTGTTTATCTTTTCAGGTCAATTAGGATTAGTTTTCATAAAATTAGGGCTCTTTTATATAACTTCCATTGCATTTTCTTTTCCAATTTTAAATTTGGTGGTTAACCCCTCATTACATATCATTTAGCCTCTAGGATAGCCCTATTGCAAAATCTCAATCTCCTTTGCATTGAGATCTCTAGGGTTATCCTTGAGTGTAGTCTCCTTGAAAAGTAGGTGTGAGCACATAACCTCACACCCTCTTACATTTTAAGAGGTTCCATGTTATCTCCCCTCTACATCCTCCCATGTAGAATTTTCCTCATGATAATGATCCCATTGGAACTTATATTTAACAATGTCCTTGTTTTGCAACTTAACATTATGTCTATCCAGAATTCTATTGGGCCCCACTAGCACCACTCTTGGATCATCCACCTATAAATAATGCTAATAAAGTATGTGAGATGCATTTGGATTGTATGGTTTAATAAAATACATATGAAACACATTATGGAGTCGAGATAGAGCAGGGGTAAGAGTAAGTTTATATGCAACCGAGTTGATTACTTCCAACACGTCAAATGAGCCCACATATCTTGGATCCAACTTGGATGAATTATTGAAGATAATAGAGTTTTTATGTGTCTTGAATCTTTAAAAGACCTTCTCCCTGATTACAAACTATTAAATTTTATATTATTGTTAGTATAGTTCTTTTTTCTATCTACCACCTCCTTCAATCTGCTCTTGATAAGCCTCATCTACTCTTCCATCTCTTTAGCATTTCAGGACCCACTATGATCCTATCTTCCAACTTGTCCCAAATGATGAAAGCATGAAACTTTCACCAATAGAGATCCTTGAAAGGTGACATACCTAAGGATTAATGAAGGAATTTGTTATAGGAAAATTCTACTAGTGGTAGGTACTCTTCCCACTTATACTTCTGATCCATATAGTACATTCGAAGGAGATTTTGTACTACCTAGTTCACTCTCTTGGTTTGATTGTCAATTTGAAGATGGTAGGCTAAACTAAAGTTGAACTAAGTCCCCAATGTGACATTTCAGGTTGTCCAAAACCTTGATTCCATCTATGTATCTCTATCAGATATAATGGTCTTTGGCATTCCATGTAAACAAAAGATCTCTTTGGAAAAAAATATTAGCCAAGGTCAATAATCCATCCTTAAGGCTCCCTGGAATAAAATGTGCCACCTTAGTCAACTTATTGAATACTACCAAAATGAAATCATGCACGTTATTTCTTAGAGGTAACCCTTGTACAAATTCCATGTTGATCATTTGTCATTTATACGCAGGTATATATCATGGGGATATAGGATCCCTGCTGGATGCATGTTCTCAACATTGACTCACTAACACTCCAAGCATATGGCTATGTATTCTACTACATTCTTCATGATTTTTGGCTAAAATTATAAATTTTTCAACTCTACAACCATCTTTGTAACTCCAAGGTGTCAAGAATATGGTGCATTGTGGACTTCTTCAAAGACCAACTTTCTAATATCTCTAGAGTATGGAATATACATACACCTTTGGTATCTTAAGATACAATCTAATTCAATCTCATAACCATTGAATATATGGTCTGATATATTCTCTTCTAAATCCCTTTTCACCCTCTCATAGTGTTGATATCCTTGCAAATGTTGCATCACCTACTGCATCAAGTTTGATCTCATAGAGGTCATGGCTACTAGATGTCTTCTTCTAATAAGAACATCTACCACCCAGTTTTCCTTTCCTTTTATGTACTCAATTCCAAAGTAATACTTGCTAGGGAATTCTAGCCATCTCCTCTACCTAGCATTGAGGTTTTGTTGAGTGAAAATATACCTTAACTCCAAATGATCCATTTTGTGCTCAAATGTCTTTCCCAAAAGGTAGTGCCTCCACATCTATAAGCAATGCACTATTAATGCTAACTCCAGATCATGTGGTTGATTTTTACTTCATTTTGTTTCAACTTTTTGGATTCATACGCAACCCCTTTCACCTCTTGCATTAACATTGATCCTAGTCCATCTCCTAAAGCATTTGTGATCACTGAAAAATTGACCATTGGGATATATAATTATTCTAGATATGGTGTTGCTCTAATTTTCTCTTTTAGGAGTTGGAAAGCTTGTTCATATTTTTTAGTCCACTCAAATATCTTACCTTTTATTATAAGAGACATTATCAGCGATGCTATTTTAGAAAATCCTTGCACAATTTTTTGTAATACCAAGCAGGGCCCATAAAACTTTGCACCTCTGATGCATTATGAGGTTCCAACTATTCTACAATTACTTTTATCTTCTCAGGGTCCATAGAGACTCGCTCAATTGAGATAATGTGGCCTAGGTTATGAACCCTATATTAATAAAATGAGCACTTGGATAGCTTTCCAAAAATCTTATTTTCCCTTAGACGTTGTAAGACTATCCTCAAGTGTTGATCATGTTCCTCATTAGACTTGGAATAAACAAAAATATCATCAATAAAGATTAGGAAAAAATCATCCAAGCAGTCCTAGAACACATTGTTCATAATATTCATGAAATCTACGGGGGCATTGGTCAACCAAAATGGTACAATGGTGAACTCATAGTGTCCATACTAATTTTTAAAATCCATCTTTGGAATATCCTCATTCTTTATTCTCAATTGATGGTAGCTGGACCTGACATCCATTTTTGAGAAAACTACCACTCCCTTCATTTGATCAAATAATTTGTTGATCCTCTGAAGAGGGTGGCAATTCTTGATGGTCACCTTGTTCAACATTAAATAATCAATACACAAACACAAGGTTCCATCCTTATTTTTCATGAAGATAACTAGTGCCCCCAATGGTGACACACTGCACCTAATAAGCCCTTTGCATAGTAGCCCCTATAACTGGGCTTTCAATTCATCAAGCTCTATGGTGGTCATCTTGTATGATGCCTTAGACTGTGGCTCAACTCTTGGTACTAATTCAATGGAGAAATCAAATTATCGATTCAGAGGCATCTTGGTGAGATCTTCGGGAAACACATCTTAGAATTCCTTAAGAATTGGATAGTCATTGAGGTATGGTTTCTCATTCTCATGTCTTCTGACATGAACAACATATATGACACAACCCTTCATTTAAGCTCTCTTAAATTGTATATTTGAGATTTTTCTAAGCTCCAAGGGTCACTATACCTCATGTATCTCAATCGAGTTCCCATAGTCATCCATACAACTCACCATCTTATCCTCAAAATTTACAATAGCCTTGTGCTCAATCAACCAATTGATTCCTAAGCTTGCATCATGGGATCCTAATGGTGCAACATAAATGTTAACTTGGTTCATGAAGCTGGGAAGTTCCAACTCACTACAAAAGAAACATGAATCTACTTCCCACTCTACTCGATTCTCATACTAAATATACCATGAATTTCCTTATATCCAAGTTGAATGGGTAGCTTAGAAATCATTCTAGGATATATGAAGCACTCTGTAGCTCCAGTATCTATCAAAATAGAAATGATTTGGCCATAAATCTTACCCATTAGTTGAATTGAATAAGCTTGGTACTTTTCTTGCCTATTATCCACCACTACATGGATCTTGTGTTTGTGGGGCCTACTGTTGGTTTCCTTCCTTTTGTGACCTCAAATTTTGAGGGAAGTTAGATGCATAATGGTCTCCCCACAAGTATAGAATCCATCACATGGTCCTTTCCAACCTCCAACCTTGTCCTCTTTTGAGTACCTTTGGCTACTATTATAGTTGTCATTGCCCTTATTAGCCCTTTTATTCCTTTTGCATTGGCTGCCTTCTTCCTTTTCCAGAGGTTCACCTTCTCTTTCCAAGATTCTAATATGATTGGACTTGTTACCTTTCTATCTGTCACCCTTCAAAAATATTTTATTTCTGAATCGAGGCTTGGAGTTTGATCCTTTGTGAAGATTGGACAACTGTTATAGCTTTTTTTCTTGATTAATGACCTTCTCGAAAGATTTTTCCATAGTATGAGGATTATGAAGATCCACTTCACCTCCAATGTGGGATCTCAGTCCCAATATAAAATTTCAAATTTGGAAATGCTCATTGGATTGATACTACGACACATACTTAATCAAGTTGATAAAATTTTCCCATTATTGCACTACTATCAGGCCTCCTTGGGTTAGATTATAAAATTTAGTAATCTAAGAGAAGTTTTGGTAACCACCTCTTTCTAAAATGTTTGAAGAAAAAATCCCGAGTAATTCCTTCTTGTGGAAGTCTCCCTTGAGCCTTTTCATTTTCACACCAAGTAGTTGGCTCTCTAGACAATTTTTATGCTACCCAAGCAATCTTGGTTTGATCTAATAGGTTGGAAAGCCCAAAATATTTTTCCATATCTGTGATCTAGGCCTCAACCCCATCTTCGATGGCCTTGCCATCAAACATCGGTGATGTTTCCTTCTTAAGATCTTTTCCTAGTTCTTCCTCAATCTAACCTCGATTATTATTTCTTCCTTTGTCAGGTACCTCATTCCAAAGATTCCAATCTTCTCACATCCCTTAGACCTCTTGTTCCAAATGGTCCATTTGAGATTCTTGC
This sequence comes from Sequoiadendron giganteum, assembly GCA_007115665.2. Classification (NCBI taxonomy): domain Eukaryota; kingdom Viridiplantae; phylum Streptophyta; class Pinopsida; order Cupressales; family Cupressaceae; genus Sequoiadendron; species Sequoiadendron giganteum. The sequence continues at coordinate 286,448,392 of CM021110.1, read as the reverse complement.
GAGTTGAAGATTTCTAGATTTGGTCTAGCCTCTTACCTAGCCCATTGTCATGTCTTTTACTAACCACATCTTGTCTGGTGGTCACCATAGTGACTCACACTCGACCTGCATCATAGTTATGTTTAGCATCCAAGATCAAGGTTTTATGCTTATTCTATAACATCTATGAAATAAAGTGCACTCAACATATAAGCTAAAATGAAACAAAAATATACACATTTAACTCAACAAGACAAGCCTTAAAGCTTCATTCCTTTGATCAACAAAAGAATTTCTTTATTAATATTAAGTTTGGATTTATATTGATCGTTATTTACAAAAGTTTTTCTACTCTAAGAGTTTCCCTCATTATCAAAAAGAGGATATTCCTCAGGATTCTCATCTGAATCTACATCTTCCCACTTAGGTGAAGCAGGACATGTGTGCAAGCACCCCTTCTCCTCCTTAGTCAATAGCGGTGTGTTTGGTCCACATCCTATTGGCCAATCTCTAAATGCATAGGGTTTCTTAGTCTTAGGCATTCACTTGGTCCCCTTTATTGTTTTTCCTCTCTCTAGCTTGAGATGTGTGAGGGAATGTACTATATTTTCTTCATTGATAATTTTTGGTTGGTTCTTAGGTTTGGGATTTTCTTCTACAATGAATAACTTCCTTACAGTCCTATTGGTTTTCCTCTTCTTTCCTCCCGACTCAGACCTTCCCATTTCCTACAACCAATTCAGATTAGTTATTCCCTAGGTAACTCAAATCTAGTTAAGGGTCCACTATTCCCTAGTTCAACCATCATGGGATCATAGGCTTACAACTAAACCTTATGCTTTGATACCGATTATAACATGCCCAACTATATTTAATTCAAAAACAATCAAATATTAATATTATGAATATCAATTTATGACACAAATTCCATAGCTAGTTCTATTTAGCAATTTTATGTTCATAAATCACAAATAAAACTAGAATATAAGTATATTAATTTCCAAATTTCAATAGTCACATACAAGCTAACTTGGCATTCAGTGCCTTTTAGTCAATTTCTCAAATATTATTTTTTTCCTTTTGATACATCATTTTAATTCTTCTACATCAATAATACAATACATAATAGAATTATAATAAAATTCCTTTATAATAGCTTGCCTCCACTAGTGGATGAGAACATGATTGAGGGTTTTTTCCACCCAACCACAAGAAATGCTTATCGAGAACTCTCCAATCAATCAAACAATACCTTACACTACACGAAACACTTAGCAAGAGATATAGTTTGCAAGGTGGAATTTTTTTGTTCCTAACTTCATGCATTTATATCTATTGTTAGAATATGCAAGTTCCATGTTAGGTAAATGAATCATCAAAGAGAGAAAATAATAACAATCTATTCCATATATGTATATATAAAAAAATTACTGAAAATCCTGGCCAAGCTCATGTTGCATGAAATGTAACTCTGGTTAGATTTGGAAAATCAAATCTACACTCTCTAGCACCCGTTCCAAGAAGAAAATCGTATCATATCAAAGGGGTGTCCCTCCCTTATAGACCATCTATTAGTATAAATCTAGTGTTCTACAGTCTACCACTAAATTGTGGTATCATTCCAATCAATACAATCGAACATTATTCATTTAAGATAGGTATATCCATTCATCTATTTATCATTTGTAATTGTAATTCAGCATTGTTTTATGTTACAGTTTGTTCCATTTGCAAAAGATATTTACTATGCTCAATGAGTAAAATTATCAAGGTGAATCAGAAGGTATATCCCATGTATGTGCACATGCATAAAGGGATATTTATGCATGTTCACATATATGCTTGGAAATGATTTTTTTTTGAAATATGCGTATACATTCTAAAGAATTAAATAAAATTCCCTTTTTATACAAGTTTATTTTCATATTCAAAAATGGAAAAATAAAATCACTTTATTAGATGCTCAATCAAATTAAAATTATCATCTAATCTCAGTTTAGATACAAATGAAAAAAAAAATCACAATCACCTATCATTCATAAGGACTAAGAGCATGTCAATGAAACTTAGTTGAATTAAATCATCCATGAAAACAATATTAACAAAAACATTATAGCTTCATTTTGTAACAACTTAAGAATCCATGCTTGTTTTCTTTCAATCAAGGCACTCATATGATTTAGTTAAAATTGTAAATTAAAAGTATACTTTTTCCATCAAAAATCCATCCCTCAAGAGGATATTGATACATATGTTATCATTCATTGATAACATGGTATCAATACCTTGAGGTTTATTAATAGTAGTTGATATCTATCGAGCCACAAGTTCAACCCATAATAATGTGGAACACCCAAAATACATGTTTAAACAATAAAGCATAGTCAGCACTTCAACTCAATTACAAACACATGAAATTCAATAGTGATCACATGTGTATCAACATTCATGCACATATATATATATATATATATCCATTCCCTTCAAAAAAAAAATTCAACACTCGTGGCCTAAGAAGGCCCATTGCAAGTAAAATAGAGTTATATAAAATAAGCATGGTATCGTTCGAATCCACCTACCACTTACAGTGAATGGTGAGATTTATATGATATAAAAGTGATATATGCATCACTCAATCCTTGCATTTTAGTAGGGCATGCATCACCACCCTAATACAACATTAGGTGGGATGCAACATGTTGTGGGTATCATACTCAAATAACATATGTAAAAATATTCTTCTCTCGCCTAATCACCAATAGGGCATTGGTAAACATATAGGTTGTTAGCAAGAAAGAAAGGAATAACAATGGTCAGCCAATTGGCCATGACCACGTAGATTAAATATCATATAGGTGAAAAAATCTCGTTGTGGGTATGAGACCTGACTACCTACATAAGGTCAAGAAAAAATATAGAGCCTTCAAGGTGGCCATGCCCACAAATGGCATCACATGGATCGACATGGCTGATCGATAAGGTAAACAAGATAACCAAATATCGAACATGCATGATAAGGCATACAAAATAGAGAATGCTTCTATCATTTTACAAGATACGAAACTTATGCAAAAATAAGAGGAAACAAATTGAACTCAGTTCAAAATACCTCAGTTGGTGATTTCCTGAGTGATTTTTCCTTCCTTGGAAAAGCAACAAATTTTCTCAAACCCCCATCGTTCTCCTCCTCACTACCTTTTTCTTGATTTTTCCTTGCATAACACTAGATTTCTTCGATTCTTCTGACCATGAAGGATCCCTTGCTAATTTTGGAGAGATAGTGGTCTTAATTTAATGCCTCCATTTTTAATATTTGGCTACCCCCTCCCTCTATTTTTGAGCATTTGACTGAGGTTTTTTTCCATGAGAAGGGGTTGGCCCCTATCCCATTAATGTTGGGAGTTACAGATTATAAATCCCATGAATTTTTTATTCCCTTGAAAAGTAGAGTTAAATTAAAAAAAAAAACATTCACATATATATGTGTGTATATATTAATGTTAACATATATATATATATATACACACATATATATTTACATATCAATTTATCCCAGTGAAATTATATACATATATATTAATATATTCAAAATGTTATTTTCAAACTTATAGTTTTATTTTATCCATTTCATTTCCTTGTTCAATTCGTATTTCAAATTCATCCAAAAGAACAAACAATGCAATTTTTTTTCATAGAATATTTGTATTTGATGGTTTTGAGTTCCTTATTCAACTTCATTGAATATCAATTTTGAACTAGACAAAGTAAGGTGAGAATGCACTAATTTATCCTTTCCACTAATTATAATTCTCACACCAAGTATAAATTTTTTTTTTTAACTTTTCAAACATATGTAAATGTCATGATCTACTGTGGTGTGTGATATTTTAGATTCCATCCTTGCTTACTGAGGTCATTTGGCTAAGCGTGCCTACCTCAATCAAGTTCTCATCCTTCAACATGTTCTTACACACATTCTTAGTCTTTTCCACTTATAACTAACCTTTAACTAATAATCTTATGAAATAATTTCTTAAATCAAAAAATTGCATAATAATCATTTTCAATTTTGTCATTGCATTTTATCAATTCCATAAATAAAATAAATGAATAATTCCATTCTTTCAGATATTCCAAATTTTCTCATCATTTTAATTACAAGTAATAAAATCAAGATATGACAATGTGTCTCCTTATGCCTTTGTTGATTTTTCCATGAGATCTTAGATCTTAGGGGCTTGATCATCCTCCTCAATCTTTGTCATCTTATCTCTCTAACGATTGTATAATTATAACTTTCTTGATTGTCTACTTTAGTGTGAGTTTGATGCAGGTTCATCCTCTCACTAAAGTGTGATCTAAGTGTAGTGTACAAAAATGTATCCTTTTGTGTTTTCTCACATGTTTGGGCCCTCCTTATTAATATGGACTTAATAATGCCTTAATAAAATGTTGTTAAATATACCTCTTTACATTTACACACTCATTTTGGGTCATCTTAATTAAATTGAGCTTAATTATGCCTTAATTGGCCCTTCCATTCATTTACAATCCTAAGTGATTACATTTTTCAAAGGGGAAACCCAATAATAATTAATGCCTAGACACAACACTTTACATTGAGCAATGTTTGTTCTAGGTTTATGGAGCTAGGACGCATTCTCCCATGGGTGAATGGGTCCTCCCTAAACCTTAGGACCTAAATTTAAACTATGTTTTTGGTGGTATTTTAACATTTTCAAGGCATGGGTATGTGTAGGATCATCATGGAAAGAACAAGCCCTTAAGTAGCGATGAAAATTCAGAAAATCAGAGTAAGGCAATTTGCTGTAAAAATTTGAATAAGTTATCTATATTATTTCAAAAATATGTAAGAATAGAATCTATAATAAATTGAGTGTAGTTTCTAAACTACTAGGTTTATTTTAAAAAAATATATTTGGTGAAAATTTAAAATTTCAATGCAATAGTACTTAAATTTTAGGGACAAAATAAGAAGTAGGTGTCTATCTGACCACCCTAACCACAATAAAATGATAATATTTTTTAATATTTTAGATATAAGTAAGGACTCATGTCTCGATGTGATACATAATTTTTTGTAATTTTTTTCCAAGTAAATAATTATTTATGATTTTTTTATTACAAATTTTAAAAAATATAAAAACTTGTATGTCTGACCACCTTAACTTGGTAAAAACTTCATGAAATTAAAATATTTTTAATCCTATACTATGCAAAGCATAGAATGTGACACATGTTTTGGATTTAAAAAATCTATTATAGTTTGAAAGCTATAGATGTTTTTCAATTAGCCTATCAATCAAGACTTTAGTCGTAATTCAAAAAACAAATTGAATTATAATTATTTATTAAATTCAAAGTAAAGCATAATTTATATTGGTGGAAAGCTAAGAATCTCCTTTAAAAACCCTTTTCGTTTCATTATTTTTGGGTAAAAAAATGTTGTTAGCCACATGGGCCATCATATCACTTACATATTATGACTTTTTAGCCCATCATGATCCTGCACATACCCGCGTGTGTGTTTTATTTTTGGCAGACAAGTTATTATTTTTCAAGTTATATCTAATTATTCTCACCTAATTGATCTTTTAATATTTTGTGAATGTAATGGGTATTATGTATAACATATTTTAATATTAATGAATATACTAGTGTTGTTGATGTGAGTTGTACGAATGTAATGTGAATGCAGAGAAGAGTAGGCTATTAAACAAGAACGATATGAAGTGTGTAAAATCAGTATATTGAGCATTAGTGGAACTATAATTCTTGTATATTGTAGATGCAATTGTATTAGTTCAAATCTTAGTAGTGAGCCACCCCTTTTCTTTTATTTGTAGTGCAAAATAATGTAACCCTTTATATTTTCTCACTTATATAGGCCCTCCTTATTAAAATGGACTTAATAATGCTTGAATTTAGTGTTGTTAATGTACCTCTTTACATTTACACACTTATTTGGGGCCCTCTTAATTAAATTGAGCTTAATTATGCCTTAGTTTTCCCTTTTACTCATTTACAAGCCTAATTAACTACATTTTCCGAAGGGGAAACTTCACAATAATTAATGCCTAAACATAACACTTTACATCAAGGAACATGTGTTCTAGGTTTATGGACCTAGGACCCATTCACCCATGGGAAAATGGGTCCTCCCTAAACCTTAGGACTTAAATTTAAACTATGTTTTTGGCAGTATTTTAATATTTTCAAATCCATAATTCAATGTTGGCTTGTGATATTTGAATTTCAGGAAATTAAGGATACATATCTATAAATATAAGGTTATTTCACTATATTTCACCTAGATTTTCAAGTGTTCAATTATAAGAGATAAGGTTATGATCAAGAGCATTCAAGATCAAATATATTAAAGATTTATTGTAGCAATCAAGATTTATTCATCAGGTCAAAGTCTTCATGCATCATGCATTTTTTTGGAGCTATCATTGTGATGTAGGTTTCATGATCAGGTCAAGCATTCAAAGTATCAGTTCAAGCAAGATTCAAGTGTCAAGATCTACATTCAAATCAACCATTTCAAGCAAGTTGTAGGTCTCCTAAGATATCCATTATCAAGCTTTCATTCAAGGGTTTGTTGAGTTGTAACATTGCATTGTTCATTATTCATTCCCTTTCTCATGCATTATTTCATTGCAAGGTTTGATTACCAAAACAGGGTTTGACCAAGGCAAGCCCCTATCACCCAAAAAAATCATTTTTCTCTCTTATATGTGTGATTGTAGATTTAGGTTGAAGAAGACTTGAAGAAATTTTGAAGTGCAAGATCTATAAAGTTTTCAAAGTTGCAAAAAATGTCAAAATTGTCATCAAATCATGGAATCTAACCTACAAATCTAATTTTCTACTTTTTGACATTGAAGGATGTTATATTTACACATGTGTTGTTAAATGTACCTCTTTGCATTTACACACTTATTTTGGGCCCTCTTAATTAAATTGAGCTTAACTATGCCTTAATTGGCCCTTTCATTCATTTACAAGCCTAATTAATTACATTTTCCAAAGGGGGAGCCCGACAATAACTAATGCCTAAACAGAACATTTTACATTGAGCAATGTGTGTTCTAGGTTTATGGATTTGGGAACCATTCACCCATGGGTGAATGGGTCCTCCCAAAAACTTAGGACCTAAATTTAAACTATGTTTTTGGAAATATTTTAACATTTTAAAATCTATAATTCAATGTCTTCTTTTGATATTTGAATTTCAGGAAATTAAGGATACATACCTATAAATATAAGGTTATTTCACTATGTTTCACCTATATTTTCAAGTGTTCAATTAAAAGAGATAAGGTTATGATCAAGAGCATTCAAGAGTAGATATATCAGAGATTTCTTGCGAAAATCAAGATTTATGCATCACGTCAAATTCTTCTTACATCATGCAAATTTTTGGAGCTAACATTGTGATGTAGGTTTCATGATCAAGTTAAGAATTCAAAATATCATTCCAAGAAATATTCAAGTTTCAATATGTACATTCAATTCATCCATTTCATAAAAGTTGTAGATCTCCTAAGATCTCCATTATCAAGGTTTCATTCAAGGGTTTGTTGAATTGTAACATTGCATTGTTCATTTTTCATTCCCTCTTTCATGCATTATTTCATTTCAAGGTTTGATTACCAAAACAAGTTTTGACCAAGGCAATCCCCTATCACCCAAAAAAAATATTTTGAGGCATTGTATGTGTGATTATAGATTCGGGTTGAAGAAGACTTGAAGACCTTTTGAAGTGCATGATTTACAAAGTTGTCACAGTTGCAAAATTTATTGAAATTGTCATCAAATCATGAAATATAACCTATAGATTTGTTTTTTGACTTTTTAACACTGAACCCTAGATAAATTAGAAGCTTTTGATATACACTATAAGATCTTGAAATATTTTTATAACCTCTTCACTTAGACCCATTCAACCATGGGCGAATGTGTCTTAGATCAACTTCAAAAAAAAACTTTTGGTGATTGGTACGCATGCGTCTACCCTTCTCTGATATACATTATGTTTTCTAATTCTACAAATATTGTTTAATATTTTTGTTTCAAGTGTTAGATTGCATTTTGGTATTGATTTTCTATTTTTAGTTTTTCTCCCCAAAGTTTTAACATTAACCCCTGTCCTTCAATCATAAGCAAATTTGAAGATTCCCACCTTGGGTTGATTCACCTAAGGGTTGATAATCAATTCATTATGTGGATCTCATTTCTTAATGAAATAGAGGAAAATGGGTCCTAATGAGGTAAAAATAACCTCATCATAATAATTAATAAAACCATTCCTCATATATAAAAAATACTTATTCTCTACCAACTAATTAAACTTTAGGCATAATCATTTCTTATCTTTTGAGAAAAATAGTATAAACTTTATTTCTTGTGATTTACTGAAGTAACTTGACAATGCAAATTTAACAGGTAGTTTTAAGTGTTTTCTAGGATAATAATTGGTCATTATATAGAATTCAAAGGCCTTCAACCAACACGAGCTCTGGAACAGGTTAAATACATGCGCTAGGAACATGCTCCTGAACTTAAGGATGATGGACCAAAATCATAGTTTCTTCTAGTTGAATTCATGTTATGCTTTGAATTTTAAAAGACTTCATGGCTCAACTTGAGCCTCTTTAATATTTATGTAATGGGCATTTAAAGACATAAAGTTAGTTTAATATATGTTACAAACTTTTTCAATGGTAATCTAAAACCATCTGAAATATAGGATTTAGTTAGAAGCTTTTTATAAATATATGTAATCTCTAGAAATAAAACATACATACAGAATAGTACTGTTATGTTGTCGACATACCCTTTGAGTATATATGAATAAGGAAGTTATTTATTATCATTCTTTGAGTTGTTGAAATCATGGATGAAGATTATCATTAATGGGGAAGCTTTTAGTTACATTGTGCATGTGAACTGAGAATGTAGGAACCTGCGAGCTAGCCACTCAAAGGGTGGTAGATTAAATATGAGTACTTTCCTTTAAAGAATTATATCATTTATATTACATGGATAATAATTAATTTTGTCATCATAAGATTCTAAAGCTCTGGAGCACCTATTGTACTTCGATTTTGTAGTTAATTTTTGTTAGTGATTAAAACGGTTACTAGTATTACTTAAACCTTTCATAGATGGTTTACGAATTTTACTACTATAATTTGCATGCTTTTTAGTTTATTTATTGCTATGTTTTCTTGTTTAGTTATCATATTTTCTAGATTAATTGTCTTATGCTTTCTAGTTTAAACTATTTCCAGTTTTCTTTAGATAAATTACTTTCTGGTTAACTAGTCAAATGGCCTTAGGATAGAATTAAGTTCAGTTTCTCTAAAAATTGCAGAAAATATAAAATAGATAGTCAAGTCACCTTCTATTGCAAATATCCTTGGACACTCCTCAATCAATATATTGATTTTTTATCTTCTAAGGTAATGGGACCTAACGACGGCCTATCACTTTTTGGCGTTGTTGTTGGGGACAACTTTATTTCTTGAGTGTTAATAGGAGATATCTTCAATACCCTTTTAGGCCCAAAAAACCCCTTTGGCTTCCTTTTCTGCATGGTCGGGAAATGATGCAGGAGCATCCTTGGTTCTTAGCAATCTTGCATCAACCAAAAATATCTTCATTCAATTTTTTTCTTGTTTTGTTCTTGTTCTAGTTCAAGTTGGTAGATTTGGTGTTTCTTCATGTTTGCTCACCATATCTTGCGTACCTAGGATTTCACTGTGGACATGTTCAATTATTGTATTCCAAGTTTTCAGCTTATTTGGATTTTTTTCTAGAAATTTATTGCTTCTGGATTACATGACAGTATTTGGGACTGGCCCTAGAATAACTTCAAAACCTAATGGCTAGTTGGATCGATCACGGATATTTCCCGTGACTTGCAAATCCTCTCGGTGTGTTTATATTTATTCTATGGAGTGTTCCCGACCTTACACTTAGGTCCACACTTCATCTTACACATCTCTTGTTGATGGATTTCAGATTTGAGGCCAACTTGTTCTTGCACACGTTACACTTTTCTTCTCAAAGATGGTGGCAATCTTTGGCTGACACAGATGTTTCTCGACCCATGGATGTGATATAAAGCTAGTATTGAACCATTATATGGTAGATATAGAATTATGAAGATATAATTAGATGTATATAGATTTTGATCTGTAATATTTTCACTCGCATGCATGAGAACTATATTTTGAGCATGTTGTAATCAGGCTTCTGCATCGAATCTACAAGCTCGGATGTGGCAGGCTATCTGTAATCAATATATCTGATAATTTATGAATGTTTGCATTTTCATTTACCTCCATATTTTGTGTTTCTTTTGTTGTGTGACTCTTGTTGCATAGTTTGGACTATTCTCTTTGAGGAACCTCCTATTGTGGTTGCACAAAACTGGTATCAGAGCAAGATTCGTTCCTTGCGAGATTGTCAGAAGTTGCATAGTCTTGTTGAAGATTTTTTGTAGGGTGGAAAATTAAGGATCCGACCTGCAATTGCAGAGGACTTATGTAAAGATGGTTGGAATAAAAAATGGTGGAGGAAATGGAGTGCGTGGAAATGTATACCCTGCTATAATAGAGATGTTGAGAGGAATTGCTACTAGATTAGAAGCGGTTGAAATGGCCCTGAGAAGAGGTCGACCAGTTGATGATGTAAGTGATGAAGAAGTATAAGAACAATAAGTTTCAAGAGAAGAGAAACCTTGCCTTGATTAGGGAGAAGAGAGGTTCATAAGAGCCCTAACCAGAGTGAACACTAAGCCAGATTTCAATCCATTGGATTATAATGGTAAGTTAGATTCAAATGAATTTTTGGATCGGATAACATAAATGGAGAAATACTTTGATTTTGAAGGTACCCCAGATGATAAGAAGGTGAAATTTTCTGGTACAAAGTTGAGAGAACATGCATCCCTTTGGTGGGAACATTTACAGATAGATATACAAAGAAAAGGAAAGGAGAAGATAAGATCATGGGATCGGATGGTGAATAAATTGAATACGAATTTTATTCTTGGAGAATATTAGATTAGTTTGTTCAAGAAATTGTAGAACTTGAAGCAGAAAGAATCAAGTGTGAAAAAGTATATCAGGAATTCTATAAGTTGAATATTAGATCTGGACATTCAGAAGATGAGATTGAATAAGTAGCCAGATATGTGAATGGTCTAAGGTCATCTATTCAAGATGACATTACTTTGATTAATTTATTGAGTGTGGAAGAGGCATATCAGTGTGCACTAAAATTAGAAGAGAAGCTGAATAAAATACATGAACAAAGATAGAGAGGAAAAGGTGGAATATTTCAAAGAGGAAGAATACTTATCGGAGGAGGAAGAGGAACTTTACAGATCAAAATAAACATAAGGTCAATAATAATGAAACTTTATATTGAAGAGATGATGGAAACTCTTACAGAAGAGGAGGATATGGTGGTTAGAGAAATGAAGGGTATAGAAAAGATGACAGAGGACAAGAGAAAATAGTATTGAGGGGAACTTGCTTTAAAAGTGGTGGAGAAGGACATAGAGACTTTGAATGCAAACAAGGAGAGACAAGAAGAAAGACTGAGAGTAGTAGGAGAACAACCTTTGTTGATGAGGATCATGTTGGATCATCTAATCAACTAGAAGAAGGAGACATATTGGTGAATAGGAGAGTGTTGTGTCAAAGTGAATTGGAGAAATAACCATTGCAGAGAAATAATTTTTTCAAGACCAAATGCAATGTAGCTGGTAAATGTTGCAAAGTGATCATTGATAGTGGAAGCTTAGAGAACCTGGATTTTGAAGAAATGATGGCCAAATTGAAGTTGGAAAGGTTGAAACACCCTAAACCCTATAAGATAGCATGGATTTAGGATAAGCATAAAATACTGGTAAGTGAAAAATGTTTGGTGAAATTGAAGATAGGAAACTACCATGATGAATTTTTATGTGATATTATGCCTATGGATATATGACATATCTTGCTAGGAAGGCCTTGGCAGTATGATCGTAAAGCTATTCATGATGGAAAGAAGAACATATAAACCATTCTTGCTAATGGGATGAAGCAGACTTTGTTACCCTTGGAAGATGTTCCTAAGGTTGAGATTTGTAAGACTGCTAGAATTTGTTTGGTTGATGGAAGGATATTTCTAGATGGATTGAGACATGAGAACATGTGCTATACATTGGTGCCTAAGAAAGTTGAAGACTTGAAGCATGTAGAAGGACAACCTGAGGAGATAAAATAGTTGCTGACACAATATGAGGCTATCATTTTAGATAATGTACTTGATGGACTACCACCTATAAGGAATATTAGCCATTGCATGGATCTGAAATCTGGAGCTAGTTTTCCTAATAAAGTAGCACATCAGATGACACTGACAAAGAATGAAAAATTGAATAGACAAGTGTAAGAGTTGTTGAGGAAAGATTTGATCAGATAAAGCTTAAGTCATTGTGTAGTACCTGATGTGCTTGCACCTAAGAAGGATGGAGAATGGAGAATTTGTATAGACTCTAGATCCATAAATAAGATCACGGTGAAGTCTAAATTTCCTTTGCCCCAGATGGATGACATTATGGATTGTTTGAGTGGAGCTAAGTACTTTACAAATATAGACTTGAAGAGTGGATATCATCAGATCAAAATCACAGAAGGAGATGAGTGGAAAACAACATTCAAGACAAATGAAGGATTGTAGGAGTGGTTAGTGATGCCTTTTGGGTTGAAAAATGCACCAAGTACTTTCATGAGGTTGATGAATGAGGTATTAAAGAAATTCTTGGGTAAATTTGTGATTTTATATTTCGATGACATTTTGATTTTCAGTAAGACTAGAGAGGGACATTTTTGCACATAAGACAAGTTCTGTAGAGGTTGAAAGAAGAATAGTTGTTGATAAACATAAAGAAGTGTATCTTCATGAAGGAGGAATTGGTATATCTAGGATTTTTAATATCTGTAGATGGATTTAAGATGGATCTTGAGAAAGTGACAGTTATTGTTGAATGGCCTACACCAGAAAGAATTAGAGAGGAGAGATCATTTCATGGATTGGATAGTTTCTACCAAAAGTTCATTAGGAGTTTCAGTTCTATTTGTAGCCCTATGATAGAAATAATGAGGGGAGAGAAGAAGGATTTTAGATGGACATCTAGAGTAGACAAAATATTTGAGTTGTTGAAAGAAAGGCTGATAGAGAATCTTGTGTTTGCTTTACCATATTTTGATAAGGTATTTCAAGTAGACTATGATGCAAGCGGAAATTCAATTGGAGAAGTGTTAAGTCAAGAAGGAAGACTAGTAGCCTATTTCAATGAGAAGTTGAATGACACAAGGAGAAGATATATAATATATAACCGAGATTTTTATGCCATATTTCAAGCTTTGAAAAAGTGGAGACATTACTTGTTATCTAAGGAGTTTGTGTTGTATACGGATCATCAATCTTTACAATATTTGAACAGTCAAGGTAAGTTGAATCAAAAAAGCATGATATGGGTAGAGTTCTTAGAGAGTTACTTTTTTCATGAAACATAGGAGTAAAAAGTCAAATAGAGTTGTTGATGCTTTGAGTAGAAGAAGGAATTTACTGACACAAAAGAGAGTGGAGGTATTAGGCTTTGATGAATTGATGAACTTGTATAAGGAAGACCTGAATTTTGCATTTCCTTGAAGAGCATGTAGAGAACAAATCTTGGAGGATAAAATTCAATGGTTGGATTATTTCATTCAAGAGGACATGTTGTTTAGAGGAAATCAGTTGTGTGTACCCCAAAGCTCAATGAGGGATACATTGGTAAAAGAGAAACATAGTGGAGGACTGACAAGACATTTTGGAATTGACAAGATAGTAGCATTGGTGAGTGAAAATTACTTTTGGCCATAGATTCGTAAGGATGTCAGGAAATTTGTGCAGAGTTGCAGAGTTACAGATTTTGTCAAGTGGAAAAAGGTAGTAGTTATAATGTTGGATTGTATAAACGTTTGATAGTACCAGAAAGGCCTTGGGAGGATATCAACATGGATTTCATATTTGGTCTACCTAAGACACAGAGAGTTAATGATTCAATATTTGTAGCGGTGGATCAATTTTCTAAGATGGCACATTACATACATTGTAAGAAGATGATTGATGTCATACATGTAGAAGATTTGTTTTTCAAAGAAGTGGTTAGATTGCATGGATTACCTAGGATTATTTTCTTAGACAGAGATACAAAGTTTGTTGGTTATTTTTGGAGGACACTTTGGAAGAAGTTGAAGAAAAGTGTGAAGTTTAGTTCTAATTTTCATCCATAGGCGGATGGAAAGATAGAAGAAGTGAACATAAGTTTGGGAAATTTGCTAAGATGTTTGGTTGGAGAGAAGACCAGAAGTTGGGATCTAGTCCTAGCACAAGTAGAGTTTTCCTACAATAATTTAGTGAACAAGAGTACTGGAAAGACACCTTTTGAGATTGTTACAGGATTTCATCCTAGAGGTATATCAAAGTTGAGATGCATTTGTAGGGAAGATAAAATGAGTGCAGAAGTAGTATAATTTCTAGAACATATGAAGATAGTGCATACTCAAGTGAAACAACATTTGGAAAACATGAACCAAAAGTATAAGGAGAAAGTAGATGAAAAGAGGAGACATAAGGAGTTCACAGTTGGAGATGAAGTGATGGTGTACTTGAGGAAAGAAATATTTCTAGTTGGAACATACAGTAAATTGAAGATGAGGAATTTTGGACCCTGTAGGATTTTGAATAAGTTTGATTCAGCAAATGCTAATGAAGTGGAATTACCAGATGACATGGGCATATCATCTATATTCAACATTGCAGATCTAAATCAGAACCATGAAGCAGAATTCAGTGAAGAAAACAAGGTGAAGTTGAAAGAACAACTTCCTAAATAGAAATCAGATGAGGTATAAGAGATTTTGGATTTTAGAGATGGAAGGAGGACTCGTGGAAGACAATACAAGAGATATTTGGTGAAACGGAAGATTCTTCTTGGATTTCTTAGGCTGAGATAGACCATATTGGTTTTCCTTCGGTACCTATAAAGTGAGAGGCTCAATTTTCATAAACCCTAGATGTCTGATGTAGAAGCATCCTTGGTTCTTTGCAATCTTGCATCAACCAAAAATATCTTCATTCAGTTTTGTTCTTGTTCTTGTTTGAGTTGGTAGATCTAGTGTTACTTCATGTTTTCTCACCATATCTTGCATACCTAGGATTTCATTGTGGACATGTTCAATTTTCGTATTCCAATTTTTCAGCTCATTTGGATCTTTTTCCATAAAGTTATCTCTTCCAGAGTACATGATAGTTTTTGGGACTGGCCCCGAGATAACTTCAAAACCTAATGGCTAGTTGGATCGATCATGGATCTTTCCCATGATTTGTGGATCCTCACGATGTGTTTATATTTTTTCTATGGAGTGTCCCTAACCTTACACTTAGGTCCACACTTCATCTTACACATCTACCATGGATGAATTTCAGATTTGAGGCTGACCTGTTTTTACACACATTACACTTTTCTTCTAAAAGATGGTGGCGATCTTTGGCCGACGCGGATATTTCTCAACCAGTGGATGTGATATAAAGATAGTATTGAACCATTAGATGGGAGATATATAATTAGGAAGATATAATAAGATGTATATAGATTTTGATTTGTAAGATGTTTGCTCGCATGTATGAGCACTATATTTTGAGCATGTTGTAATCAAGCCTATGTGCCTAATATGCAAGCTCGGATGTGGTAGGCTATCTGTAAAATAATATTTCTAATAATATGAATGTTTGCATATGCATTTTCCTCCATATTTCATGTTCCTTCTATTGTGTGACTCTTGCTGCATGGTTTGGACTATTCTCTCTAAGGACCCTCCTACTGTAGTTGCACTAGAAAAAGAGGCCCTCATGGAATATTTATACCAAAGACCCCCGAAAATATGTTCCAATCATAAATCAGGAGGACCTAGGCTTAGAAGACCACTCTATTGAAGAATTACTTGAGCCTCGTCCACCAAAGACTTTCCAGTATTTTCTTGAAGATCATCCAGAAGAACAAACTGTCTTTGAGGAAATTATCTAGGAGGAACACATTCCTCTAGACATCATGGGTGATCGTAGGAATGAAGCTAACTAGAATGATGCTACCGTAATAACAATGATCATCCGACACCACAAACATTCACTTATCCTATTACTCTGGATGCAAATGATGATACTACGATGAAAAAAATTTCTCCAACTTTCCTACCAACTTTTTGAGGTTTGTCCTCGAAAGACCCAGACTAGTTTCTTTTTGAATTTAAGGCCCTCTTTGAAACTTATGACTATAAAATGATAACCAGAAATTGAATTTGTTTCTTTTTACTTTGAAGGATATGGCCATGCGTTGGTTTATAGGATTAGTTTTTGGGTTTATTACATCTTGGGATGACATGGGGAATAATTTCCTGCAAAAATAATAGAGTTATTGTAGGGTGATTGATCGTAAGGAGTTGTTTAAAATTATGAAAAATGAGGATGAGAGTCTAGAGGACTACCTAAACAAATTTATTTTCTTGTTTAAACGATGTGGAGAAGATACCATTAGCTTTGAGATTCTCAAGACTATATTTCTTAAGGGACTCGATGAGGATGCAATAATAAGCCTCGATCTAATGGGAAAAAGAGACATGTCTCAGTTGGGCCTTGATGACATATGCAGGTTGTGTCAAAATTTCTCACATACCCACAAAGCAATCCAAAAATCTACTATTTTTAAAGGGTTCAATGAAATAGGCAAGCTCCAAGAAGAAATAGAGAACCTTAAAATGGACATACTTGTTCAACTAAACACTACATTGGATGGTATACAAGCTAAGACCCACAATCCTCGATGTCAAAATAAATATCTTCTGAGAGAATGTCTACTAGACAAGGCTCCTATTTTTGAACTTTGTGAGAAAAATCATCCTACAAACCAGTGTGAGCTTCTTATAGACCTCAAGAATTCCAAGAAAAGGACTACACAGGTTGAAGAAGAAATTAATGTGGTCAATCAACACCAAGGAGGGAATTTTTATCATGGGAAAAATTCCAATCCTGATTGGAGACCCCAAAATAACTGGCCTAATAATCAATGGACTCCAGCTTGGCCTCAAGCACCACCTCAATAACCTAATTAGGGATCTCCCTATTGGGGGACCCTTGAATTGGTGAACCAATCATGGGGAACTCAGTAGTGGAAAAATCAAACTCAACAATAGTGGTATCCACAACATACTACTCCCCAATGGAACCAGGGAAAAAATCAATTCTTTGGCCCTCGAAGAAATCAACAACAATTTTTTTTCCGCCATCCTAGAATCCTCCATAGAATGAGCAAATAAATCAACCTCAGCTTCTGACACAGCCACTTTCCAATCCTAAGAATATTCAAAAAAATACTCTAGTATACTCCACTGAACAAGATAACGCTACTGGACTAAATGCCATACATTGTGAAAATGTTCAGTTGTGCTTAGGTAGAATACTTCAACCACCAAACATTGAAGAAATTATGGATGAACCTACTCCCACAACTCCTGAAAAGGGAATTCCAACTCTATACCCCACCCAAACTATTACCACAAACACCGCTCTACCATAATTTTTAGATGGAGCTTCTGAATTACCTTAGGAGGAGGGAGGTCATCTCCAACTGATCTTAGGAAGGATACCACTCTGAAAGAGAAAACTCAAGCACCATTTTCAGAATGTCTGAAACTGATCATTCTGAAAGATACTCTGGAAGTGTCTTTAACCTCTGAAGTTGTGTTGATACAAGAAATTAAACAAATGCAAATAGAGGTTCCCTTGCTACAAGAAATAAAGTATATTTCAGAGTTGAACCAACTGATCAAGTAGTTGTGCATTAAAACTCTAGGGAGGAAACCAAAGAGAATAAATACTATGCATATTGATGTTTATTTAGCTAACCTTTTGTTTGGAAAGACCACTGCTCCAAAATATGATGACACTAGTAGTCCACTGATAACTATCATGATTAATGAGGTAGCAATACCTAATGCACTAGTGGATTTAGGAGCAACCAATAATGTAATGACTATGGACTTGATGGAAAAATTAGGTCTCACTAATTTACATCCCACCACTACAGCCTTGAAGATGGAAAATGAGTCCATATCCATTACCAAGGCTGTTATTGAAAATGTTCTTTTCAAAGTTGATGGATGGGAATATCCATTAGATTTCCAGGTAATTCAGTCGCTCACACCCAAAGATAGCTATCCAATAATTCTGGAAAGACCATGGTTGGCTACTATCATAGCTAAAATCAACTGCAAAGAGGGAGGAATGACCATTTCAAATGGTTTAGATAGTAAAAATTTATTTGTGTACCTTCCCGCTAAACCCACTAAATGTAACAAAGTCTTGTTCAATGAAATAGAAGAGTCTAATGGTCAAGATAGTTTTGCCTCATTAGCCATGGTAGTGATTAAACAACATGGAGAAGAATTAGAGGATGAGTTAGTAAATGATATAGCACACCTTTATATAAGCCTAAGTAATGAGGAAGTGGTGGATGCACCAAAAATTCTAGGACAACCAATGGATGTAAATGGGATTGAACATGAATACACTATAATGGGAATGCCTTGTCCTTTGGCCAATATGATTCCTGGGACTAACTATTTTTTTGAGGACATTGCTATATTTCATCGAATCATACCTCATAGTTGTCATGTCAATACCTTGTTACAACCAATACACACTGATACTTTCGTCCACCTGAGAAAAAATGATTATGTTATTGCCGAGAAAAACCCTAAACATCAATAGTTGGTTGACCGAATCAGAAGAGGATAGGTTATTTAATATTTTGGTAAAAATGTCTAAATCTATTGCTCGAGAATCTACAAACATGAGGGGAATTCACCTAGGTGTTTGTACACATCACATTTATACTGATCCTAATATGAGGCCAGTACGTCAGCCATAGAGGAGACTCAATCCCGCATTAAAAGATATTGTCAAAATTGAAATTGAGAAATTCCTTTGAGCAGGATTTATTTATCCCATTTATGATAGTAAGTGGGGTTCACCTATGGTTGTTGTGCCAAAGAAAAATGGGAAGTGGAGAATATGCATAGATTACGGAGAACTTAACAAATCTAGTCACCGATATTATTTTCCCCTACCATTTGTTGACCAAGTTTTAGACAATTTGGCTGGGAGGAAATATTTATCCTTTTTAGACAAATTTAGTGGTTACAAGCATATTCAAGTAGCACCTAAAGATTAGGATAAGACAACGTTTACTTTTCCATGGGGAACATTTTCATATCAGGTTCTTCCCTTTGGACTTTGTAGCACCCCTGCAACTCTTCAAAGAGCCATTTTGGCTATACTTGTTGTGCTTGTTAATGATTGCATTGAAGTCTACATGGATGACTTCACTGTCTATGGGTCAACCTATGATGAATCCCTTCAAAACTTGGACAGGGTTTTAGAGACATAGGAGGATCACCGACTATCCCTTAGCCATGAAAAGTGTTTAATAATGGTGGAGCAAGAATAGTCTTAGGTCATCATATCTCTTATGAAGGAATTAAGGTTGATCCCAAGAAAATTGAAGTTATTCAACAAATGATTACTCCCTATATGCAAATGGATGTTAGAAGTTTTCTTGGGCATGATGGATACTATCGGTGGTTTATCGAAAGCTTCAGTAAGATAATAGCCCCTATGTTTTCCCTTCTCTAGAAAGATGTGGAGTTTAACTAGACACCTAATTATCAACTATCATTTGATATAGTAAAGGAGAAACTTATCTTTTCTCCCATACTACATGGACCAAATTGGAATCTCCTATTCCACATTTATGTCAATGCTTCGAATGATGAAATTGGTGTAGTATTCAGGAAAGAAGATGGGAATGGGCATAAATATGCCATATATTTCATTAGAAAAAACCTGACATCTACTGAGAGAAACTACACAACAATAGAAAAATAATTCTTGGTTGTGGTATATGCCATTAAAAATTTATAACATTACATTATAGGATACAAAGTGACTATTTATATAGACTATACAGCTCTCAAATATTTTATGAATAAACCTATAGTAAATGGATGAATAATTAGGTTGTTACTACTCCTTCACGAGTTCAATATAACGATAGTTGACAAGCCAGGGAAATTTAATGTAGTAGTATCATTTTTTTCTTGAATTAAACAAGAAGATGGGGACTATGCACCTGTACAAGATGATTTTCTAGATGAAAAATTGTTTTCTATTTCTACAAAGAAGCCTTGGTTCATGGATATTCCCAACTATTTAGCTACTTCAGAAGTACTGCTAGGTTTTACATCAAATTAGAGGAAGCAACTTATTAGAGAAAGTACCCCATTTAAATGGAAAAATGGGATACTATTTCAGTGTGGCCATGACATGGTCTTGAGATGATGTGTCAGGGTAGATGAAATGTACAGTATCCTTAGAGCCTATCACAATGATCCTTCTGGGGGGTCATTATTTTGCAAAGAGAACTTCTCATAGAATCTTGGGCATGAGCTATTATTGGACTTCAATGCATAAATATTTCAAAAAGTATGTTCATTGTTATGATGAATGTCAAAGGATTTGAAAACAAACAACTTATGTTGAAATTCCTTTGCAACCACAGGTAGTTCTTGAACCATTCAAGAAATGGGGACTAGATTTTATTGGTCCCATAGATCCTTCCTCTCAAGGGAAAGAATACATATTATTTTCAACTGATTACTTGACTAAATGGGAAAAATTTCAGGCCCTACGAGTTGCTAGAGAGAAACAAGTTGTTGACGCCCTCTATAATAAGATTTTTTTTAGGTTTGGAGCTCCCAAAACCATAGTTATAGACCGAGGACCCCAATTTATGTCCAAAATTTTGTTAGCATTCACAAACCACTTTCAGGTGAGTCATAACAAGTCATATCCTTATCACCCTTAGGAAAACAATGAAGTAGATGTGACTAATAGGGATCTAGAGAACATATTGACAAAAACGTTCTCTTTAGGGAGAAAAGATTAGGCTAGGAAATTACCTGAAGCCATTTGGGCGTACAATACAACATGGATATCTACAACTGGGTTTAGCCCCTATGAGCTTGTTTTTGGGAAGAAACCTCTCTTGCCCATTGAGTTTGAACTCCAAACTCTGAGAATAGTTATGAAATTGGGCCTAGATCTAAAATGAGCCCAAATAGAGTGAGTTTTATAACCTAGCGAGTTGGAAGAGATTTGTTTATATGTTTTCCATCAAAATGTGTTGGTTCAACAACAACGGAAAGTGTGGCATGATAAAAACATAAAAGAAAGAGAGTTCCATAATGGTGAATAGTCCTTGATGTTCGATTCCAGCTATAAAGATCACCAAGGAAAACTCAAAACTCATTGGCTAGGTCCATATGAAATTTCTGAAGTATTTTTGAATGGAACAATTCATCTCAAACCTATTGATGGTGATACACGAACTCTCTTGGTAAATGGTCATCACCTACATATCTACAAAAAACTTGTCATTAAGGAGGAATTTACAAAATTGGTAGAAATGCAGGGTGAGATCCAATGTATCGACTCTGCCTTGGTAGAGTCAATATAAACCTTGCATATTGCTAATAAAAAAATAAAAATTGTATAAATATATAAAAAATTGTAATAAAAAAGCATGTTTACAAATTTGTTTCAAAGCATTCTTTATGAATTTCTATTTTAATTCGATTTGGCTAAATTTTGTTCTCATTTTGTAGGACTTTACTATAAATCAAAAAAGACTTTTGGAGCATCTTGCTACGATACCACAAAACTTGTTAGTTCAAGTGCCTCAATGCTCCTAAACTTACGAGCTTGATTGTGGTGGTGCTCTAGAATTTGTGAGATTTGATAACCAGATGCTCTGAAACTTCCATTTCAACTCATCGCATCGTGTGTTTTCTTCCTATAGAATGGTGATTGGTCAAAAAATGCTCTAGAAGTTCAAGTTGATTCATACATTCATTTTCTTCTTTTCAGCTGCATCTTTTGATGATGCTCCAAAACCTTTCTTCAATTGTTGCTCTTGCTGCATCTTTCGACGATGCTTTGAAACCTTGTCTTCAGTTGCTGCTCTTGCCACATCTTTTGACGATGCTCTGGAACCTTGTCTTTGGTTTTTGCTCTGGTCGCATCTTTTGATGATTCTCTATAACCTTTCTTTGGTTGTTGCACTGATGAAATCTTTCGACGATGCTCCAAAACTTGTTAAATTTCAGTTGCTCCTATACTCTGAAACTTATCCATCTTCATTTCAAGTGTATGCCTCAAGCACACTCTCATACATATTTACTTGTTTTAAGCGTGTGCTCATAAGCGTGCTTTGAAACTTATCCATTTCCATTCCACCCGCCTCTTCTCATAAAATTTAAATTTCTTTCCGATGCTTTTATTTTTCAAATGCATGTCCACATGCCCCCTTTTTAATTTGTCACTTCGATACCTACACTTAGTATAGTTATTCCAAAATTCCACCATTTTTCCATCATAAATAAAATCCATTATGACAGCTTGTCCTCAATTATGACTTCATCATTCACAAGTTGCCTCACTCATATGGTGTCACCTCAACCAATACCATTATGTCCTCATGTTAAATCAGCAAAGGGATGTAATATTCAAGCGATCACAAAATGTAAGTACAAATTTTCCCTTAAATAAGTAGTTATTTTTGAATAAGGTGTAATTAATTGGCATGAGTTTCTCTCCTCCTAATTTAGTAACTTGAGCCACTAAGTGATTCACTTGTAGTACGACACCCTTTTCACAATTCTCCATACAAATTATCATCATTGCACAATAAGGTTTCAAACAAACATTAGTAAATAATAATCCCTCGATTATATCTTCAAAACAATTGTGCACAAGATTCTTGCACTGTAATATTGTCAACTAAATTGGAAGAGAAGAGACAAAAAATGGGATTTGTGAAGAAGAAGTCAGAGCTAGCCTCAACAAATAAATTACTAGGATTATGTCATCTTTCTAGTTTGTTTCAGGAAGTGGGATAGTTGGATTTTATCAAAAAGTTTGAAGGATACAATGAGCAGTTGGTGAATGTATTTGCAAAAAATTATTCCAATGGTGAAGTGATACTACATGGGAAGCATTTTAAGGTGAGTCCAAAAATCATTTCTCGCCTCTCTGGTTTAGATAATTTTGGTATTAAGTTATCTGAAACTTCCCAAATTACATATAAAAAATTATCAAAATTATTTCTTAGAGAGGGAGATCCTCAGCCCATGATAGTTATTAGTACTAGAGGATAAAACAAATCATTTAAAATAATGTCCATACTAGAACCCTGTGGAACAACTATTGCATGGATTATAAAATATTCTACTTGTGAGGGCCAACTCACCACTTTGGTAGGACCTGCATTTCGCATGCTTACACACTTTCATCATGGGAAAGAAAACCCTACTCTTAGGGTCAATTTTCCTAACCTTTTGAGTGAATCCATCAATTCCTCAATAGAGTGATATAAAACTAGTCCAGGTCCATTGAAACACCATGGGTTAATTCAATTAATTTGTAAATATCATTTTTGAAATAAACACGAAAGTAAGTGGGAGAAATTTCTTTGGAAATTTGAAAAATTTGTGCCTAAAAGAAAATTAGGGGAAGGGGAATCCTCCAAACAAGTTGCTTCACCTTCTAGAGGAACTTCTCCTGAGACCTCAAAATATCATGAAGCTCAAATGCCCACAACCCCTGGTGATGAAGCACCAAAACCTCTTGCCAATGAATTGAAAACCCCTGACCAATTAGGGGATGTTGAAATTATTCATGTAGATGTAGAAATAATTCCCTCTAGGAAAAGGAAGAAAAAATCAACTGTTAATTTTCAGAGCATTCCTCCCTTAAGAAGAAGAAAGAAATTGTCCTTTGAGTCTATAGAACCCCCAATTCAAGACATAGGGAGTACTCCAAAGGAAAAGAAGCCAAAAAAATAGGGAAATTCAATAGAAATTGAGGACCCTACTGATAATATAGAAATAATGGGAATAGGGGAGCAAGATTGTCAATCTTTAGGGATAAAAGGAGAAGAAATACTACCTTCCCACAAAGGACAAGAGGAAAAGGCCCCTGATGAAGAAATACCTTCCCACATAGGACAAGAGGAAAAGGCCCCTGATGAAGAAATACCTTCCCACATAGGACAAGAGGAAAAGGCCCCTAATGAAGAAATAACAAAGGAAGAGAGGGATCAATCTCTACCTTTTATGGAGGTTGAGGATAATGTTTTAGAAAATTTATCTCCCATTGTAAATAAGGTTATTGAAATAGCTGAAAATGATAGTGTTAATGCAGAGCTAGAAAAATTGAAATTGGAAATTGATGAATTGAGAAATCAATTGCAGAGAAATATAGAACATGTTGTACAACAACAAGAAGAAACAGCAGTACACATTGTTGTAATAGGAAAAAGAGATCAAGAGATTCAAAATCTAACACTGCATATAGAAGAGAAGGATACATCTATTAATGAATTGCAGAAATAAATTATGAGGTTGAATCAAGATAATAATACATATAATGATAATCTGTTTGATGTGGAAAAACAAATTGAAATTCTTAAAAACAATTTCATATATTTTTTCCAAGCTTTTGAATAAGAAAATAATAGACAAAATGAAGAATTAAATGTTTCTCTCAGTAAGATTGTGGAACTAGAATAGGATTTGCAAGAAAGAATCAATAAACCAATAATGGAATCAAAGGGAACTCAAACTGGACAAAGTGTAACTGAATTTTTCCAAGTTTGAATTCCCCCATTATTAATGAAGTGGATGGAAAGAAGTTATTTCTTGAAGAATGTTAGAGTTGAGAATATCAGGTTGAAAAAGGAGTTGGTGCTCTTGAAAGTCATTTGATAGGGTCTATAGGGAAAAACAAGATGCATGCCAACTAGGAGAATTTCTACTAGCATGTAGGAGACCATCAAGGATATATTCTATGTTTTTAAATGAGCAACTGTTAAGATGGAAATTGCTAAGAATTTATCATGACTAGCCACATGACCCTGATGATCATGAATTTGTTAAAATATTTTTAGATTCAACTCTTGAGCAGAAAGATATGTTATGTGAATTATTTGTTCACAATTTACTAATGGAAACACATACTAATTTCTTTGTTAACCTTTTTGTTGGAGAAATAAAATTGAGATATTTATTATATACCATGCATAATCAAGTTCATTGGAAAGAACACACTAGATAATACTCTTAAGCAAAGAAGAATGTGGCTCTTCAGATGAGATCCCCCAATAGGAAACCTCCAGCTTTCAAAGCACACTTTTTGGCTGTTAAAATAGAAGCAACTATGAACTAGAGATATAATGATAACCTTTGACTATGTTACAATCACTTTATGGAACATGGACCAAAACTGATTGGCAAGGCTTGACATTCCTGTGAAGAAAGATACACTTCACTACTAGTATATTTGAAGAAAAGAGAATTGATCTTTCCTCTTAACATAAAATGGTCTTATAGAAGAGAAGATACATTTGCCAAAATCTTGAAATCCCTCAAAATAGATTGGATAGGGATGAGGTACAGACCTCCACTATTTCTTTCCCTTCCACCTGCCTTTCATATTAATACAGATCAGGATAATGGGGTCTTCAATATGTGGATAAGAAAGGTTACTTATCATCAAGGTTACCTACACACACTTGAAGATTTCGATAAGGTAGAAAATTAATTATATGATATTAGTACTAAGTATGAAGAATTGAATAGAGAAGGAGGGCAGGGGTCACAACAGAGCGCATGAGGACCTACCAAAAATTAGGAAAAGGAAGTGATGAGGTAAAAATAAACTCATCATAATAATATAATAAAACCATTCCTCATATATGCAAAATACTTATTCTCTACCAATTAATTAAACTTTAGGCATAATAATTTCTTATCTTTTGAGAAAAATAGTATAAAATTTATTTCTTGTGATTTACTGAAGTAACTTGCCAATGCAGATTTAACGAGCAGTTTTAAGTTTTTTGTAGGATAATAATTGGTCATTGTATAGAATTCAAAGGAATTCAACCAGCATGATCTCCAGAACAAGTTAAAGACATGCATTGGGAACATGCTCTTGAACTTAAGGATGATGGACCGAAATCATAGTTTCTTCTAGTTGATTTTATTTTATGCTTTAAAGTTTAAAAGACTTCACGGCTCAACTTGAGCCTCTTTAATATTTATGTAATGGGAATTTAAAGACATAAAGTTAGTTTAAAATATGTTACAAACTTTTTCAATGGTAATCTAAAACCATCTGAAATATAGGATTTAGTTAGAAGCTTTTTATAAATATATGCAATCTCCAGAAGTAAAATATACATACAAAATAGTACTGTTATGTTTTCGACATGATTTCTGAGTATATATGAATAAGGAAGTTATTTCTTATCAATCTTTGAGTTGTTGAAATCATGGATGAAGATTATCATTAATGGGGAAGCTTTTAGTTACATTGTGCAGGTGACTTGAGAATGTAGGAACCTGCGATCTGGCCACTTGAAGGGTGATAGATTAAATAGATGAGTAATTTTCTTTAAAAACTTCTATCATTTTTATTACATGGATAATAATTAAGTTTCTCATCATAAGAGTCTGAAGCTCTGGAGCACCTATTGGCTTTCGATTTCGTAGTTAATTTTTGTTAGTGATTAAAACGGTTACTGGTATTACTTAAATGTTTCATAGATGGTTTACGAACTTTACTACATTTATAATTTGCATGCCTTTTAGTTTAGTTATTTCTATGTTTTCTAGTTTAGTTATAATGTTTTGTAGATTAATTGTCTTATGCTTTCTAGTTTAAAATCTTTCCAATTTTCTTTAGATAAATTACTTTCTGGTTAACTAGTCAAATGGCCTTAGGATAGAATTAAGTTCAGTTTCTCTAAAAATTGTAGAAAATCTAAAAGAGATAGTCAAGCCACCTTCTATTGCAAATAGCCTTGGACACTGCCCAATCAATGTATTGAAGTTTTATCTTCTAAAGTAATGGGAACTAATGATATCCTATCAGGTCCCTTATCACATATCACATTTTCCCCCCAAACAAAAACAAAACACCCTATTTTTATTTGTTTCACTAGCTTTCTTTCATTTTATGGGCAATGAGTCCACTAAGACAGTGAGAATTTTTGTAATATGTTGTAATCGGTTATAATATATTGTGAGCTAATCTTGACTGTGGTTTTTCCCTTTTTTGGTTTTACATGTAAAAAATTGGTGTTCATGTGTTATGTGCTTTGATGGTTTCTTTCATTCCTTCCTTTCTTACTACAAATTGAATATGCTATGTTGAATTAATGTTTAAATGATGAAGTGGTTTCAAAAAACACTGATTCGCCCCTCTCTCTCTCAGTATTATGGGTGTTCAATTTTTTTTATCAAAGCTTGGTTGCTTGGTTTCTTGGAATAATCTTAATCACTTCAGGAAGATCTTGGAGGTTGAACACATGGTTGTTAGAAGATATCCTACTCCTCTAGAAGAAATTCTTGCTATTGGATTCACTAAAGAAGATTGTATGGATGACATGAATGGAAAACTCATAATGGCTCTTGAAGATCTAGAAAGGACTAAAAGTGAGAATAAAGATATAAAGGAAAATTTCAAGGAAACATATGAATGCATCTGGAAATTGAGAGAACAAATAAATAAATTCAAACAAATATATAAGGAGGTTAATGAGTAGTTGAAGCAGGAAAATGAATCAAAACTAGAGAAAGCAAAGAATCAAGAAGATAGATTTAAGATGAGCTCTAAAATGCTTGATGAAATGATTACACATTAGAATAATTCTAAAGACAAAGGTGGAAAGGGGTTTTAAAAAGGTAAAATTTCAAAAGTAGATCAAACACCAAGTGATGAAAAGCAAAAAAATGAACAAAATAAGATTAAGGAAAAGAAGAGAAATGGAAAGAAGGTTTAAAATCAAAGGAAATACTTCAAAATACCACCTATCAAACAACCAAATGCAAAAAGGTACTTATTGATACTTCCTCATTACCCCCTTTTGTTTCGAGAGAAAAATCATATTCTCCTAACTCACATCTCCTCTCAAGGGGGAATCCCATCACCTAATCATTAATATTTCCCTCATCATCATAATCTTTCCTTCATCATTTTCCATCCTCCCATTGACTAGGAAATCATCCTTGATCTTTATCCTCTCTCATCCACTATGTTTTAAACTTCTTTGACACAATGCCACCTCACGATGTCATATCAAAGAGGGGAAAAATGTAGACACCTAAAATATGACCTTACCCAACCACATCTAATTTTAGCCTATTCTAAGAAATTAACTAAATAAATATCTATTATTTATTTAATTATTTTTATTGTTTATCACAGTCCCTTAATTAAATAAATATTTACTACTTATTTAATTATTATCTCTCACATGATCCTATTAATTAAATAAACTTTCTTTATTTAATTCATTCCCCTTTTATCCTCTATCCCTATCCATCTAATTCTAGCCCTCAATCTTGTTCAAAGGGATCAAAATCTGAATTTTTCATCCTTTGACAAATGTTCCCTTCGCATGTCTAACTAACTCATCTAGATTCATTGAACCTAGAAACCTAGAAAAAATTCAAACTAACTTTTTATCTTATCCATTCATCTCATTTACCCTCTTAATCCTAGCCATTTCCATAAGAATTTTTCCTTATCTCAATCATAAATTGAAGCCATACCCTTCATGTTCCACTTGCCACATTATTACATCTTAGATCCAAACCTTGATCCTCTTTCAATATTATCCATCCATCATCAATAATTTCTAGTCATTGAACTTGCCTCTTCAAGACACTATATCTAGAGACTCTTATCCTTCATCAAATCCTCCTGTCTCTTTTGTCTCTCTTGTCTCAATTAATCCTCTTGAGCTAATGAAGTCTCATCAAGCTATCATACCCACATGTTGTCATTTTTATCTATCATTATTAATGAATATCAAGGCTATATTAGAACATTGAGCAACCCACATATCAATATCAAAGAGAAAATAAAATGAAATAAGGGAGCACTCCATTTAAACTCATTAAGGAGAGAATCAAGGATTCTAGGTGAAGGTATTGTTCTTTGTATTTTTTATCTTCCTTCATTTTCCTTCAATATTTTTTACCCTCTTCAATTTCTATTATTAGTTGGAAATGGTATGTAATTGTTTCTTCATGGGGTTTTTCTTAGAATTTATATATTCCAACTTCCATAATGGAATTCCAATATTCTTGTGTGGGGAGTTAAATTATATTTTAGAAAACACTCTCTCAAGTAGTTTGTGAGAATAATTACCATACTATTTTTGGGAATTATTCATGGAATTTTCTATTTACTTCTTGTGTTTCTTTGGGTATTTATGGATTCATCTCATGCCCTCAACATATAGACTCAAATTGGCATAAAACCCCCCCAAAGGGTATTACCATTGGCCCAAATGAGGTCCTAAAATATTATGGTAAGAATTCTCATGAACCACACCCTATTTTGGATTCATTATATCTATTATAATATGATTTATGATATATCAAAATATGCATCATAAGTGGGTTAAGATTCCTAGTCTAATTTTATAACTCTCTATAATCATTCCCATACATTTTTCATAGAATTTTCAATAAATAACCCTATGTCTTACAATTCCATATTGGCATTATATGCTCTTATAAATTCTTACACACATTAAAAGATAGCTTATGCATACATAAAACTCCTATAAAAGGTAGGATTCCCCATTGTCCCATATGATGTCAAAATAATTATAATATAAATAATTAAAGTTTAAACATTATAAAAATCACAAAGTGTATTACATTACCTAATCCTAACAGCTATGAACCCTATACCATTTTTCTATTATAAACCTTCATCTATAATCCCTAAAACATATACTAGGTAAACCATATAACATATATTTAACACACGCTAAACCCCAAATTCTAAACTATAATTACCTTCAAATATAAACCCTAAACAACAAATAATAAATTCTACAAATTAAACATCCTAAACCATAGACCCTAACTTCATTGCATATACTATAAACAATGAAACCAAAAAATCAAAATTTTATTTCCTATAAACTAGGTAAACCCTAAACTATAAGTTATTCACAATCCCAAATCTTAAACCATAAATTATAATCTATAAAATATAAAACATGATCCCTAAAGCCAAAAATCTATTTATAAGAAACTATAAAATATAATTCATAAACCCCAAGACCTGGAATAAATACTTTGATCATAAGAAGTTGTGAATCTTAAATAATCCATATTCACCCTAAACCCTAAAGCATAGGCTAACCCTTAAGACCCTAATTGTAACTTGTCATAGCTTACACAAGCTCAACAATAAATCTCCTAAATCCTAGAAGTGAAGTTAACTATAAATTGTAAATCTTAAGCCATATATGGTTTTTATCTAAACATTCAACAAGTGAATCTTAACTTCCCAGAAACCTAAA
This sequence comes from Sequoiadendron giganteum, assembly GCA_007115665.2. Classification (NCBI taxonomy): domain Eukaryota; kingdom Viridiplantae; phylum Streptophyta; class Pinopsida; order Cupressales; family Cupressaceae; genus Sequoiadendron; species Sequoiadendron giganteum. The sequence goes on along the minus strand of CM021110.1, from coordinate 286,417,779 downwards.
CCATACACCGTAGGTAAAAAATCCCAAACCTGGGAAACTCCAAACCTTGAGAAATAAACTCTAAACCCAAAATATTAAATCACATTTAATATAAAGAATGAATTGTAAACCCTAAAAGTATAAATCCTTAACACTAAAACACAAATTTTTGAAATTATATAGACTCAAAATCATAAACCCTAGACCTTGAAGCATTTACTTTTATAAACGCTTTTTTTTTTTCAAAAGGCCAAAGGCCTAAACTATTTTCTATTAATATAATATAATAATTACATTCCTATAAATTCTATTATAAGTAAAGGAGGGGAATATGATCGTCCCTCTAACTAGAAATTTTATACTAAATACCCCAAAAAACTTGTGATGCAATGAGAGCCCTTTAATGGATTCTTTAGAATTACACCAAAAAACTAAAATCCCCTAGCCAAACAACCAAACTCAACCCCGTAGAATCAAGGTACCAAAACAAACTCCAATGCTTAAAGATAACTTTAAAAAATTGGCCATTCAATTATCAAAGTACCGAGCACCCCAAGAATAACTCTAGAGCCCTACATTAAACAAATTTCTAACTAGGGAAAATATTCTACACTTCACAAATAACAAAAAATGTAGACCTTACAAAAAAGATAGACTATTCATCCCCAAATTCTTGCACATAGTTGATGAAGTTTTTGACCCACTTGAATTCTTGGACTAGCTCGAGATGTAGCATTTTCTTTAGGAAACTTACTCCCACTTTAGTCTGCTTCTTTTTCCCAAGTAATGTTGCACCTTTGATATCCTAAATAAAAGGGTAAAATGTTACCACCTCACCTAGAAAAAAAAGAAGCTCTAGGTCATAGGGTCTAGGTATGCCAGGACCTAGAGAGGAAAATTCTAACACCTCCTCCAACCGACCCAAGATTATAGGTTTGAATAAAGTTTGATCCATCACCACCACAACCACCTTTTGTGTTTGCAATTCAAGGAGATATGCCATGAATTGTGACAAGATATTTGAATCCACTTGATATTGCCCACCCAACAACAGAAAATCTTGACCCAGGATTATTTTAACCACACCAATTAATAAGAAATCATATCCAACATAATTTTATTTATTTAAAGCTCTGAAATCTTAATGAGGAAGACCATCTGCCTACAAGAACTCACCAACGTAATGGGAATATCTATACAACCACACATAACACATTGAATAGACATTCACACAATAATTTTAGAATTCTCATCCATTTAAAAATGCACAACTAGATGATATTAACCTTTCATTTAAGAAACATCCATATAAGTGTACACTAATAGCCATTAGAGATAAATTGATCATTAAATCATCTAATATATGGGAGTGGACTTCAACCCTCTCACGTGTGCAACTCCAATCTAGGTAATTATGTCAATAATTGATTTTTAAAAATGCTCATAATATTATTAAATATGGTTATATTTCCTTGATTTAGCAATAACACCTCCAAGGAAGGTTAATTAATCATTACCACCCATCAAATCAATAAATTTAGATACAAGTTTAGTATGAAAAATGATTACCACCACCTTTGGCTGAGAGAATGTAATAGCCACAAAAATAGAATTCACTAAGATTTAGAAAGTGTCACTAACAACATCGATGAAACCTTCAAGAGGTAGCTCATAATTAAATGTGGCATCATCAACAATATCCCACAACTGATCCAGATTTGAAACTAACCAATGGTGCACCACTTAGCATCCTAAAGGCACAAAACCTTCCCGAGCTTTCACTAATCTAATGTGTGGCACTAGCATATGCTAGAATCATAATATAATCTTTTAGAATCCTCTCTTAGGGGCATACATCATAGGGCATGTGGTATTATCACACAAAAAATAAATCAATAACACAACAATACCACAACAACCAAACAAGAATCGATAACACCTTTGAGAGGTAGTCCTCGTGATTGATTCAGTTATGAAGTTGACCAATGGTTTATCTTTCAACATACTTTAGGCTCAAAACATTCTTGAACTTGTGATCATCTAACATATCGAATCATCAAACAAAAGGCTCAAAATATAATATTTTTGGATCCTCCCTTGGGGGCATGCAGCACAGAGCATGTGACATTACCGTGTAAGAATTGAACCAACATCATTACCACCTTGAAAAAAAAATAATAACTTTCCACACTGGAACGATGTGGAAAGCAAGATTGTCCAGTCATTAACCAAATGGTTAGCCAGATAACCGAGAGACACTACTCCCTTGGTCTTCTTTGTAGATGATTTACACAAAATCCTTCAAATTAAGAAAATTGGATGAATCAGTTCGAAGGACTTATATCTTCATTTTACAAGCATTATTTTCTAAGGCATCTGCTACTAAATTAGATTCCCTGTAACAATGTGAAATTGTTACTAAAATAAAACCATCAAAAAGTTCCCAACTTAGCCTCAAAATGTATGAAATGGCCCAATTGTTTTCTTTCTTGCTTATGTAAGAAATAATGATATTTAATGAATATCCTTCAATGTGTATATTTTTAAGCTACATACTATGTTTTAGCTTAAAACCTACTAACAAACCATGAGCCTTTGCTACATTATTAGTACCCATAGGTAACTTCAAGGACAATCATTTTAATAATTATCCTTTTCATCACGAATTACACATCCTATCCTTGACATACCTAGATTTCCTTTAGATTCTCCATCAAAATTTGGTTCCACCGAATTTAGAGGTGGATTGCACCATTTTCTTATACTTCTATCAACTTTTTTGAAAGTAGAATATGCACCTTGATTTGGAACCTTTCACCTGACCAAAGCTTTAAAATTTCACTATCCTAGCTTGAGAATGAGTTATATGGATTTGATTTTTTCAAAATATCTGCAATCACTACTTTAGATATATTCATTTCTATTTTATTGAAGAAATTTTTCAAATCTAGATTTTTTTTTCTAAAAATACTTTTATTTCATTCAAGACATAAAGTCCAAACTAGTAATGCAAGAATCACCAACCATAATGCATCCAAGAGAGAATATTTATATAGTAATGACCAAATTTGAAATAAATCTAATATAGTGTCTAGTATGGGGGGAAACTAATGTAGTTAATCTTAGATCCAATTCCAACATGTTTGAGAAAAAATACAATGAAGAAAAAGATGATTCACTGATTCCTGATAGGAACCACATAGAATACAGTTGCATGGTTGAGCTATACCTAACTTGGAAAGTCTACAAATTGTAAGAACCCACTTGTGAAGAGCTAGCCAAGCAAAATCACTTGATTTAAGAAGAATTGACGAGTACCAATAGAGCATATAAGGTCATTTTCCCAATTGAAGTCTATCTTAAAAGTTCAAATATTTGTAACTCTATTTGGCATTATACTAACCTAATTTAGATGGGGCCAAAATAATTTTATCCTTTGAATCTAAAAGTAAAATAGTTCTTGTATCCAATATTGACTATAGATTCTACTTCTGATGTTGGGGGAATAAAATGTTGTGATTTTTTTCCAAGAGATGTTTAATTTAAAATTTTATTTATCTTTTACTACATAATGCTTGAATTTTGGGCCCTAGACTAATTTTAGATAATCCTAAGCCTCCTGTAAACCATCAATTGAAGATAACAGAGGATTCCCATTCCATGAATCTTCTGAAAAATTAACCTTTTCTCTATTGTTGACAGTCCATGATAGAAAAGAGGATATTACATCTAGGCAGTTAATGATGAAATTCCACATTTTTTAACCTTCCAATGGGTTTTCTAGAGTGAAGACTCTTTCAGGAGATACCGAGTCTAGGTATTTAGATATCATAATTTAGCTCCATTTTGATAAGGTTTTTGCATACAATTTCCAAGTTAGCTTTGAACCTAAAGCTAAATTTCTCAATTCCTAGTTTTGTAAACCAACACCTCTAAAAATTTTATCTTTGCTCATTTTTTCCCAATAAACTTAAGGTATTTTCCTAATTTTGTCTAAATTTTCATTCCAAAGAAACTAGCTAGTAGATTTAACAATGTTCTCATGAACCCCATTTAGTATTTTGAGCATTGATAAGAAGTAATTTGGGATGGTATATAAGACTAATCTAATCATAGTAAATATCTCTGCCAATGACAACCATCTACCCCTCCAGGATGCTACTATGTTTTGAATAGCCATAAATATCTTACCCCAAAATGAATCTATTTGAGTCCCTACAAATAAGTGAATTCCTAGATAGCTACAAGGAAGATTATTCTATTTGAATTCTAAAATAGAGAGAATGTGACCAATTACCAATGCACTAGTGTTCTAAAAGAAGATTTTTTATTTCCCTAGATTGATCATTTTCGTCAAAATTAGATAATAGATATATCCAACACATACTTAATATTTTTGGCTTCTCCCATAGAGGGATTTCAAAATAGTAATGTGTCATTTTCAAATAAGAATTTTTTGCAAGGGATGTCTAATCTTGGCATTTTCTACCTTTCAACTTACTTGACACATGAAAGGCTGAAATTTCCATGCTTAGCACTTCTACCATTAGAATGAAGAGAAAGGGAGAGAGAGGGTTCACTTGTCTTACTCCTTGAGAAGAAGAGAAGAATCCATTTACGAGGACTTAAAACTTTTTTGACTTGAGATAAGAAATAATCCATTTGCACCATCTATTAGAAAAACCTAGCCTTTACAAGACCATTGATAATAAATATTTTTTAACTTTATTGTAGGGCTTCATCATATCTAATTTTATGATCATATCTAAAAATATTTCTTAATGATTCGAATGCAAGATTTAATGAGCTATTATTGCCCCTTCAGTAGTCTCTTTTCCCAAGGAAAAACCATCTTGTTCCTTTGAAATTATACCCAAAATAAGTTTGGCAAGCCTTAAAGTAATAGCTTCTAAAAAGATTTTATAGATGGTGTTGTAGAGGGAAATAGGTAAAAATATACAAATGAGGAAGGAATTTTCATTTTTGAAATAAGTGCAATATGATTAGTATTGAGTTCTTTTAACATTATACCATTTCTATGAGATTCCTCTAAAGCTAGCCAAATATATCTCCCCACAAAATCCCAACATTTCTCATAGAATAGTACAGTAAATCCATCCAAGCCTCGATCTTTATTTGGAGAAAGTGCAAAGACTAAAGTTTCAACCTCATGCAAGGTGAATGGATCTAAGATAAAATTGTTATCATCAGAACTAAGCACCCTTGGAATGAAGTTTAAATTTTGTTTTCCTTTTCCTTCCAAATTAGGATCTTGATTCACTTGTTTAGAAAGGAGGTTAGAAAAAATAGTACATCCTCATTTTGAATCTATAGCTCATCTCTTAATAAATCATTGGAGCTAGATTTAATAGGGAAGATTGTGTTAGCATTTCTTGTGACCTTAGTTGAAGTGTGGAAGAAATTTTTATTTCTATCTCCCTCTTTTAACCAACTTTCTTTTGATTTTTGTTTCCAATATATTTCTTCTCTAGAAATAACTTTTTCTAGTTCATTTTGAAGCTGATTATGATGTTGGAAGGATTCATTATTTGTTAGAATTGTGAAAAAATCACAAAACCATGAGCCACATGATCAAACAACAAAAAAATACACCTTCCATGCAAGAGATCTAAAAACAATGTATGCAATATTCTTCAACAAGAAAAAACTACAGAATCAAGAGACTCTCAAGAAGATATGAAAGCTCCAAATATAACTATAATGAGGGTTGAGTTCTTATAAGAGAAAAAACCTAAATGAGAAAGGGACCATATCATGACAAGTGTCAACATCACATGAGATGAGACATAATGATATAATATTACCTCAACTAATAAAAGCATTAAAACACTCCTAAATTTAGCTTAAGTGCATGAAAATAAATTAGACTAATAATAAATTAAATATTAATTTATTATTAGCTAATGCATGATAACTATAACATCCCCACTTAAGATGAACTTAGGGAGTAGCTAAAAACCCTAAAAAGAAATCATGATGGGTCTCGACAAACAAGGCCATGTAAGGTACTCATGTACAAACAAAAGATCTCTATAATGTAGAGAAATAGAGAGAACCTCATGGGAAAAACTCCACTCAAAAAAGAGATGAAAGTCAAGTGAAGGACTGAAGAAGCCTAGAAACAAGATAATGTCTTGAAAAATAGGAACATGCAGAACATCGAGAAGCACAAAGCTATAGGCTACTATTGAAAGATGATTGATAGAGTGCTGAAAGAAGAACCTCTGAAATAGGAATGCAAGAGTGTCCATATGGTAAATGATCCATCTCAACGAAATGCATGTAGCTAGCCATAGGTGTATGCTACATTTGAAATTACATAGGAACATGAACTTGATACATAGATCACTCAGACGTGAAACCAAGCATTAGCACCAACAGTAGAAACTCCCCCATAATGTTGAAAAAGGGAGAGCCATGGCAGGTACACTGAAACTGTGTGAAACCAAGAAGTCTATGTAGGAGAAACAACCTGCACAAATAAAAGGGTATGCAAACTAATGTACACACGCATGAGGCATGAATTAGTAGGATTCACTACTATCACACAACAAGATGTGCGAAATCCCCAAAAAAATACACTAGAATAACACTTTATTCTAGTGCATCTACAAAGAGAATGTGCATGAAAAAGATGCCTATAATGCCAAAATAGGACAAAATAATTGAAAAACATATAGAACAGCCAAAATTGAGTCATCCCATGCAAACAAAAATTTCCCAGGAGCTAAAACATCCAAGTAATTAACTAAAGTGCAAAGAACACAAAAATATGAATAAAATGTACTTGGCAAATAATCTGGAAAAATTGCATGGATGTAACTGAAGAGCTTTAAGAGATGGTTCCAACACTGTTAGAATCATGAAAAACTGAGAAAATGGTACAAAATTATGAGCTCGGGACTGAAAACAACTCCTCTAACTTCAATAGGCTGTAGAATTCACTAGCAACAAAAATAGGTGACAAGACCCACAACACTATAAATTTGGTAGAACCATCTTTCTGATGATATCTTGTTTGCTGAAAAATGATATCATATACCCCCAAGTTATGGTGAAAATAAAAAACACCCCTTTTAGGGCACAAAGGGGGTCAAAAGGGCCATGCAAAGTTGTTTGTACTGCTGATGTCAACATGACATCATGCTAACATCAAAAAAATATTCTCTTCTGATGCAAAAAAAATTCCAGCCTCCCTACAGCAAAGCCGATGGAATATTCCTGCTGAATATGCCAAAAAGATGTTAGAAATTTTTATGCCACTGAGAAAAATGTTTTTGATAAAAGGGTAAAATGGGTTTTACAGGGACCCGAACCCACAAAGTTTACAAGATAGCAAAAAGAACATCAAAGTTCCACCAAAAAATTAGCTACCTGAGAAAACCAGTAGCACCAAAACAAAAAGGACCAGAAGGGTCAGGAAAGAAGGGACAGCAGAGAAAGCACGCAGGAAACCCCAACAATTACTTCAGAGATCTAAGGACAGACTATGTCTCCACCTCCATATCCTGCATATCTTTAACCCCCTGTTTAAAGGTTTGAACCATTTTCGGAGTAAGGGGGGCCTTGCGCTTCAAGTTGGCACGGGTTCTTCTGGAGATGCCAACTTCCGTGTCCTGGCTTTTATCTCCAACATCTTCAAGATCCACCACCAGAGACCCCTACTGGGCTTTGTCAAGTTTTTCTGTCATCGCATTAATAATAATAGCATTATGTCTTGCTATGCGGTAGTTTTGTTCAGCTACAGTTCTGATGTTATTCCTTAGGCTCTCAGCTTCACTGTCCATTTTCCTGTTACTATGATCCGCTTCTTTCTTTTCCATCTCCGTAATCTTAGCACCCATTTCACCAAGAAAAATGTTGATGCTTGGGAAAACACACCAATACCGGAAATAATGCTTGGGATCTTTTAAAATAGTCATCGCAGGAAATAATTTTTATTGGCAAATGGAAGCCTTCAGTAAAAACTAGAAGATGTCAGGAATGCTGAGATCACGTCGAAATAAGTGAAGGTCGGCCTATAAATTGCAACCAATAAGAGGTTTGACTATCAGGGAAGAAAGTACTACTGACGACAAGCATTAATGTCATTATAGGAAGGTACGGGGCCCACAGGGGAGGTACGCTATAGGTACCCCTAAAAATCCACCCCCACTTTTAAAAAAATTCAAACCTGCGATTTTTTATTTTATTTACCTTTTTTCTTATTTATTTTTTAAAAATTTCTAAAAGAAATTTAAAAAACCAATAAAAATGCTGATGGAATTAAAAACAATTTTTTTTTCAAACTTTGTGCATGCAGAACCATACAGGGGCCATACGGGTCAAGTTGTACAAAATAATTTTGCCTTACAAACACCCAACATGGATTTTAAGGTTTTTGGGCCTTTTGAGCACAATGGAAACCTTCGTTTTGGCTCAAAATGCACAAAAAATGCAACTACCCTCTAGATCTATAAATAAAGCAAACACTTCAAAATTTTGTAGATCTAGCGTCAGGAGTCAAAATTAGGTGAAACAAAAGCCAAATTTGACTTTCTCGATAGCTTTGAATCCAATGGTGAGGTTCTTTTCACACCAAAATGTACCAAAAATTTTCCAACCTCCAAAATTTGCAAAAAAAAAAGGGGAATTCAGATTTGAAACCTAAAACCCTTGTTGAAGAAAAAACCTCATGATTAAGAAGGGGTTCGCTAAATCCATGCTCTAATACCATATTAGAATTTTGAAAGAAGCACAAAACCACATACCATAGGATCAAACAACAAACAAATGCACCTTCCACATAAGAGATTTGCAAACAACATATGCAATATTCTTCAACAAGAAAAAGTTGCAAAAGCGAGAGACTCTCAAGAAGATATGAAAGCTCCAAATATAATTACAATGAGGGTTGAGTTATTATAAGATAAAAACCCTAAATGAGAAAGGGATCATATCATGACAAGTGTCAACATCACATATGAGATGAGACATAATGATCTAATATTAGCTCTTGACTAATAAAAGCATTAAAACACTCCTAAGTTTAGCTTAAGTGCATGAGAATAAATTAGACTAATAATAAATTAAAAATTAATTAATTATTAGCTAATGCATGATAACTCTAACATTGTTCATATCCAACTGAATGACCTATTCATTAATCTCATAGATTTTCTATATTAGAATTTATTTTTGTTCAAAAATATTTTGGAAGTGGAGGTGATTCCATTGTTTAATTTATCTTTTTATAAATTGATGGCTTTTGGAAATTTGAAAAGTCTAGAGCCTACTGAAAATGGTGCATTCTCCCACCATTGTTTGAGGAGAAGAAAAAAATTTCCATCCTTGAACCACATGTGTTTAAATTTAAAGGATGATTTAAATTTACATGATGCAGAATTTCAAGCTATATCCAATTGGATTGAATAATAATCTGATCTAGGAAATGTGAGAATGGAAGAAGCATATTTAAAATTAGTGTTGGACTAGATTATAGAGAGGAGGAACCAATCTAATATTTTTGCAATGAGAAAAAAGAAATCCCTTTTTTTGTCCAAGTAAACTTTCTATTAATTGGTACACAATCAATCAATGCATTATCTAGGATAAAATTAGAGAATTCCTCCATTACTTTTGGAGGAGGAATAATACCCCCATTTTTCTCTTTCAAAGTAGTAATAGCCCCATTTTCATCTTCTCCTTTAACAAATTGATTGTTGTTTTCAAATAATCTCATACCATTTTCTTACCAACAGTAGAAGTAGGACTATATATGTTAAATATCAAAAAATGTATGTTGATAATATTCAATCTTGGTGATCATCCATCATTGTTGGGCTATAATAAACTCAAACCTAACCTTATACAGATCACATAAAGCTACCAACCCTCTTGAAAACCCTAGAGAAATAATATAAAACACTTCCCATTTGGTCCGTCTACTCAAAAATTCTTTATTTTGTTCATCTAAACATTTAGTTTCTTGAAACAAAATATATTTTCCTCACTTGAGTCAATATAACACTTAATAAAGTGCTTCTTATTAGGGGCATTTAATCTTGTAACATTACATGAAAGGACCTTGATTACTCTCAAGGAGAGTTATAGGCTCTCCTTGGTCTTATATTTTGATTTTTATCCAAGGTAATCTATAAATAAACCTGTTGCAATCTCTTCTTAGATTTTCCTTGTCTTATAATTTTTCCCTTTCTTTGTACTTGCCTTGGGAGAAAAACTCATCACATCAAACTAAGACTAAGAGATTGAGAGTGGATGAGAGTAATTGAATTCATTTTAATCCTCCTTAGCAATTTCATCAATGATTTTTTCTCCTACTTCTGCTAGGTTCAGTTCTTCCATTGTTGACAAAGTCCTTGGAGAGGGAACTTGAGAGATAGGGGGAATGTATTCTATAATATCCCTTTTTCTACTATGACAATTAGGATGGAGATGCTTTTTCATATCATTATGAGTCAAATGGTTGGGATTGGGAGGAGCATCTAATTCCAAAACCTTAGCAATATCACTATGAGTTGACACTCCTTTATAATTTCTTGGAATGCATGCTCTATCATCCTACTTCACTGAATTTTCTACTAATGAATCTAGGACTACTAAAGAAACATATTGTTTCACTGTTTCCTCTACCAATTATTTTCGAATCATTACATCAGGTTGCAAATCCAAGTTATTGTTTTCTAGTGCATGGGTCGGTGCAGGATCATGGGGTCCAAACGAGGCCCTTAAGTGGCAATAAAAATTCAAAAAAATAGACTTAGGAAACTTGACATAAAAATTGGAATAGGTTATTGTGAACCCCAATCCTATACCTACACAAACACCTCAAAAAAATACATAGTTAGGTTCATATGCAAATGAGAATCCAGATTCCCCATGAAATTCATTAACAATGCTCAATAATAGGAAAATGAAGAACAAAACATGGAAGATAAATGAAATCCTAATTAAGCATGCAAATCCTCAATCCCATGGGGGAATTGGTGCCAATTATGTGTAGAAATTGTCCCTTTCCCAAATCCTTTCTAAGCTTAATGATGGTTGATCGACTTGATGGTGAAGAACAATGTGACTCCTTGCTAAAATCTACAATAACCTAGCTATGGTGATGGGAAATACTCAAGAAGATGAATAGAATTTCTCTCAATTGAAGATAATAACTTTTCATTCAAATTGTGGATGATGAATGAGAGGAAGAGTCGCTCATTTATAGATTTCAAATTTGGAAGAATGAGTGAGATTGAGCAATGTGGGACCATTCAACATCTGATCACCAAGTGCCACTTGTCAAGATGTGAATGGAGGAAGGTTGTGCACATTTTGGTCAATGTGCATGATAAATGCTATGAGATTCAAATTTGATATTTGAAAGTGACATGTTGGAGGGAGAGAGGAATGGAGTTAATGTCACTTGGCTCAAGGCCAAGGACATGTAAAATGAATTAAATGCCTTTATGGAAGTACCCATCCCCTTTTGGAGGGATTTTTGAATTGGAAGAATATTCCACAAAAGATGCCCTTTTGAAAGGAAAATGATGATAAAATAAATTGATTTATTATGCAAGTTGCAAAATCTAGAGGATTGAAGTGATTAGGATTAGATTTAATCATAATTTGATCAATTAAGTAGAAATTGGGTGATTTGACAATTTTGACTTAGATTAAATAAGATTTAAATAGATCAAAGTTGAGAGGAATAATGATTTTAGATTAAATCAAATAAAGATTAATTTATTTAATTAAAGAAGGCGATGTTAGATTAAATCAAATAAAGATTAATTTATTTAATTTAAATGATGTGACCTTAGAGATTTAATTAAAGAAAGTTAATTATTTAATTAACAGAGGGATGATCATATTAATTAAACAAAATGATTTGTTTAATTAATAGAGGAGAATGACTTAATCAAATAAATTTGATTTATTTAATTAAGAGAGGGAATATGATGAATTTAATCAAATTGAGATTATTCAATTAAATTGATTAGTAAAGGAGATGATTTAGGATGAATTGATGTTAGTAAGATTAGGATCAGGTGTGTAGGATCAAATTGTATATTTTTCGTGTCTACAGTTATTAAAATAATTTGAAAAATATGTAAGAACATTATTTGTAGAAAATTGAATGTAGTTTCTAAGATACTAGTCCTTTCTTGGAAAAAGGTAAATCTATTTTGTGAAAATTTGAAATTTCAATGCAATAGTACTAAATTTTCAAGAAAAAATAAAAAGTGGGTGTATGTTTGACAAACCTAAGTACAAGAATTTAAAAAAAAAAAAAAATCAATATAAGTAGACAACACATACCTAGATGTGGCACATTTTTTTTGTAATTATTTTGCAAGTAAATAATTAGTTATAAATTTTTTGTTAGATCTTTTTAAAAATATTAAAACTTGTTTGTCTAACCACCATAACTTGGTCAAAAATTTATGAAATTCACTTTTTTAATCCTATAGTATGGCAGGCATAGAACGTGTTGCATCTTTCAGATTCAAAAAATGTGAAATCATTTGAGAATTATAGATGTTTTTGAAGTAGTCTATCAGTCAGGACTTTAGTCATAATTCATGTAGAAAATCATTAATAATTATCTATTAAATTCAAAATAAGGAATATCTTATATTGGTGGAAAGTTGAAAATTTTCTCAATAAACCCTTTCATTTTATTAAATTTGTATAAAAACTTTGCCAACCATTTTTTTTTCAGATTATGACTTTTTGGACCCCCATGATTCTGCACTCACCCACATGTGAATTTGGAATTTCTAGTATTAAATTAGAAGGATTTACTATAGATAACTACACTAAAGTTTCATTCTCCCTACTTTGGATTGGAACCTTTAAAGGAGAAAGAGCCTTCTACAATTGGATATTAGTCGAATCATCACCTCCCATTTTATTTCTTCATGGATTTTTTTTTGAAACCTTGATTCTATTTAATGCGCCCTCATTAGCCATTGAATAAATCTCTCGGAACGAGATAAAATCATCCTTAGAAAGAGTTTTTATCAACTAGTATGTTTTCTTGATCCTCATGGGCCACCCAAGATTGTGTATCATGATACAAATATTATGTGCTAGGATGAATCATTAGATGGAAAGAATGGCATATTGATTCAAGTCATTCAAGAAAAATTTAATGTCTCTAGATCCTATTTCTTGAATGAATTTGAAAAGCTTGTGGGAGATATTTAGTGGTATCTATCAAAAGACAAAGCCAAACAAGGGATTCAGTATTACAAAAAATGTCTAATCATGCTTCATGAAAATCCCCATTTGATTTCCCAAGGTTTCAACTATTTCTAAAACTCTAAATTCAAGTGGTAGGGTTTGCAGTTAAACCCAAAATGACACAAAATTTATAAATGTAGATGAAGAATTAATGCTGGGGATCTAGGGATGAGTATACAATCCTACACATTCTAAAAGCCACATCATCACTTTGAAGACATCCCTTTCTTGCTTAGAGGAAAAAATAATAATAATAAATTCTTTGCCCTAGTCTATGTAAAAAGCTTCATTGACTTCTTGCCAATGATCATCAATCCATTCAATCAAAACATTTTTGGTAGGGTTAAGATTCCAAAACTTACCAATAATAGCTCTTTCTTGAAGCTCCCTGATTTGATAGTTGATATATTTTTTTGAGAATGTCATTAGATGCCACCTCCTAGTCTTTTCTTACTCTCAAAATCCTTGCTTTGTTGCTTTACTAGTAAATTCACAACTATTTTTTGTAGTTGAGATCATAGATTCATACCGTTTCGTTGAGATTTAGGACTTGATTTCTCCTTATTATACCACCTGATGATTTTCCAAGTAGGCTTTTGATACCGTGGTTTTCTTGGTGACCCTTCCCAACATCCAATGTCTTTGAATAAGTGATTGCAGGTCCTCATCCCTTGAAATTTCCTTGTTGTTGATGATATTTTGACTAGTATGTAGATTTATACTAGTCTACAGGACCCTTCCCAATGTCTTTGGAAAAGTGCTTGCAAGCCCATGTCCCTTGAAATGTCTTATTTGTTGATGATATATTGACAAGTATGATTTTTATCCAAGGTATTCTATAAATAAACCCGTAGCAATCTCTTCTTGTATTTTCTTTGTCTTATGCTTTTTCCCTTTATTTGTACTTTCCTTGGGAGACAAAGTCATCACATAAAACTAAGACTAGGAGAGTGGATGGGAGTAATTGAATTCATTTTAATTCTCCTCAACAATTTCATCAATATTTTTTCTCCTACTTCTACTAGGATCTATTATGTCATTGTTGACAAAGACCTTGGTGAGGGAACTTGAGAGAAAGTGGGAATTATTCTATAATATCCCATTTTCCACTATGATAATTAGGATGGGGATTCTTTTCCATATCATTCTAATCCAAATGGTTGGGATTAGGAGGAATATCTAATTTTAAAACCTTGGCAATATTACTATGAGAGGACACTCCTTCATAATTTCTTGAAATGCACGCTCTATCATCCTACTTCACTAAATTTTCTTCTAATGAATCTGGGGCTACTAAAGAAACATCCTATTTCATAACATCAAGATGCAAATCCAAGTTATTGTTTCTCGGTACATGTGAATCCATAATTTCTAGTATTAAATTAGAAGGATTTAATACAGTCAACTACACTAAATCTTCATTCTCCCTAATCTAGACTAAAGCCTTTCAAGGAGAAAGACCCTTCTCCAACTAGACATTAGTTAGATCCTCACCTCCCATTTTATTTCTTGATGTACTTTTTTTTTAAACCTCGATTCTATTTAATTTGGCCTCATTAGCCATTGAAGAAATCTTTGGGAAAAAGATAAAATCATCCTTAGAAAGAATTTTTTTATCAGCTAGCATATTTTTTCCTGATCCTCACAAGCCTCCTGAGATTGTGTAACATGATACAAATATTATGTGCTAGGATGAATCATTAGATGGCAAGAATGGCATAGTGATTCAGGCCATTCAAAGAAAATTTCCTATCTCTAGATCCCATTTCTAGAATGAATTTGAAAATCTAATGGGAGAGAATTAGTGGTATCTATCAAAAAAAAATCCAAATAGGGGCTTTAATATTATCAAAAAATGTCCAATCATACTTCATGAAAATACCCATTTCATTTCCTAGGGTTTCAACTATTTCTAAAATTCTATATTCAAGTGATAGGGTTTGCAGTTAGACCCAAAAGGACACAAAATTTATAACTATAGATGAAGGCTTAATGTTGGGGATCTAGGTTTGAGTATATAATCTTGTACCTTCTAAAAACCATTTCATCAATTTGAAGACAACATCCCTTGCTTGCTTAGAGGAAAAAAATAATATAAAACCTTTTGCCCTAGTCTATGTAAAAAATTCATTGACTTCTGCCTAATGATTGATCATCAATCCATTTAATCAGAATATTTTTGGTAGGGTTAAGATTCCAAAAATTACCTATAATATCTCTTTGTCGAAGCTCCTTGATTTGATAGTTGAAATACTTTAATGAGAATGTCACCTAGATGTCGCCTCCTAGTCTTTTCTTACTCTCAAGATCCTTGGTTTGTTGCTTCATTGGAAACTTCACAACTATTTGTTGTAGTTGAGACCATAGATTCCTACCATTTGTTAAGAGTAAGGACTTGATTTCTCCTTATTACACCACCTAATGAGTTTTCGAGTAGGCTTTTGATATCATGGTTTTCTTGGTAAAGGTGGATTGAAGGGGACACTAAATGAGCTTGGTTTCGAAATGGAGATGTTATTGGGAAAAGTCACGGGACCCTTCCCACCATCCAATGTCTTTGAATAAGTGATTGTGGGCCCTCGTCCCTTGAAATGTCTTGGCTATTGACAATATTTTGACTAGTATGTAGACTTTTACCAATATGTGGGACCCTTCCCAATGTCTTTGAAAAAGTGCTTGCAAGCCCCTATCCCTTGAAATGTGTTGTTTGTTGATGATATTTTGACTAGTATGCATACTTCTGTTAGTCCTTACCATCTAGAGACCATCGCCATGGCACATCCGAAAATTGAAATTTTGAAATTTGCCTATCAGGGGCTTCTTGCATTCATCATAGCTCTCTCATCTCTCTTAAAACATTCACCAAAATATTGATAAATCTAATATTTTCCTATATCAATAGTTGAAGACTAGTAGTATCAATAAATATCTTTGATAGGTTGTCGATAGTTTGCAAGGAGTATTCGCCTAGATTAGCCCCTTGAAATTGAGCAATGATTGTAAGAAACAACCTTCAATAATAAATATGTTGGACAATTATGTAGATTTAGATGTTTTTTAGGGCACTCATTGAAGTGTGTTAAATAAAGTATTTTTCCTTGTAAACCAATTATTAGAATAAATGCATTGAATATTTGTAAACATAAGGACACAACAATAAAATCACGCAATATTGTACTTAATAAGTCTTTTAAGAACAATGTTTAAATTAAAAATAATAATTTGAGTAATTAAAAAAATAAAATAAATGAGAGGTGGATAAGAATAATATATAGATAAATATAATTAAAAGATGGATAAAGATAATACATAAATAAATATATAGAAATATATAAATCATAAAAATGAAGAGATAGAAAAATATGTGTAAATAAGATACCCAAATTGACATCAAATTTAAACTATCTACCACTATAATTATATATAAAACATTAAATACAAAACTTAATTAAAAAAAAAACATGATAACATAAATTTCACCATCACAAACATAAAATTGAGGAATTATCCCATATACAAACTTATAAAATGAATATTTTTCTATAATTTTTGCTCATATATTACTAGTAAAAAAGTAGTCCTATGGTAGGGTTAAATTGCTGTTCACTTTTATTCTTTTTATATCATATTCTATCCTATTTTCTTTTCTTTTTATATCTCATCAATCTTGTTTATAGCCGTTAGCGTCGACAAAGTTGCCCGCTCTTTAATAATGTCCATTTCTTGTCGTACGGCGGCATCTTCTATAAAGTATCCAAATTTTCCATAAGAGAGAAGAAATCAATGTTCTTTGGATCGCTTATATTTTAAGCAATACTTTATTCTTTTAGTTCGAAGGAAGTCGGGGATCCTCAGTAATCATTTTATGAGAAAGAAATTGGCAAAAGATTCTAGGAAACCTTTTTAATTTTTCAGACAGTCTAATAGGCTAGTTAATAATATTTTTTTCTGTAATAAAATATAAAATGGTTATTAATCGTTAGAATTTTCAGTATTTTTATATTTAATCAAATTAAAATTCTATATATATTTTTTTATATAAAATGGAGTATGATCTGAAATGTTGATGTAAAAATATGCACACAGTTTATCCAAAAATTTTGAAACTAACTATTATGGACTGTGGAAACAAAATGCTATTAATATACATTTTTATGTAAAATATAATTTAAATATAGATCGATTG
The DNA here is from genome assembly GCA_007115665.2 of Sequoiadendron giganteum. Classification (NCBI taxonomy): domain Eukaryota; kingdom Viridiplantae; phylum Streptophyta; class Pinopsida; order Cupressales; family Cupressaceae; genus Sequoiadendron; species Sequoiadendron giganteum. The sequence continues at coordinate 286,400,357 of CM021110.1, read as the reverse complement.
TAAATTAATTGTAAAAGATAATTAATATATTTATACTTAAAAAGATTTATGTTAAATATATTGTGAAATATAATTTCCAAAAGTCTATTTTACTTTGTATCTGTTTTATGACAAATTGTGGAAATCTAAATAAATAAAAGTCAATTATTTATTTATCTTCTTATTTTATTCTAATACATTAAGAGTATTATAATAAAAATTGTTTTCATTTATAAATTTGTGTTTGTAGGAAAAAAGACATTGTGGAAAACAAAACAAAAAACATGCATATTTTTATGTTTAGAATTAAATATTATATTTGTTATTACATATTAATACTTTGACAAGTAAATGATTCTCAAATTTAAAATATAGAATAAAACACTTTTTAACACATTCACACTATTACACTTCACCTCTCCTCACCATTATAAGACACTTCTAAGCATAATAATTAAGATCAATCAATATTGACTAATTCTTCTAGTAAAATATTTATCCTAGATTACAAATCAAAATTATACTATAGAAAAACTCATCATTCTTTACTTTCTAGTGGCGTGTAGCCTAAATTCTCTTTGAACTCCACAAAAAAAGATAATGCCTCCAAAGATTACTTTAGCATAATGTTGTCTAGGATATAGTGGAAGTAGAGGATAATAAAGTGGTTGATCTAGTTGCCTAGACATCCTTAACTGAATGGTTAAGCAATGTGGAAGCAACTAACAACCTTATAATGAAAGACATATAGTGAAAACAATAATATATGAATACTAAACATCCTTTAAGTGAATAGTTAAGGAATGTGGAAGCAACTAACAATCTTGTAATAAAAAAAATATAGTGAAAAAATAATATATGAATATCAAAAATGTTGTACACATTTTTCTCTCGTAAATTAAATCTTATCAATCTTCTCCATTTATTATAACAAATAAAATTCATATTTTTCTTTGTGGACAATGTGTTGTATATTTTACATCTTTAATAGCTATTATAGGTTTACAATTTTTTCATTGAGAAGAAATGTGTTCATATTATTTTGAATGTTTTTTGGTGTTTTATTAAAAAAAAAATTACATTGCTTTAAAGGGTTCTAGGAAAATTCATCGCCAACAATTCACCGAAGGAAAATTCACCTTCAGCGATTCACAGCCATGGAAAATTCACTAAATCACCAAGTAAAACTCACCACTAGCAATTCACCACGGCGGAATATTAACCACTTTAATATTTTTTAAAATATATTTCTAAATATTTGATTTTATTAAAAATATTAATGGGGTTAATTTTCCGCTTCGGTAAATTGTTGGCGGTGAATTTTACTTGGCGATGAATTTTTTGTCGGTGAATTTTCCATGACGGTGAATCGCTGGTGGTGAATTTTCCTTCGATGAATTGTTGAGATGAATTCGATGGATGTTGTTTTAAAGCACTCATAGAATCTATAAAACTACTTTTTCGATATGTATATTACTATCCACACATACATAAAGGTGGAGTAAGAATTTTTTGTAGTATATTGTGAGTAGTTGAGTTTTTATACAACACTAAAAAAGGTTATTGTGCTGAAATTTTTACTCTAAGATTTTTCCCAATTGAGATTGTGTATTATTTGTTTTTTCTCTCTTTCATTCTATGATTGTTTAGAAAGTTTGGCTAAGAGAAAATGGATAGGTTAGTTTATGTATATTGTAGATACTGAAATCTGCAAATGCTATCCCATTGACATAGATTAACATTGTTAGCAAATTACAGCATCCCTATGAGATATTGAACCATACTAAATAATGCAAATAAAACACTAAAATACCAAAGAGACTCATTGAAAGCATGTGAAGTATGTTCAAACCTATTCCATAGTGGGAGTGGTGCCTCTTGAAATGTGGAAAGAAAGCCCTTTCCCACCCCCTGATAAGCAAGATTGCCAAAATGAAAGATGATGTTGTGATGAAGAGCAAAATTAGTTCTCACATGTAGAGAGTAACTTTGCATGAAGATGTGTTGTTCTCAAATTGTGTTGTTGAAAAGCCTTGCTTTTATAGATTCAAGGTTGGAAGAGAGAGATTTTGATGAATGTGGGATCATTCATAAGCCAATGACAAGATGCCACTTGTCAAGATTTGAGAGGATGAGGAATGTGCAAGTTCTGGCCAATGTATCAATTTCAAATTTGAATTTGGTTGAAATGACATGTTTAGGGGGGATGAAAGGTGCATTAAATGCCAAGTTTGACTTGTGCAAGAGACATGTAAGAGCATTTAATGTTTTTTTGGAAGGGACAAGCATTTGAGAGGGAGATTCAAAATTGGAAGAATATTCCATCTTGATGCCCTTTTGAAAGTAATTAGAAGAATTAATAAATCAAAGAATTGATTTATTTGTGCAAGTGGGTAGGTTAGTTAAGAGTTTAGATTTGACTCAAGTTGAGTCAAAAGCTAGAGAATGAGTGATTATGATTAGAGGTTAATTAATCTAGATTAATTAACTTGGAGGATTTTAGGAGTTTGACATTTGATTTAAATCATTTTGATTTGTTGAATCAAATGAGAAGAACTTGATGACTTAATGAAATAATTTGATTTATTTAATCAAGCATGATGAAGTTAGGGAATTAATCAATACATTGTTTTAATTGATTAATAGAAGAATTGATTGCATGATGTTAGTTTTGCATGTCTACATTTTGCCCCTCTTTGAAGTAATGTACTTGTTGCATTGGTTCAAATAATGATGCCGCTGACATCAAAATTAAAAAAAAATCTAATTTTTCGGATGCCCCAGCGAAAAGAAGTACATTAGTACATTGCCCCCTCGAGAGATCGAGCGAAAAGATTCGATTTGAGGTCGATCTCGTGACAAAGAGGTTCAAAATGGATGTATGGACCATTAGACTATATGATCTATATGATAATTATGATGTAAATGAGATGTTTGGAAGATGCTTAGAATAACAAATTTATATTATCCTAAACAACTTAAATGATTATGAAAATGAGATGAATGTGATGGATGATGTATCCTATGATGATATGATGTGATTATGAAAGATGAGAGTGCAGATGCAGGATGGATGCATTGTTAGCATGAAAGAGGATAGAAGAATGAGAGGGGTCAACCCTTGAATCCAAGAAAATGTAGAATTCCAACAAATCCACTAGTCCTCAAGACTTTATTAGATGTAATGATGATTGATGATGATGTATTGCTTATCCAGGGATGGGAGAGATAAAGAGCATAACTTTCCTTATGTTTGATAACACACATAGGTGTGATGCATCAAGGTATAAAGAACCAGGATGGTGTTGCACCTAGTGTAATGGAATTTGACTCGACAATCAGATAGGAGTGCTCTTGTTCACACTTGACATACAAAAACCTTGCTAGGGTGGACCCAACAAAGAAAGTATTCACCAAGTTATTTTACAAGAACATCCAACAAGCACAACAGACAAAAAGATAGTGATCATTGCCCCATTCATTTCTCTCTAAACCTGTTTTGTTTAGGCATCATCGAGAGGTCCTTGGAATGAGCGCAAAATAAGATAAGTCAAAAAGACCAAGATAAAGTAAACAAACAAGCTAATGTTCTTCATACCGCTAGCCAAGACTAACTACTGTGGGGTACCTGATGCTTATGTCCATTGCAGGAAAGCTTCATCCTAGGACATGTAGTGATCAGGGTTTTGATGAGACTGATTTGGGTGATAAACTATTGATATTCTGAGTTGACCAACTTGCTTGCTTACTGACTTAGGCTTAAGATTCTGACGATTAGGTGTTCACTTTGTAACCTACTAAACTTGCTTCTGACTAACTCACCAAAGGGTGAAGGCGACGATTGACTATATTATGAGTGATGACAAATCACAGGTGAAAGCGAGATGGGACAGGTGCACCATTTTGGGTTTTTCAGATATTTGGATGTTTTTGATATTTTTTGAAATGTTTTGAGGTTGTTTTGATTTTTGGATTTTCCAATCTTTTGGGGTTTTTTCAAGATTTATGAATGTTTTTGGATTTTGTGTCTCAGGGGCCGATCAAGGATGGCCTTGCCTACATTTAATCTCAGAGATGACGTAGTTCGGATGACAACTGACTTGACTACTAATGAGATAGACGAGAAAACACATTGCCATTCTGACGGCGCCTAAGGACTGATCTTAACTATAAAATAGATGGGCAAACGGATTGCCAATGCGACGGACGCCTAAGGACTAACCCTAACTATCTCAGGGGATGATCAAAGATCAACCTTGCCTATGTTCAAGCTCAGAGACGACGTAGTTCAGACAGGTGGAAGACTGAAAAGACTCAATGATGAATTCTTTGAAGATTTTATGAGATTTTCGACATGTTTTTGAGTTTTTTGATGATTTTTTTAAATGTTTTTGAATTTTTGATGATTTTTTGAATGTTTTTGGATTTTTTTGATGTATTTTTTGAATGTTTTTGGGTTTTTCACATGATTTTGATGATTTAGATATGGATATGGGATGACAATATCAGTGCTTTATTTTGGGATTTTGTTGAAAACCAAGCTTAAGGTTGATTGATTAGATCAATGGATTGATAGTTTGACTAAGTGTGTTAAGTCAAACAAAAGTGATAATGCACTTGTAAAATCTAGGAAGTTGTGTTATCCTAGAGTAAACTTGTACAAAAGAGGATGGTTTGACTAAGTGTGTTAAGTCAAACAAGTTGATGATGGATTAGATAACTTGACTAAGTGTGTTAAGTCAAATAAGATGATAATGCACTTGTAAACTCTAGGAAGTTGTGTTGTCCTAGAGTAAACTCATGCACAAGATGATAGTTTGACTGAGTGTGTTAAGTCAAACAAGGTGATAATTGATTAGATTCGATTGATCAAGATTGATGAAGCTTGATTTGGAACAAAATAGCTATGATGATTTTGATGTGACGCTGACATACAAGTTAGATGTGACTGATATGAATTGTTGGATTGACAAAAGATAAAGCTTGATAAGGAACGTTGTCTTGTCAAAATATGCCATGGGCTAGTGATTTGAATTTTTTTGGATCACAAATGCTTCGACCAATCTGATTTCACGTTTTCCAATGTTCTGATCACCACATAAGGTGGAGGATATATATCAAGATTTATTCTCGAAGCAATATGCAAATATCTGCCCCTAGTGTCTAGCAATGTTTGAACGGTCGTGGGTGGATTCTTGAATAGGTGTATGGATATATATAGTAAGCATGCAAAATATGCAAAGGATTATCTTGTGACAAGATAAGGTGTTCGAATAGAGGAATGCTCATTCGGATAATGCTTCAAGGCTTAGATAACATTGGGTAGGATGGGATCAATGAAAATGACCCATGTCAAGACATTTGCCATAAACAAGTGTAAAGTGTGCCCCAAAATTTTATCAAGATAATGTGGATAGATGGTAATGGGTTGGATAAATGGTTCATGGATGAACAGATGATATGGTTGGAATTTTGGCTTTATTATGGATGTGATAAGATGTTTTCTCGTGAAATGGCACACGTAGATGCTCGATTCTACACATGACACCTGTTTGCCAGGTTTTCATCATGGTACTTATCCAAAGCGCCACCGAAGTGGTTTTCACCAAAGGACAATTTATATTTTATATTTTTACTGTTTTCAATCCTTTTTCTTATTTTTTTAGACTTTTATATTTTTATTTTTATTTTTGTATTTTTTGAGAGATTTTAAGGTGATGCTGAACCACCTGGTACTGCTGATGTTGATGTTTCTATCATAATGTTCCATCGATATCGTGCTTGAAGAAGTTGTTTTGCTAAGATACGTGCACTCAAAAACAAATTTTGAGATTCCTGATCTGCTTTGCTGATACTGGAGTTAACTTTTTCTTTGTGCACACATCACGATAGAGTGCCCTCTGAATCCTTATGATGAAGGTTCATTGCCAACACATGGTCAATGAAAGAATTGGATATCATGCGTGGAGGAGTGGATGGTGTGTGTTTAGGAATAATAGATGGATTGGTCGACAGTTTGGAACTTTTGACTTTCCAAACTTGGGAAGATGATGAGTAATGGATGGATACAGAAGTGTGCATGGAATTAGGACCATCTTCCTGATATACTTTGTACATCGTTGGAGAAGCTTGAATTACCTTTTGTGGATAGGTTTGATGGATACTTGCCCCCTTTTTATTTTTCCCCATAGTTTCTTTAACTAATGGAGTTTGACAAGGATAATCATTCTTTGTATTCTTTAGCATCCACTTGTATTTGATTTGTCTGATATGCTTATTAGCTTCTTTTTCTTTAATGACGTTCTTCATGCTTTGATTCGAATCTTTATTTTGTTTTTGGTCCCAATTCCTAGATGGGGTGATGGGTGGATGGAGACTCATGATGTGGTAGGTTGTATTATTGGCATCAGTTTCATCATAAGGATTCTTCGTGCTCCCTATGTTGATGTTTGCTTGAGATGAAGTTGCCCCCAGTTTTGTGGGAGTATTACTGATATATTTATATCCCTTGATTGTCGAATAACCAAGGCCTTGATGCTTAGGATTTCCAATAATCTACACTGGTTCTAGGATACCTTGTTCATGTAGGCCTAATCCTTTGCCTTGATATTTCATCTGTTCAAAAAATTTACCCACAATAGGATATGATTTACCTTGGAAACAAGGTGCTAATCCTTCTCTGCTCTGTGGTGGATCTTCAAAAGTGACAAATTCTTTATTGATGAGATAAATTTCTCTAAGAAAGGTAAGTGATCCAAGTTTATAAGTGATAGGATCTTCCATATGTGAGGTGAATGCCTGATTGATATATTTGGCTTGATCTTGTGAGATATCAAATTTTAATGCTTCTTCAAGAAGTTTTGAAGATTTACTGTAAAATTATTCCTCATCATTCATTCTTGATATGCTTTCATATGATGTTTTTGACTCACGACTTCTGCAGGAGCCTTCTTCATAATCTATTTCTGCTACGTCTTCATAGGATTTTTCTGATTTGCAACTTTTGTAGAAGCCTTTTGATATTTCTCCATTTGATGTCTCTAATTCATAAATTCTATAGAAGTATTCTTCATGATCCACTTTTGGTATGTCTCTAGAATTTTCTATACTTTGATCATGTGTACAAATGTTAAGAGTAGGAGACTCTTGTTCCTTGGTAATGATGTCAAGAGTATGAGACTCTTATTTTGAATGAAGATCATCTACATGTCCATCCAAAAAAATAATCTTGCAAGTAGGCGGAGGAATATGTGCTATATGGATATGATCATAATTTGTGACATCTTGTATAGATAGAAGAGTGCCCATTAGATCATTCTGGTATCTCGGAGATACAAATTCTTGATCTTGACTAATTCTAGAATTGCTTTCGCCATGCTTTGGATCAAGTTCTTGATATGGATCAGTTTCAAAGGATGGATTGTCCACAAGGGATTCTTGGACATTGTTATTAGGAATGGGAAGTGGCTCCATATCCTCTTGTTCTTTGAGTGGATTTGGATCAAGTGTAATCTCAAATATTATTTCACTATTCTCAACCGTGAGGTCGAAGGATGTCAGTATGCCTTAGAAGGGACCAGTGGTAGACCTTGGTGATAGATGTTGACCACACTTTGGAATAAGTTCTTGAGATATGTCATCTGACTCGTTAGGTGATGTAGAGACATTTTCAATACAATCATTGGTGGATGGATCTTGATCATCATTTTCAATGATTTTGGTTGGAGTTTGTTGCAAGATCTACTGTGTGTTCAAGGCCTGCTGATATGCCTATATTTGCGTCAACAACGCTTGTTGTTGATCCTTCTTTTTTTGTTCCAACAAATATTGTTGTTGGTCCATCTGTTGTTGCACCAACAGGGCTTTTTTTTGGTCGAGTTGTTGTTGCGCCAACGATGCTTGTTGTTGGTCGATCTGCTGTTGAGCCAACAAAGTTTGTTGTTGGGTGAGTTGTTGTGCTTGAAAATATTGCAGGGATTTTTGGTATGCTTGCCGATGGATTGCTTGCAGTTGTGCTTGGTATTGTGTTTTCCCCTATCGAGCTTGGTGTTGGGCTTGAGCTTGAGCTTCAGCTTGAGCTTGTGTGTGTGCTTGTGCTTGTGCTTGTTAAGCAACTAGCTATGTAGCTTGTTGGTTTTGCAGTGCCTTTTGGTGAGCAACTTGCAACATGATAGAGAATAAATTTGCCATGTTGTGTTTTGGTGGTGGTGGTGGTGGATTGGGAATGATGCCAACCATAAGACCTAGTGATGTTGACAATTAAATTGGATATTTTTTGGGTATTGTTGGTGGATTTTGATCATGATTGAAAAGTGGCCCTTGGTATGTGTTGATTTGATCATTGAATGAGATGGAAACATCTTCAATGTGTTCATTGATGGATTTATATTGATCACCATTTTCAACAAGTGTGGAGGAGAGATTTTTAATGCTATTGCTAGTGGTTGAATTTTGATTAATGTCCCCAATAGCTATTAGCTTTTGATCAATCAGGTCTTGGATGAGATTTTTGAGTCGAATACAATCTGATGTTGTGTGTCACTTTACTTTGTCAAAATCACAAAAGTGTTTCTCGTCATACCCTAGTGGTTTCACGATGGGCTCTTGATAATTCACATAAACAGGGATTTTGATGAGATTTTCTTGGATTAGTCGTTGCAAGAGTGATTCGATTGGTTCCTCAAGTGGTGTGTATTTTTGTTTGTGACCTTGTGAGATTTGAACTTTAAATTGACCTTGTGGCAATTGATTTTGGATATGTGGTGATTGAGTTTGTTGTTGATGTCGTTGATCCTGGTATCCAATTTCTTGACATTGGAGATATTGTTCTTGATGCCATTGTGGAGACAACTCAATGCTTTGATGACATGGTTCAACCAATGGAAGAGTGTATTGATTTTGGGGTGGAGATGTCTCCTAGCGCAATGGATCAACTACTTTGGCAAGTGAAGCAATTTGATCCCGCAAAATTTGATCTTGATTATGATCTTGACACCTTTGATACTGTTGACTTGGTTGTAGAGCAAGTAGATTTGGAATGCATCCCTATGGTGTTTACCTGGGATCATGGAAAATTTTATTCTGGATAATTCTCTGATTCAGTTTCATGTTTTGATTTAGCATTATAGGTTGAGTTTGAACATTTTTGTGGTTGGGAAACACATTGCTTGGATTTAGGTAACTTTGATTGTGCATGGTGTTACCCTGACTTGAATCAACATCTGGAGTTGCCAATATACTATTGGGATTCTGAACAACATTAGGGGGATTTGCAAGTATATCTATCCCAAAGTTCACAAAGTGTCGACTAGAAATGTTCATGTTCAACAAAATTGTATTTGGCATGTATGGATTTGGTGGGATAATGTTGTTTGGAAAACTCATGCATTGAGCGTTTGGTTGATAGATTTGCAGATTTGGACTTGGATTTAAATCTATCATTGGGAAATATGGTCCACAACTCAAATTGGGCATTCACATTTTTTGTACCATTGATGTTTGGAGGAGATAATGATGCCATGTTTGGATTGCATAAATGTGAGTTTCGATAATCAATCGGCATTGTGAGAATTGGATAGTTTGGTTGACTCTAATTGCTCACGATGTATGAATCAAGTTGATTTTGCATGTTTTTCTTGTGTTTTGACCTTGCTAACCTCTGAGGGGTTTAGGACCAATGATGAGATGGAGGATGAAAGTGTGATTGATATGGGTGTTTGAACATCTTAGAAACTTTGGATCAATGTTAGACTTTAGGACTTGGTTTGGTTCAATTTTGAGGATAGTTTGACTAGGTGTGTTAAGCCAAACAAGATGATGGTGAACTTGTAAACCCTAGGAAGTTGTGTTATCCTAGGGAAAACTTGCATAAGAGAATGAATTGGCTAAGTGTGTTGAGCCAATCAAAGTGATGATGAACTAGTAGACCTCAGGAAGTTGTGTTATCCTAGAGGAAAATTTGTTCAAGAGGATTGATAATTTGACTAGGTGCGTTAAGTCAAACAAGGTGATAATGCACTTGTAAACTCTAGGAAGTTGTGTTATCCTAGAGTAAACTCGTCCACAAGATGATAATTTGGCTAGGTGTGTTAAGCCAAACAAGGTGATTTTTGATATTTCCTAAAAGTCTAGGATAAGTGATGTTTCCAAGGTTCCAAAAGTTGTTGGTGTAATGGAATTTGATAAATGTTTGGATGGATGAATTGTTTTGACTTGATCCTAGATGACCCTATGAGGCCTTGTTGACTTAGACCAAGATATTGAAGAACATGCTTTTCCCTAAGAGTAATTCAAACCAAAAGATCAATGTTCGCATGGAAAACCATAAGAAAAAATATTGCAAGCACATGTGTGGTTCAATTGTCTATTATCTTGCTTAGGTTTGGTTCTTTTTACAACAAACACTTCTTGCTTAGTTTTTCAAACTGAATGTCCAATATCCTAATTTTCTTTCATCCCACAAAGTGCATTATGTGGAAATCAAGGAAATCAAGGCAAAGATTACCTAGTGTTGACTTTGGGAGAAACAAATTGAGATGTATGAATGTTTAGAAGCCTTCTAGAGATAAGAACCCCTAAGGACAAGCAGTAACATTTGGACACCTCCAAGGTATTTGTTCTTCCAAAGGGTTTGAAATCTTGATGATTCGTTGAATGTTTGTTTTCCACTGTTTTAGATCCAAGAAAATTATTTTGATTCAAAGCACATGTACAACCCTAGGCTGGAAAAGACAATATTTGTTAGGTTCCCACTTGGACGAATCCAACTGCACATATTTTGTGCAGATGACTAAATGCTTGACCACATTTGCTCCCCTCCACAACACACACTTATCGGGTCAACCAAGGATTAGTACCCATGAATCTCCCATGGCATACTTTTCATCTCTATAAAAAAACCACATGTATACGCGGGGCGGCTTCAGAGGACATGACCTCTTGCACCAACAAATATAAGGTATTTTTTGGCTTCTAAAAAAAATTTCATAGTAAGGGCATCTAGTTTAGCTGGTGCAATGATAAAATCCTTGTGAGAGATCTCCCAACCCTTAGAACAAGGGCTTTACGCATCATAAAGATATTGGGGGAGAGTTATCATTCACCGCTTCCCATTGTCCATGTCTTTCACCGTGAACACAAATTTATATGGCGGTTTGGAAGAGCTTGGCTTTAGCCCATTACTGCTTGAGTCGTTACCTTGGGGTGAGTACTTTTTCCCACCAAGGCAGGCCCTCTAAAGGTGTACAACAGCGAGTAAGTGCATTCGTAGTTCGATCATCTTTGTTTGCATGAACAAGGAGAGAACACTCGCAATGCCTTTTTCTCACACTACACAAGTTTGTTCAATTTTCAAACCCAAATGAAATGTGAAGGAAATTTTTTAAACAAACTAATATCACCAAAAGACTTTTGATTCTCAAGATCGCCATGAAGCACGAGAGAAGCGCATATGGCTCTTTAAATGATATTAATTTGTAAAAAAGATTACAAAACATGACAAACACATGTTCATTTTAAGTTCATAAAGCAGTGATTTTGATTCGTTTTAAAGCACCGAAATGAGATGTGAAGTTTGTCTTGTCCAATTTTAACCCAAATAAAAAATCTAGTAAATGTTTAAGGTTCTTTTTAACCAAGTTTTGACAAAGCATGAATTGAGGATTAATTTTAAGCCCAAAAGATGAAGTCAGTTGCCTTAAAATAGAAAATGAGAGCAGGAATTGAAGCATCTAGGTTTATTTCAATTAGCATTAAAAAATGCTTTCGTTCAAGTTCAATGCTTAATTTTCTTCAACTCCAATGTGCCTGATATTTTCTGGATTTTCTCCGCCTTGTTGCTTTAAGAAATCTGCAAATTAGTCTTCGACATAGTCAAATCTGTAAACTAATATCGATATATTCAAGAAATATCCAAAAAGAAGACCACTTAAAAAAAAATGCTAAGAGGTAATCATTTGTTAATTCATTAGGTTGCTAATCTCGCACGTAATTAAAACAATTTTTTTTGGAATAATTCCCAACATAGAAGTATCCATCTGCAATAAGAAAGATCCATAAATCAGTTTTCTAAAAGTAATATAGGGTATGTGCAGGATCATCATGGAAAAAACAGGTCCTTAAGTGGTAATGAAAATTCAGAAAATCAGAGTTGGGCAACTTGAAATAAAAATTTGAATAAGTTCTATATTATTTCAAAAATATGTAAGAATAGAATATGTGGTAAATTGAATGTAGTTTCTAAAATACTAGGTTAATTTTTGTAAAAAAAAAATCTATTTGGTGAAAATTTGAAATTTCAATGCAGTAGTACTAAAATTTTAGGGAAAAAATAAAAAGTAGGTGTCTGTCTGACCACCCTAACCATAATAAAATAATAATATTTATTTATAAAATTTTAGATATAAGTAGAGGACTCATGTCCCGATGTGATGCATATTTTTTTGTATTTTTTTTCCAAGTAAATAATTAATTATGAATTTTTTATTATAAATTTTAAAAAATATACAAACTCGTATGTCTGACCACCTTAACTTGGTCAAAACTTCATGAAATTCAATTTTTTTTTTTAATACAATAGTATGAGAAGCATAGAATGTGACGCATGTTTTGGATTCAAAAAAATGTTATACGGTTTGAAAGATATAGATTTTTTTCAATCAACCTATCAATCAGGACTTTAGTCATAATTCAAATAGAAAATGGATAATAATTATTTATTAAATTCAAAAGAAAGAATAATTTATATTGGTAGAAATTTGAGAATCTCCTATAAAAACCTTTTTCATTTCATCAATTTAGGGTAAAAAAAAAGTCGTCAACCACATGGGCGAAGTCTAGAAAAACAAGGTAAGTTGTTAAACACGTTTTTTGTGTTGACTTCTTAGGATTGGCATGTCCTAGCCAAATTACGAAGCAAACCCGAGGCTAATCCCTAGGTAGTAGGTTTTGTGTCAGACATATTAGATACCCAATTCAAATCGGATATCCAATTTTTTTTATATTTAATTTTAAAAAATCTAATATAATTTTTAATAAATGATATAAAAAATTGAAATTTTCAAATCAGATATCCGATTTGAATCAGATATCCAGTTTATTTTATATATAATTTAAAAAAATCTAATATAGTTTTTAATATATAATTAAAAAAATTACAATAAATAATTTATAGTTTATTTTAATATATCTAGTTGAGAATATACAATATAGTTTAGAATTCAATATATAATTTATAATTTATTATAATCTCTTATGGAATTGTGTATAATATATAACATATTATACTATTATGTATAATATTTATATATTCTAGCTAATGTATAAATATTTATATATTAAGTTAATATAAAAAATATTATATAACTAATTAATATTACTAATATATTAAATATTTAAATATTATATCCCTCTCTCTCTCCCTCCCTCTCTCCCTCTCCCTCTCTCTCTCTCTCTCTCTCTCTCTCTCTCTCTCCTTCTTCCCTCTCCCTTCCCCCTCCTAATTCTCTCTCCCCTCCTTCTGTCCCTTCTACCTCCAAATTCTATCTCTCTCCAAATTCTCTCTCTCTCTCTCTCTCTCTCTCTCTCTCTTAATTCTCTCTCTATCCCTTTCCCTCTCTCTTTCCCACTCTTTATCTCTCTCTCTCTCTCTTTCTATATCTCCCCTTCTTCCCGTCTTCCCCCCCCTCTCTCTCTCCCTCTACCTTCCCCCTCCTAATTATCTTCCTCTATCTCTCCCTTTCCCTCTATCTTTCCCTCTCTCTATCTCTCCCTCTCTTCATCTCT
>CM021110.1:286252348-286386496 GCA_007115665.2 Sequoiadendron giganteum | reverse complement strand
TCTCCTTCCCCTCTCCCTTCCCACTCCTAATTCTCTCTCTCTCTACCCTCTCCCTTCCCCTCCTAATTCTCTCTCTCCTTCTCTCTCCCCTTCCCCTCTTCTCCTCTCCTCCCCCCTCCTAATTGTCTCTCTCTCTACCCTCTCCCTTACCCCTCCTAATTCTCTCTCTCCTTCTCTCTCCCCTTCCCCTCTTCTCCTCTCCTTCCCCCTCTTAATTCTCTCTTCTCCTCTCCCTTCCCCCTCCTAACACACACACTCTCTCTCTCCTTCTTCCCCTCTCCCTTCCCCTTCCTAATTCTCTCTCTGTCTCTACCCTCTCCCTTCCCCCTCCTAATTCTCTCTCTCCTTATCTCTCCCCTTCCCCTCTTCTCCTCTCCTTCCCCCTCCTAATTCTCTCTTCTCCTCTCCCTTCTCTCTCTCTCTCTCTCTCCCTCCTTCCCCTCTCCCTTCTTCCTCCTAATTCTCTCTCTCCCTCCTTCCCCTCTCCCTTCTTCCTCCTAAATCTCTCTCTCCCCCCTTCTTTCCCTCTTCCCCTCGCCCTCCCGCCTCGTAGTTACCCCTCTTTGTCTCTGTCTCTCTGTCTCTCTCTCCCCCCTCCTAATTCTATCCCTCTCTCTCTCCCCTTTTTCCCCTATTCCAATCTCCCTTTCCCCTCCTTGTTACCCCTCTCTCTCTCTCTCTCTCTCTCTCTCTCTCTCTCTCTCTCCTTCTTCCCCTCTTCCCATCTCCCTTCCCCTTCCTTCTTCTCCCTCCCTCTCTCTCTCCCTTTCCCTCTCTCTCTCTATCTCTTGCCCACCCTACACCTCCTAATTACTCTTGGGTCTATGTGTGTTTGAAATCGGATATCCGATTTTTGAAACCAAAATTTTACCGCCACAATACATTTTTAAATATTTTCAAATATCGGATATCTGATTTTTTTTACTTTTAAAAAATGGATATCCGATTTAAAACGGATATCTGATTTGTAAAACTTATGCTTGGGCATTGCTATTGAGCAATATACTGACACCCAACCCAAAATAAAAGTCAATTCGGGATTTCCGCATTTTTTGGCGAGTGAAAAACGCTACTTTTTCCTATTGCCACTTTTTGGCCCATCATGATCCTGCACATGCCTTAAAACTTGTTCAATTATTGCCCTAAGATCTATTTGCAATAATCTTGATATATATTACATGCTAATGGATAGTACATTGATGCAAAAATTACAAGATAAAACTATCTGAAGCTATTAAATCATCTTCGAGTCCAATTGAGAACAAAAAAAAGAGCATTTAGACAAAGCATTAGTCTCGAATACTAAATCAAAATATACCAAAACAACATTAGAAAAATAAGTTTTACGAGAATAAATGATGTTTGAGATGAAAATTCTTATTTATGGGGACAGTTGCTGATTTCGGGAAGGTTGGTCCCCAATATCATTTTATCTCTTAATAAAGCGTGACCTCTCCTTCTTTAATTTATTCTTCTATATCATTTTAACTCCCTTAAAAACCCCATCAATCAAATGGATTTCACTGCAATTGATTGTATGTAGAAGAGAATGGACTGGCGTACATCAGATTTAGATGACCTCTCTTTATCCTCTTGGATATGCTCAGAGATTATTCTACAATGGACTAGCTTACATAAGATCATGTTAGTTGAGCTTCTGACAAAAGGCATGGAAGGTAGGTTCTACAGGAAAAGATATTCATTAATATCAGACATTAATGTTGAAGAGTTTTCTTTGATAATCTACCAATATCTTGAGATTTTGATTCTATCAATGGTCCCAAGAATGATATTACGCCTGCATGAAATATTCTCAGAGTATCTCAACCATTTTGATTACAGCTTTAACAATTGATGCCTCTTGGCATTGAACTAAGTAGAAGATGCGAGCAACTTGTTCTTTAAATGATTTCATTTGTATGAGCTTTGGCTATGAGATCAAGATCTAAATGAGAGTCATCATGTTTTGACTAATATGTGGAGACATAGACTAGGCACGTGATCTCCCTGACAGAACAGCTAAAAGACAATGATGTCTTTAATGACTGTCATGATTGCAAGATGTAGCAGAAATAGGTCATGAGGCATACTGCCATTGCTCACATCTAGTTTGGGTTTGAATATGATAGAAAGTGCCATATTTCTCTCCATTATCATTCACATTACTTCTTTGATAGTTTGACAACTGCAGTTAATTTAAAATGAAAGGACTAGCATGGAGTTTCTGGTACAGGCACGCGCACCTAAATGCTTTGGAAAGTTTTTAAATCAATGCCTCTGATAGGCGCGCTTAATTCCACAATATTTTACCAACATTCTTTCCTCCCGGGTAGATGTATATGCAAAGAACAGAAGCATAGACAAGTCACATGAATTGTTTGATAGAAGACTAAAAAATATGAATGTGTTCTCAGGGACAACACACTCCCTATCTGCATCTATTTAATATAGGTATGGACATCCATCAATGCTTAAAGTATGGAGGGATTAGTTTAATGTAGTAATTGCAACTGCCCTGATGGACATGTATGCAAGATGTGGAAGCATAGACAAAACATGTGAACTGTTTAAAAAATGCATGTAGCATGTTGCGGTTCTTTTGGAGCACATTTCTGTAGAAAGCTTGAATTGCAGAGACAGAGACTAGGTTGTTCTTTGTTAATATTCTTGACTTGACTAAAGAGAGATGTGGCATCGTTAGAAGTATACGCGCTTGCCATTGGCATTCATTGCCACAAAAGGGGAAAACCAAAGGCAGGGGAAAAGAATAATAGCTCCAACGAGGAGAAGCCTCGAAAATGAGAACAAGCGCAGTGTTTCACGACCAACAGTGGCGACAACATGCAAGGGTCCAAAAGTGGCAGCAGCCAATCTAGTGGGGAGCTTTGTTCATACTATTGGCAAAGAGTTTTTGACCAAATTTGATTTCCAACATGAACAAACAAGCAAGTTCTAGCATTCAGGCAAAATTTGTTGTTGTCAAGGTAGATATAAAAGTAGATGCAGGGGCAGTTTGGGGAAACAAGCAGAAGCATGCTCACACAAAGAGAACAAAAATGAAAAATGTTGTGTTAATTAAGCTGAACAAAAATGCACCAGCTAGAATGACTTTAGCCCACAAAGTGGACGCGACTATGTGTGAAAGGGAAGTACACAATATCCAACCATGGAAAAGCAAAAAACATTCTGACTGAGCAGGCTAGCACGCGAACATTATAGTGTTATTTGCAAAGATAGAAAGAGATTATTCCATACTTGCACCCCAGTCGAAGTTGGCCAAATTGAACCCTGATGAGGCTACGTACACAGGGGAAAAGGCTAGGGAGTCTCCATCTACTTTTCGAACAGCTGGTCCATGAGAAATGCTTTTACACAGCTGCCTACAAAGACTTTCAAATGCACCTAACTATGATAAGACTCAAAGGGATGTTCTCCCATGGACTGCATGGACTACAAACATTGATTTTGCTAAAAGAGCATACAAATTTTTTAATCAAATTATTATTAGCTGGTGTAAGTTCTATAAATCTTTGATAGACGTAAAATTGATGATAATACTTCTGAAATTTTCATACTTTAAAGCTACTATAGTTGGCAGGTAGAAAAAAAAATTCATAAAAAAGCTTTAGAAACATTTAGGTTAATGTCATTGACAGACTTAAACGCTGACGCCCTACAATCTTTAAATAAATCTTCAAAATACTACGATTAATAGGCTTAAATCCATGCTCACAATGTCATTTTTCTTTAAAACTGAATGCATTTATCAGGCGTAAAACTAAATTCCACAAGCATAAAGCTGATTACTACAATTAGAATGCAACAATTGTAATATTTCTACTAGAAAATAACTTATTTTCCATTAAGAACCAACAAAACCATAGCTCAAAAGTGATATAAAGATACCAAAGCAAAGTTAATGGAAAAAAGATAAAAACTATAAATTCAGGTGCCCTCCTTCTAGCGCCATTTTGTAGATACTGAAATCTAAAAATGCTATCCCATTGACATAGATTAACATTGTTAGCAAATAACAACATCCCTATGAGATATTGAACCATACTAAATAATGCAAATAAAACACTAAAATACCAAAGAGACTCATTGCAAGCATGTGAAGTATGTTCAAACCTATCACATAGTGGGAGTGGTGCCTCTTGAAATGTGGAAAGAAAGCCCATTCCCACCCCCTGATAAGCAAGATTGCCAAAATTAAATATGATGTTGTGATGAAGAGAAAAATTAGTTCTCACATGTAGAGAGTAACTTTGCATGAAGATGTGTTGTTCTCAAATTGTGTTGTTGTTGTGTTGTTGAAAATCCTTGCTTTTATAGATTCAAGGTTGGAAGAGTGAGAGATTTTGATGAATGTGGGATCATTCATAAGCCAATGACAAGATGCCACTTGTCAAGATTTGAGATGATGAGGAATGTGCAAGTTTTGGCTAATATACCAATTTCAAATTTGAATTTGGTTGAAATAACATGTTTAGGGGGCACGAAAGGTGCATTAAATGCCAAGTTTGACTTGTGCAAGAGACATGTAAGAGCATTTAATGCTTTGTTGGAAGGGAAAAGCATTTGAGAGGGAGATTCAAAATTGAAAGAATATTCCATCTTGATGCCCTTTGAAAGTAATTAGAAGAATTAATAAATCAAAGATTTATTGGTGCAAGTGGGTGGGTTAGTTAACAGTTTAGATTTGACTCAAGTTGAGTCAAAAGCTATAGAATGAGTGATTATGATTAGAGGTTAAGATTAATTAACTTGGAGGATTTTAGTAGTTTGATATTTGATTTAAATCATTTTGATTTATTGAATCAAATGAGAAGAACTTAAGGATTTAATTAAATAATTTGATTTATTTAATTAAGCATGATGAAGTTAGGGAATTAATAAATAAATTGTTTTAATTGATTAATAGAAGAATTGGATGTCATGGATAGGAGTCAATGTGGTCAAGCATCTAGTGATCCGCACATAATATGTGTAGCTGGATTCATCCAAGTGAGAACCTAACAAATATTGTCTTTTCGAGCCTAGGGTTATACATGTGCTTCGAATCAAAACACTTTTCTTGGATCTAAAACAGTGGAAAAAAAAATTCAACGAATCATCAGAATTTCAAACCCTTTGGAAGAACAAATACCTTGGAGGTGTGCAAATGTTACTGCTTGTCCCTAGGGGTTCTTATCTCTAGAAGGCTTCTAAGCATTTAGATATCTCAATTTTTTTCTCCTAAAGTCAACGCTAGGTAATCTTTGCCTTGATTTCCACATAATGCACTTTGTGGGATGAAAGAAAATTAGGATATTGGACATTCAGTTTGAAAAACTAAGCAAGAAGTGTTGGTTGTAAAAAGAACCAAACCTAAGCAAGATAATGAACAATTGAACAATACATGTTCTTGCAATCTTTTGTCTTATGGTTTTCCATGCGAACATTGATCTTTTGGTTTGAATTACTCTTAGGGAAAAGAATGTTCTTCAATATCTTGGTCTAAGTCAACAAGTCCTCATAGGGTCATCTAGGATCAAGTCAAAACAATTCATCCATCCAAACATTTATCAAATTCCATTTCACCAACAACTTTTGGAACCTTGGAAACATCAATTATGCTAGACTTTTAGGAAAAATCAAAAATCACCTTGTTTGGCTTAACGCACCTAGAAAAATTATCATCTTGTGGATGAGTTTACTCTAGGATAACACAACTTCCTAGAGTTTACAAGTGCATTATCACCTTGTTTGACTTAACACACCTAGTCAAATTATCAATCCTCTTGAACAAATTTACCTCTAGGATAACACAACTTCCTAAGGTATACTAGTTCATGATCACTTTGATTGGCTCAACACACTTAGCCAATTCATTCTCTTATGCGAGTTTTCCCTAGGATAACACAACTTCCTAGGGTTTACAAGTTCACCATCATCTTGTTTGGCTTAACACACCTAGTCAAACTATCCTCAAAATTGAACCAAACTAAGTCCTAAAGTCTAACATTGATCCAAAGTTTCTAAAAAGCTCAAACACACATATCACTCACACTTTCATCCTCCATCTCATCATTGGTCCTAAACCCCTCAGAGGTTAGCAAGGTCAAAACACAAGAAAAACATGAAAAATCAACTTGATTCATACATCATGAGCAATTCGATTCAACCAAACTATGCAAGTCTCACAATGCCAATTGATTATCGAAACTCACATTTATGCAATCCAAAAATGGCATCATTATCTCCTCCAAACATCAATGGTACAACAAATGTGAGCATGCTCAATTTGAGTTGTGGACCATCTTTCCCAATGATAGATTTTTCCCAATTGAGATTGTGTATTATTTGTTTTTTTTCTCTTTCATTCTATGATTGTTTAGAAAGTTTGGCTAAGAGAAAACGGATAGGTTAGTTTATGTATATAATGTTTCTATTGTCTACAAATTTTCCTCTTGTAAATTAAATCTTATCAATTGATATTCCCGTGTATTCCAATTATTATAAAAAATAAAATTCACATTTTTATTTGTTGATGTGGTGTATGTTACAATTTTTTTATTTAGGAAAAATGTGTTCACATTATTTTGATTTTTTTTGATATTTTATTCAATTTATTTTTTTGTCCATAGTTTTAAAGTATTCATGCAAATTGTAAAACTACTTTTCAATATGTCTATTACTATCCACAAATATGTAAGGGTTGTGTAAGTGTTTTGTTGTAGTATATTGTGAGTAGTTGAGTGTTTAAACAATATCAAAAAAGTTATTGTGCTAAATTTTTTACTCTTTTCTCAATTGAGATTGTGTATTATTTGTTTACTTTCTCTTTCATTTTATGATTGTTTAGATAGCTTGGCTGAGAGAAAATGGATAGTTTAGTTTATGTGTATAATGTTTCTATCATATAAGTCCAGTCATGCTATTATGAGGTTTTCATAGTATATGACTATGAATTTATAGTTGATTATAAAATATGTAGGTTTATTTGGTTTAAATCATTTTTTTAGATTCTACACTTTTAATCAATGTGAATATAATTTTTTTTGTAGATAATTAAAATTGTTTTTTTTGCATTAATGTTTTAAATCACATCCCATGATCCATTCTTAAGATGAAAGACGAAAAATATATGAATTACAAATTTTGTCTTAAAGAAAAATCAAGATGCTAAGGAGAGAATGAGAACTTAAGAAGTGTGATAAACAAGAAAATCTAGAGTACAAGGAAAAAAGTAATATAAAGAAAGATTATGAAGAAAGTAAAAATATACTATATTAAGATATGATGTACAGTAAAAATAATAATATATGATGTGATACAATCAAATAAATTGGCATATGTATGACCATAAATAAATCAATTATGAAATATTGAAAGGATAAAATAGTCAAATGATCACAACAATTGAGTAAATAAGATAAATCGAATTGAAAATGATGTATACCTCACAAGAACACATACAACTCACCTTAGTACAACTCCATTGCTCTCCTCTATTTGACCTTGGGAGAAATGGTATGGATTTTCTTTTCTCTTAGATTTGTATTTAGCACAAAAGCACCTACACAATACAAGTATAGTTTTTTAATGTGATCTGAGATGAAATATGAATGATAGTATGGTTTGATTTATAGATATTCGATGACATTGATCAACAATTATGATCAAATTAGAGATTGAAAAGATCAATGGTTGAGAATTGATGAGAGGAATTGATTGTTAGTTAACTGACTATGTGATTTAAGATAACTGATTGCATGATTCAGTTAAGAGAATTGATTGGAGTGTTAACTTAGACTAACGACTAGTGAACTGAATTGATTGCTCAGAGGACTTGAAGTGAGTGAGAGTGAAGTGGATTTGATTGAAGAGTAGATTGATTAAATTGATTAGTGAACTAAGACTAAGTCTTAGTAAATAGGTGAGTAGAATTCACATGAGTATTTAATAATTAAATACATTTAATTATTTTTTACATGTGCAAGGTTGAATTTAATAAATAAAATAAATGACTATTTATTTTTGAAGAAGATAATGTTGAAAGATAAATGAATTAATTAAATAATTAAAACAATTATTTAATTTAGGAAGTGGGAAATGGATAATTAATTAAATAATAATGAGTTATTTAGTCAAACTTAAGAATAGAAGAATAATTGGTAAATTAATAAAATAATATTAATTATTTAATTAATATAGAGGAATAGAGGAATAATTAATAAATTAATTAAATAACCTTAATTATTTAATTAATATAGAGGAATGGATAATATGAATGTAATCACAATATGAAATTATTTAACTATCAGTAATATGAAGTGAAAATGATCATTGATTTAATCATTTAGTCCAAATTAGGTGTCTACATTTTTCCCCTCTTCAAGATGATGCATTTTTATAGTGTTATTTCAAAGAAAGTGAAGACATACCCTAGTTTTCCCCAATGAAATAAAGAAATAAATGTAGGATTCCCCCTTGAGGGTTTGATAGAAGAATGAAATTTTTAAGTTAAACTTTTGAAAAGAATGAAGAATATGTGATAGAGGTGAGGGAAAATGGATAGAGTGGAATATGAAACATTTGGAAATGGAAGAAAGATTAGTACAGAAGAAAGATAGTGAAAATATAGTGAATCTTCATCAATGGGTGATTTAAATGGAAAGAGATGAATTGATATAGTAGGTTCTTTCTATTTTGTGCTGATTTTTATCATCATAAATCATTTTATTATGTGGCAAACAGATGTATGCATGCCAAGGCATGAGTTGCAATGGTGATGTTTGTTTCCATTTACCTGAGATTTTGATATATGACTAGTGGATATGTGTATGCCAAGTTGAGAGAAACCTTGGTGACCTTAGTATCCATTGTCAGGACTAAGACACAACAAACAAGGATTGTTCTTAGACATACTAGATATGATAGAACCTTGTCATAATTTATAAGGAAGCATAGCTTCACAGTATGATAACCCTAAGCGTAAAGCTAATTGATGACCTTATATACATAGAGTGATTTGTTAATGCTTGAATCTAGCCCAATACACACAATGAAACATACCTACCATAGAAATGATTAAAGACATTCCATAAACATGACATATTAAATCAATGACCTTTCTCCATTCTTGCTCCTCTCATCATTTTGAGATATCCTTGAGGGACATTGGAATAAGATAATAAGATAAATCAAGCGATAAAAAAGACTCAAAGACAAAATAGATCAACAGTTCTATAATATTTTCTTGCTAGAAAATATTTTCTCCATAGTGAAAATGTCTATTGTAGGAAAGATGTATATAAGACATTATTGGTTTGATAAGATGTTTAAAGTGAATTTGGCAATTGATCAGTAGTTTTGTAGATAACTTATAGCTAGAGTCTCTAATTACTAATTGTTTCATGATCGTTCAATGTGTCGGTATGTTGCATAGTTTGTGTTTCCTTAAATCTTCTGTCGAGACAATGGAAATTTATTATGTGTATGGTAGATGATGCTATGTTTTTGGATTTTTTGAAATTTTCAATGATTTAGAATTTTCGAAAAAGATTTTGAATGTTTTTGGATTTTTTTGGAATATTTGATGTTTTTGTATTTTTGGAATATTTGATGTTTTTGTATTTTTGGAATATTTAAAATATTTTTGGATTTTTAGATTTTTAATTATGACGATATGGATGGATGATGAAGAGATATCAATGTGTGTATATTGAAGACCTTTTGATATCTTTTCGCTAGCCAAGCTAAAGTTGATTGATCTGATTGATTGATTGATGATAGGATACCATTGTTGAGATAGGAACAACGTAAGGATAGTGTTGTTAATATAGGAACAACATGATGATTGGGAAGGATATATCCCAATGATGATTGATTGGATAAGATGGATCAAGATTTAAAGTTAGACTAGGAACAAAATTTTTGAAATAGTTTTATAACCCACTAAAGTGTAGGTGCTTGATGATATTGATAGGGATTATTTGGATTGATATTGATGGTGAAAATTTTGATGGAGATATTTATCATGAGATGGTGGAGCCGGCTCAATATTTAGATCACTAAGCACGAGCTAGAAGGCATATATCAAAATTTATTCAAAAGTAGGTTGTAGCCATGCCCCTAGTGTCATGCAATGTTGGGACACTATGAGTGGATGAATGGACTTGTTAGAATTGGCTATGGTTGCCAAGATCTTGAGACCAAATGAAAAGCACAAGAAGAGAGAATATGATGTGACAAGAATTAACTATATTCTTATCAATATTATTGTGATTGATTTACAATAAGAGACCCCTTGGTTATATAGCCAAGGTGAGTACATATAAGGGCATAAGATAATAACAAGTGTCATAATCATATGACATGAGACAACTTGGAAAATTTATCACTCCACCTACAATGGAAAAGTGATAATATGATAATCACCACAAATGGTGGATCACCCACAAAAGGTGAAGATATAATCACATGATATGTCCAAGAAAGGTGCAAGTGATAAAGCAATAACATGATAAGTCCACCAAAGGTGGAAAAGCTCCAACTACCTCCTATGTGATCCCTAAGTAAACTTAACTAAGGTGTAATCATGACCTAGGACAATGTACAACACATTTAATCACACCAACACCCCCCCCTTAAGTGCAACTTACAGAGAATGTACACAAAAGAAAACAATGCAAGATGGGTCCCGCAACTAGGCCATGCTAGGTACCCATGTACAAATGTAAAGAAATCTCTCACAAACGGAGAAAAGGAGAAAACCCATTGGGAAAAAACTCCTCCCTAAAAGTGAGATGCAAGACAAAAAAGAAATTATTTCAATGATGCATGAGAAGGCCAAAACCCCATGTGAGGAAAAATACCCCCCATAAGAGAGACAAGGTAGCCCCCCCTCAATGTTGAGTCTCCTGCAATGATGGTAGAAGCTCGACATTAAATATTGAAGATGATCCAATCTCACCGAACAACATTCCTCCCCTTAGGAAGAAACAAAACCAAGATGGTATGTAGGATGTCAAGAATATGGATGATGGATGATGATGTGTTTGAAGCATGCTCAATTGTCTCCATTTCGATGTCGAAAGTTGACACACTCCAAACAAGCATTATAGGCCACATTGCTGAAGAGGAAAATCCAACATCTAGTAGAGATGAATGTAGAACATGATCCAAAGACAATGATATCCCCTCTGAAGAAAAAGAAGCCTCCTCCAAATTTTTTCCATAAGTATCCACACTCATGCCAATATATGAAGAATGATCATGTAGAGAATGAACAAGAGGGTCAGAGTATTCCCTCACAAAAAATGGAGGAGAATCTTCATCAAAGAGAAGATGAATGTCATCAATGATGTCTCCCAAATATGCAAGATGAGACTCCACAAACAAGTCTGAAATACCTGTCAAGAAGTCATCCAAAGTAGCCATATCTAGAAGACAATGTATGTCCTATTGCACTGAATCACAAGGAACCCAAACTGTGGAATCACAAGAATCATCAACTATAACAGTAGATGGAGGAGATAAAATGCATGACTCAAGAACTAGATTTGATGTGAGAACTCCCAAGTTCAAGAAGCCAAATGTCTCTTCTGAATCATAGTTCATATCAACAGTCGAAGGAACAATGTCACCATCAGAGGGAAAATTTGCAAAGGTATTGTTGACGTAGTATTTTGCATGTAGTAGCAGTCTCATGGGAAACTTAGCTATTGGGGGATGTTGTGCGCTAGCTAAGTGACCTTCAGAATTTTACCGAAGCCGACTCTTCATTTAGTGGGGGGAGTAAAAGGTGAGAAGGATAGCAGAAATATAACATATACACTACAGGTGATGCGTCAAAGTCTTACACAAATTTACCAAAGCATAGTGTAGAATGCAAAGGCCCGAACCACTAAATTGATGTTCATCAAGCTAATTTTCTCAAAAGCACTTAAAACGTAAGAGTACCCTCTAATTTTCATAACATAATCTTAGCATAACTTTTAGCTAACATAGAAGAGTCAAAGAAAACATGATCTGTATTTATTGAATTATGAAGGATTACAGAAAGCTGAAGAACAGGAATTCATACAATAAAAGAAGATAATGGCACAAACCAATAGTCTCAATAAATACATGAATAAACAAAAAGGCAGAATTTATTTGGCACAGTCTGGAATCTTCAAATTGAATAAAACTATTACAAAAGGCCTTCTTCCCAGTGCTCGGGAGTTTTTTTTTAAACTTAACCAACAACCTAGATAAAAGAAACATGGTCGTACTTATAGGCCAGCCTACCGCCTGAAAATGCACCAAGAGAAGAAAAACCGCAAGCAGAGACCAACAACCCAGATCATCTCGATCCGCCACAGTAAAAATCGATTGCCCGGGAGTATGCCAGCAGAGCCACGACATGGAACAAAAAATCACATAGCAGAAGGAGAGAACATGCAACGCCACAACAAGAAACGTGGCAACAAGCGAGTAAAAAAGGTGTAGCAGCATTTCCAAGGTAACTAGCACAACAACAACCACCACGTGTCGCTTAGATAGAGATCGACAAAAAGTCAAAGAGATGCCCAGTGAAAAGCTCTAAGAGGGAGCCACGTGGTGTGCTCTAAGCAAAAGAAAGTTCAAGACGGGCCCAGTTCGGAAAGCAACCAGAGAAAGCTGCACGGCATGCAAACGGAGACTGTTGAAAAGTGAAGCGATATAAAAATTAGAAAGCTTTGCGAGGCAGCCACATGGAGCATGCCGAGGGTAGTGAGCATTTGAAAGGTAAGGTGCAGCCGCAAAGGTAAAAATAAAATTGAAAAGGATTGGAAATTTTTGTTGAATAGTTTGGCGACTCACAGGGGCATTTCGCTCGTGGAATGAAGAACCCCAGAAACTCTAGTTTAGCATCCCAAAACTGCTCACAACCTTGAGAGGGTGGCCTACAGACTGGTCCAGACTTTATTTGACAGTGCAGAGAGAGCTTGCAGATTCTCATGAGCCAGCCTGAGATCGATAACTGCCTTGAAAGGAAATCCTCCTGATACTTTCATTTCAAATTCTAATTGGAAAAAGAGTTGTGCTAGCTAATGCACGATTCCCTCGATTTCCTCAGGGGTTAGAGATTTATCAAAATATTGGAAGACAGAAAGGTCTTGCTTCTTCTCTTTAATCATAGCAACAATGTGTTCCACACCCACTACCGCCTGATCCACAATGAAAGGCGAAGGAAGGCCTCTCTGAGTTAAATGAGAAAATTTTGCTTGCATGTCACTGGTAACCTGATTTAGTTGAGCCCTGCATTCTACTACCCGTTGAATAGCCTCATACATAGAGATGAGGATATTGATGCCCGTGGCCACCATTGTTCAGTCATCGATGCCCACGCTACTCAAAGCTTCATCAAAAGCTATATACAACTTGCCCAATAAAATTCTAGCCTTTGGAACCTTGTCAGAAGTTAACTCTTGAACCTATTGTATTGTTTCACTCACTATTCCGCAAAGGCTAGCCGCTTGCACCATAAATTTGAAGGTGGGCTGAAGAGTAAGGCATAATGCCTTCACCTTGTCCCAGTATGATGCATACAACTTTGGCAATCACCAACGAGTTCATTTGGGGTGAAAGAGGTTGGGTCCTTAGGGTAGCTAATTCTGCCTGTCTGTTGCTCAAATTTGCCTTCAGCTCCAAATTTTTTATGTCCAATGTGGACACCTACTCCTTCAGAGTGGAAACCTCTTATTATTTTTCTTCTAGGGCCAATATGGCCCATTTTTCCTTTTGAATTTTCAACTCCAAATTAGCATCCATTACATTAATTCAGCATTTATTCTGCCAGAGCTTCTTCATTCCCTCACTTAGCAGTACAGACTCAACGCAGAGTTTTTCTTCATTGGCTCGGCTCAGCTCAACTTCCTGCTAGAGAGTCGGAATGATCTCTGCACTTATAGCTTGCAACTCCTTGATTTGACTTCTAAAAACACTCCTCTCCTTCTCTTGTCGCCTTATTTCGTTCTCTTGGGCTTTAAACTTGTTTACCCAGATGTCGACCTTGCCCTTGAGCTTCGTTATCTGATCATCATTTTTCTTCATCTAGCGGTTAAGCTTGAGGTAATCAGTAGTCACTATTTTTTGGGTCTCCTTCATTAGCTCAACCTTATCTCGTGGGTGGGCCTCCTGCAAGTCTAGCCCGATAGCATAGTAATCACTCGGTAGCATCTCTCCTACCGATTTAATCACATTAGAAGTGATTTTTGCAAACATCAAAGAATTTTGACTTTCATTGAATATAGTTTGCAAGAGAGGCTTCACCTGCCTAGTTGCATCATTTTGTCTTCTTTTATTTATCCTGTTGGTGCAGGCACTCTTGTTTGCATCAACCTGCAAGAAATATTCATGTGTAGGGATGCCCAGGCCACCAGCAAAAGGGAACTCCTAAGGTACGGCTAACAGAAAAGATAGTGTACTCAACACATCAAAATTTTTGTTGGGCCTTATTATAATGGTCGGGGAGAATGGCGAAATGAATTGGTTGCTTGGAGGGGATGATAGTGAGGCGTAGGGAAAGGGTGGAGATGTGCCAATTGCAAGGCTGGGCCTTGGAGATAAAAATTGTTGGCCCACGAGCCCAATACTTACACTGAATTGTGTTCCAGGTAAGGGATGGAAAGCGAAGGACAAAGGTGGGAAACCAGGAGGGGTAAGACTGGACTGTTCGAGATATCTGGCGACAGAGAAAACTGGCACAGATGAAAAAGAAGGGGCAGATGAAGAAGAGACCAAAGACATGGTAGAGAGAGAAGAGGGAGGAAATGCTACCTGAGGCTCATGCGGAGCTATAGACATTTCAACCGCTTCCTCCATCAACCGCTCTTCTTCCCCACCAGACTCGTCAGTTCGTTGTTGCTTTTCCTCTGGAGAATCATCAAGGTCATGAATAACCCATCTTTGACCACTGGTAGTCCTCACCCACTTCCGTGTTGATTTAGAGGAGCTAGATGGCTCTAATGTTTGTGCGTGTGAATCCTCCTCTTGTGTAGGTTGTTTACCAATATCCTTCTCGTGCATTGGATTCTCAACAACAACGGGGGGATTCTGAGTTACCTCCTCCCTAGGCTCCATGGCAATCTCTTCCCTTCTATAATGCTGCACAAATTCTCGTTCTCCCAGATATCATCAAATCTTTCATCAAGGGCCACCTCCTCACGAAGCTTGTCGATTGCCAGGGTCTCTTGCTAGTATATCCAGAAGCCTTGAATCTTCTCGGACGTCCAATTGCTCAATTGGGTGCACTGGGATGGGTTGATCTTCTACTTAGTTTTGGCCTTCCCCGCGACGTAATAAAATTTCAACCATGGTGGTTGATCATCCTCAGTAGGCAGATACTCAAGGCCTACATATTTACTTCAATTACCCTCTTTGACATTTCTTCGAAGGTCCCAAAATGGCCGAGGCGAATGTGGGATTTTGATGCCGATTCTTGATAAATTATTGTCGGGGTTTTAACGTTAGGTATCTTCTATCAATACCAACCCAAGATGACCCAACTTTGAAATTAGAATCTCTGAAGTATCAATCTTCGGAGTCCTTTTATTGATCAGCGACATAGAACCAAACATGTTTGGTAGCAGCAAATAGGAGGTTAAATGATTTGCCCCCCAATAGTCATTATCAATAGTGCATAGTTGTCTCATTGCTTCCAGAGCCAACACTCTGTCCAAAAGAAAATGGGGGAGCCAGAAGGGCTCCCAAACGAAACCTGGTACGTGGAGTATGGTGAAATCCACGCCAAAGAACGAATCACCGGGTGGTACAAGCTTTCCCAACCAGGACTTATGTTGGGGCGATATGCATTCAGTCATATTGATGCCAGCTCCATCCAAAACCCTCAGGGTTGGGGCCAAGAATAAATCCGAAAATGTATAGTAATCAAAGGTTTTTGACATGATAGGGGTCCATGTCAAAACTGGCTTTCCCAATTCGCCCTCGTCAAAAATAGCCAGGGACATAAATGTCAAAAAATAATTTGAATTCTGATGTAAAATCAAGTAGGCCAAAAAGGAGGGATACCTAAACTTAGAACCGACTTGGAATTCCTATAACTGCTGCCAAATCCCATCACTGATAACTCTTGCAAAATCCAGGAGCGAAGCCTCATGATTCTTCTTCAGCATAAAGTTGAGGCACATTTGAAACTCAAAAACATATTTTTCTGTATCAAGACCACACACCATTGCCAACATAGAAGCGATAGAAGAAGACCCACCTTTCAGAGCCTTTAGACCAAAAGGGAATTTGGGTGGTGTTGAATTACTTGTCGGATGAGTAATCTCGGAGTGGTAAAACTGATGCACCTTTTGGAACCCTGCCCACTTTTGTTGCATTCTTTTTATTTCAAAGATCTCAACCTCTCGGGTCAAGGGAAGCGGGATGCACAACATATCTTGAATAGCTTCAAGGCTAATGACTACCCTGAAATTGGTGTCGCTTATCACTCCAGTGTTTGAGTCAAAGCGTGTCGTGCATGCTGCCACTATTTCTGGGCAAGGGTGTACCAAGGGAACCATGTACTGTGGAATCCTACAGAATCATAGATGCTTGTTGAAAGGGTCTACTACATGCTTCATTTTCTTGCATGCTGCCTCCATAAGGCTCTTAGGATTTTGAGAGAACTCGGGATCAAAGACGTTATCCCAATCCTCTGCAACCGAAGCTTGATCTCTGTGAGAAATTGCATTTAGTATTCTCTAGTCTACCAGGTGGGTGAAAGGCCAACAAGGCTTTGTGGGGATGCCTAAAGTAGCATAAGACTCTCGGTCGTAGAGCTGCATGTAGGGCGCCCTTCTCATTTTCTTGATAAAACTTGTTGGGGCCAGGGTCTGTGTTGGGTTCTCTGCAATTTCAACCATTTCGGTATTCGCAAGAACTTCTCTGCAAACTTTCACAAACGGCTAAGTTTTTTTGGAAAAATTCTTTCTCTTTTACAAATGCCTTAGCTATTTTATCTTTAGACAACTCCTTGCAATTAATGTGTTCTGCATGCCCAACCTTTCCTTTTTGATCTTAAAAAAAAACGGTCAAAAAGGGTACGTGCCAGCCATTGATTCCTAGTTGCCATTATGCATCGTCAACCTTTCATACGTGTGAAAGAATCACCAACCAACAAAATTGGTCTCTACATTTAAGAGAAAGCCTCTCGTGTGTGACAAAGCTTGATTTTTCTTGAAAGACGAACCAAGGCAACCTTGCAAAAATCTCCTCGTAGGCTTTATGCATTTACTGATTTTATTGAATGTACATAGGTGCGACGCCCAACAGCCTGTCTTTAAGATTTCCCTTCATTCAGATGGGATGATGGCTCCTTATAATGGCACCTGGCCAACCTCTAATGAATGTGGCAACTTAACAGAGCAAGTTGCAACTATACTTGCATATTCCCATCACCTCACATGTCGCAACACTGAAAATCAAGGCTAATATGACACACTTTGGCTCAGTCGTAATTATGGCTTACCTCGGTTGGTGAACCTTAACCAGTCTATAAATAAGACCCTTGGCAGCATTGCAAATCACAAAGTTTCTAGCATTCCTAGCTCAGAAAACTTCTCTTATCTTAGCAATTTAATTTTTCTAGCTAGAAAATTAAACAACATGGAAACACCAGTAAGGCTTGTCCACAAGAAGACTCAAGTTGCTTTTTTAGGCAAAATTAGATGCAGGAGCTTAAAGCGCATGACAGGTGTGAAGAACCTGTTGTATGTGAAGGAAATTAAGTGGGTCCTGGGGAAAGATTGCATATAGTATGAGGAGCAGTATCGGGT
Organism: Sequoiadendron giganteum; assembly: GCA_007115665.2. Classification (NCBI taxonomy): domain Eukaryota; kingdom Viridiplantae; phylum Streptophyta; class Pinopsida; order Cupressales; family Cupressaceae; genus Sequoiadendron; species Sequoiadendron giganteum. The sequence continues at coordinate 286,368,701 of CM021110.1, read as the reverse complement.
GAATACTAGCATCTACTCCCACTTTGTCGCCTCGTTGTTTGACATCAGTGTTTCCAAGCGCAAAATCTTAAAGCTAACAAAGTGGGTTTTCCCTTGACGCTACCTCAGAGGCTTGGAGCATATCGTGCGCATGACCCAATTTGATCATGGGATCCCATTGGTTCGTAACATTCGCCTGCTGCAACTCTATGGAGGACCTGTTCCAACCAGGCCCTTCCTCTTTGGCTTCGAGTTGGAGACTCATGAGGGGCATCGTGCCAAGGTCCGCGCCAGTTGCTACTTCCTCATGTGTGTGCACTACATTGAACCATTCCAAAATATTTAGTGGTATGAAGATTTTGAAAGAATGGTGTTCCCCGATCTCGCGCCGCCTGTTGCTATGATTGTTGGTCCTTCCCACTGATAACTTGAGAATGAAGATAATCCCATTTTTGTTTTTTCACCTTTCAAGCTCCGCTCTATAGTGGAGATATGTAAATATCGATACAAGGCCTCTGGCCTCCCAATAAAATGTAAATTTTTGGCTCATATATATAATATATGTCTTTTTAGAAATCTTGGCCCATTTATAATGTTTTTCTTTTAATTTCTTGCATCATTTATGTTATCACGAAGCACTGAGAATACCCAAAACTTTAAAGTAGGAAAAATTAATTACATATTTACTATTTACATGGTCTTCACACAGATAGAATTAATGAAATCTTTTAAGATGTATTCCATTAACTGGAATACTTAGGGCATTACCTTCTTCATCTTCCAACTCAAAAGAGTTGAACTGTTTGCACTAGGTAATTTTGAAGGCCCTTCCCAAATGCTGTCGAATTTTCTGTGATGACTGGGCTTTGTTCCTGGCTCATTGAACTTAAGCAACAAATCCTTGCATTGTAACCCTTGATCCAATGCCTTTTTGTCAAACTATTTCTCAACCACCTGCTGGAAACTATTCATCGCCTCTAGGGCATGCTCTCTTTTTTCCTGTACCTTGAGTAACTTGGAAAATCTTACCTCCATTGCTCCGTTTTGCTCAATTTCCAGAGATTTAAGAAATTGCAGGTTAGCGATTTCCATGGCAATAGGTAGCAATGCCTCCTTCCCATACACCATCTCATAAGGAGATGTCTTCAGTATCTGCTTGGGCATGATTTGGTACACCCACAACACTGTTTGGAGGTTCCGATGCCATTCTTTCTGGTGTTTCGAGCCTATTTTCTTTATTAACCTGATGAGGTTTTTTTTTAGTAGACTTTGCGAGGCCATTCCTCTAGTGATAATAGTTAGAAGAGGTTTTCAGGAAAACCCCATATTTCAATACAAACTGGCTCATCTTTGGGCTGAGGAATGCTTTAGCATGTTGTCAGAAATGATTGTTTTAGGCGGGCCAAATTCAGCTACCAACTCCTCTAAGAAATTAACAATCTCCACCTTTGTTGCATTTTTTAATGGCACTACCTCTACCCAACTGGTGAAGTAGTCCGTAGCTATCAATATCCACTTGTGTCCAGCTAAAGAGAAAGGATTAATCATCCTAATAAAATCTAAGCCCCATTGAGCAAAAGGTTCTTCTACTACTATAGGCCTCAATGGCATAGCAACATTCTTTCTCTTCCCGACATGAAACTGACATTCATTGCAAGACCTAATCAGTAAAAATGCATCATTAAAAAGTGTTGGCCAAAAATAACCAGCACATATAATTTTAATCACCGTGGTCCTTGCAGAAAAATGCCCTCTAGCTAGGCTATTGTGGTATTGATCTAATATTTTCTTGGCCTGCTCCTCATTTACACACTTTAGCAGGATGCCATTAAAATTTCTTTTAAATAGGACACCCTCTAGGAGAACATAATTACTATTTTTCAAATGATAGAAACGCCTTTTAAAAGAAGGTAGATTGATCATATACCTTCCTGTCTGCATGAAGCTTATTCTATCTTCCAGCTAGTCACCCTGAGAGGTTTCTTCGTTCAAAAGCATAGGTTCTAAAACCTCAAGCTCTATCACTGTTTCACTGTTTTTCATGAGATAATCACATAGTCCCTTTCCTTTGACAATTTTGACAAGTCTAACTTCAATATCATATTCTAGGATCTTGGTGATCCAATTAGCTCTCTTCTTTGTGATTTCTCCCTCCATGATATACTCCCACACACTAGGATGTGGTACACAAATAATCACCTTGTTATATGATATCAAATGTCGAAACTTTTTAAGCCCCTTAACAATGGCAAAGGCTTGCTTTTCTAAAAAGTTGTACTTTACTTCGTACTCTTTCAAAGTTTCTGAATAGAAAGCAACAAGGGATTCCCTCATATCTTCATCATTTTTTTTCATAAGTATTGTGGCAATACTATTGCCACCACCAAAATATACATAATAAAATCCTTTGATAGGTCGGGGTTTACCAACACAGGAGCAGAAGAAATAGCCTCCTTTATAAGGTTGAAAGACTTTTTGGCTTCCGCCATCCATTTGAAAATCTGGTCCTTCTTTAGCATTAAGGTAATAGGCCAAACAATACCTGGAAAATCTGCAATGAATCGGCTAATGAAATTGACCTTACCTAGAAAAGACCGCACACCCTTCTTGTTGACAGGTAACAGGAGCTCTCGGATTGCATCAACTCTTTCGGGATCAATGGTAATGCCTTCTTTAGAGACAACATATCCCAATAGCTTCCCTTGGGGAACTTCAAACACACATTTCTTTGGGTTTAAAGAAATCTCGAATTCCTAGCACTTTTGGAAGACAAGCTCCAAATGATCAAAGTGATCATCAACATATTTTGAAAATACTGTCAAATCATCTAGATAGATGAGTATAATTTTGTGGATCAAATCACTAAAGGCAATATCCATGGCTCTTTGAAAAGTGGCTTCGGTATTTGAGAGCCCAAAAGGCATCTTGGCATATGCATAAGTCTCCCACTTTGTGGTGAACGCTATTTTGTGCTGGTCCTCTTCCTTTACCCGAATCTGGTTGTAGCCCGAAAAACCGTCCAACATTGAAAACATTTCGGAGCCAACTACAGTCTACAAAATTACCTTAATTGAAGGTAGGGGTAATGATCCTTTAAGGATGCTCTATTCAAGTCTCGTAAGTCTATGCACAGGCGTATGTCCCCATTTTTATTTCGGATTGGCACCAGGTTTGACACCCAAGTGTTGTGCTTGATCGGAAACACTATTTTGGATGCGATCAATTTATTCAACTCCTTTGACATGAGAGACTCTATCTTTGGGTTCACAGGTCTCTGCCTTTGACGGACTAGCTTCACCCCTTTTGATAACTCAATTGTATGCTCGATGATCCTGGGGTCATATCCTTTAAGATCATCATATGACCAGGCTACTACACTCGGGTATTCCTCATAGAAATGCCTTAATCTATCCTTATTCTTCTGAGAAACTTCTTTCCCAAATTTGAGCTTTTTGTCTTCTCTGATATGTAAATCAGTGTAATCACCTTTGTCAGTCACGAGCTTCATTTTGTCTCTTGCTGCATCATCAGAATCAAACAGGCTCTCCAGAGTGAATAGCCCTCTTGGAATCTTATTGGATTTCAATTGGATAATTTGATCCCCATAAGCTTCGGTGATCTTCAGTTGCAGTTGATCAGAAAATTCTCTAGATGATTGGAGGAATGATGCAATATGAGCATCGCTATCGAACACTTGCCAATCTTGGTTGTTATCTAGAATATCGAGTCTTACAATTACCCTTACCGCATGCTTATTTCTCAATAATTTGGAGGTCGGCTCAAACTGAGCCCCAATAGTTGCCATTCTATTAGTTTCGGAATTCATCTCCCTTGGAATAGCCTGAATATTGAATGCCTCAAATTTATCAATCAGATCCCAGACTCTATGTCGATAGGATCACATACGGATATTTTTTGCAACAAACATTCCACGGATTTAGTTGACCACCAACTCCGAATCTCCGAACACACTTATCTCCTTTGCACCCTTTTGTTCTGCAAGGCTTAAACCATGGACCAAACTCTCATATTTTGCTTTGTTGTCTGAGCACACGAACTGGAAGCGATATGACCTCAAGGTCTTTTCGTCGAAAGGGGATATCAAACAAATCCCCACTCCAGCTGCCACTCTACATCTTATGCCATTGAAGTACAAATTCCATATTTTCGAAGATTGTTCACCTCCAGGCTCCTTAGTAACTTTGGGCATAATCTGCCCTTCTTCATGTATAACATAGGTTCTGAGGCCAGTTGCATGGTAATTCCCGAATGGGTCTATATCAATACTCTTTCAAATAATTTTCTTCATCTTCCAGAAACTGCACATTGAACCTCTCTTCCCGAGTAATTGAAGTATGTGTAGCTTCAAAGTTGAGCAGGGCCTCGTCAGCAACATGTTCAGAATGCAAAGTTTTCAAAAATAGTTTCATCTTGGCTCCATGTTTGGTCCTCAAAATCAGGTTTGACAAGTCTAGTGCTAGATATCCTCTGACATTTGTTGTGAACTCTCGGGACAAACAAATCCCAAATAGAGTAGGAATATCAATGAGTATGGTATCCTCATTTACAGTGATACTAGGGTAGGCAAATAAAGTCATAGGCAATCCTTTGATTATCTCGATAGTATCAACCTTATTTCCATCTAGTTGCATGACTCCTTTCTCCAGAGGCTCATATTTTAAGCCCAAAGCATCAGCTACTTGCTTTGGCACGACGGTGGTGCTAGCACTAGAGTCAATCATACAATTATTTAACAGCTTGTCACCAATAATAAGTGTTAGAAAGAAAGGCTTAGGTTTAGGCTTACTTTCCTTTTCGGACTCGAGCTTTTCCTCTGGTTGAATTTTTAGAACCTTATCCAGGTCGGGCCAGGATACTTTCTCTTCATTAGATTGAGTAGGTACCTTCGCATCCTCCTCTCCTAACAAAGCCTTTTGTAATAGTACCTTCTGTTCTAGAATAGCTAGGACATCCCATAGAGAAGCATTGGCAGATGACTTCTTCAGTTGTTCCACCACGTTGAACTGCGCTCTCAACTGTTGAGTTGCGTTTGCTTTCTCTTTAGGTTTCATAGTTGACATTGGCTTCACGGTCGACATGTCTATCTGTTTGGAAATAGGAGAGGTGATTGATGGAGCCTTCGCCTTCAGAGGAAGTGGACTCAGAGAGCTAGGAATAGCCGCCTTAGACTGTGGTGGGATTGGCAATAGGCCTGCCACTGGGCTAGGCATCGACTAAGATGAAGCATTGGTAGGAAAGGATGTGAACTCTCCAGTGAATCTGTGTTTTGAACGCGTGTTGTAGTTAGATTGGACTCGGGGCACTTTATCCATAGGGATGTCGTTTGAAAACGCTGACTCTTCTCCTTCCATCCAAGAAAAGAGAGCCTAGTCTGGAACAAAGTCTGATTCTTGCTGAATGGACATCCCTTGCATTTGAGTGGCAAGGACAACATTGTCCATCTGTTGAGAGGTGTATAATTGGTTGTCGGGGTCGAGTGTGCTACCTTGGCTACGTTGGTTTACGATATTTTGTTGCAAGTTTCTCCATGGAAAATTTCTTGGCATGTGTGCATCATTGCAAGGAAAGCACCATGAATTGGCATCTTCAGCTAAGTTATTTTGTACAACTACCAGCTCTTTATTCGAACTAGGATGAACGGTTTGCATCGGCAGGGTTACTGAAACTATCTGGTTACTCGATTGAGCTGGGGTACTCCCGCGTGACCTATCCTGCCACTGATTTGATTGGTACGAAGATTTTCCACCTTGGTAATTTTGGTAAGATTGCTTCTAATAGCTCTATTGTTGCCGCTTCATAGTAGTTAATTCATTAGTCATGGCTCACATCTCTTCTCTCATCTCATTCATCTCGATAGCCAAGGGACTAGGCACAGGAGCTACTATTGGAGCTTCTATCGGAGCTATGCTCGAAGCACTTCTGGGATACACGTACATAGATTGGGGAGGAGCCGTAGGCACACTAGTGGAAGGAACTTCGATTTCTGTAGCGTTGCACTCCAAAAATAATGGCATTATCGGTCTCGGTGCAACTTTCCAGTGGTAATCAAGTTATTTTCCGTAGTGACAACCAAGGCATAAGCATTGGGTAGAGTCTCTCCGCCAAGAGCTTGTAACATCATGGAGATATCAGCATTGATCGACTTCAGGTAGAACATGAATGCCAGATCCAGAGGTAGTTGACTACCAATAGGCACTCTCTGCCAGGTCGAATGGAACCTCGCATTGAAATCAGGCAGAGCTTCATGAGGAGCTTGCTTTATATTTGATAATTGATGGTACAACGATGATATATCACTAGGATTTGAAAAATGCTCATAAAACAAAGTTTTGAGCTGGTCCCAAGTTGCAATAGTACTAGCCTCAAGAATCCTATACTAGTTTAGTGCCTTTCCTTAGAAGGAGGCGCTTAGCAACCTAAGAGCTAAATTTTCATTTGATACACCATGTACCAAACATACATCTGCCACATCTTGTAGATGTTTCGGTTGTGTCTTTGACTCATCCCCAAAATACTTAGGGATAGCTTTTAGAGCAGAAGTAGGGATGGGAGCCCACACTAGAGGAGGCATAGGTGCAACTAAAGGACTGTCAAAGTCCTAGGCTACATAATTTCTAGCAACCATAGGTATATGTAGAGTACGAGGCGACAAAGGAGACGGAGGAGGTGAATGGCTACCTCAAGGACCTCTCATGTGCACAAAATCTAATGGTGGTATGAGCTACTCAGGAACTCTTGCAATCTACGACCTTGTTACAGGTCGATGGCTCATACACACTTATAAAATCAAGTGAACGTGCTAGTTTGCGGTCCCATCGGGTGTGCCAGAAAAAGAACTGTTGACGCAGTATTTTGCATGTAGCAGCAGTCTCATGGGAAACTTGGCTATTGGGGGACATTGTGTGCTAGCTAAGTGACCTCTGAGATTTTACTGAAGCCAGCTCTTTGTTTACTGGAGGGATTAAAAGGTGAGAAAAATAGCAGAAATATAAAATCTACACTACAGGCAATGCATCAAAGTCTTAAATAAATTTACCAGAGCACAGTGTAGAATGCAAAGGCCCGAACCACTAAATTTTTGTTCATCAAGCTAATTTTCTCAAAATCACTTAAAACGTAAGAGTACCCTCTAATTTGCATAACATAATCTTAGCATAACTTTTAGCTAACACAAAAGAGTCAAAGAAAACATGATCTGTATTTATTGAATTATGAAGGATTACAGAAAGTTGAAGAACAAACATTCTTACAATAAAAGAAGATAATGGCATAGACCAATAGTCTCACTAAATGCATGAATAAATAGAAAGGCCGAATTTATTTGGCACAGTCTGGAGTCTTCAAATTGAATAAAACTAAACATGGTCGTACTTATAGGCTAGCCCACCACCTGAAAACGCACCAAGAGAAGAAAAATCGCGAGCAAAGACCGACGGCCCAGATCATCTTGAGCCGCCACAGTAAAAATCGATTGCCTAGAAGCATGCCAGCAAAGCCACGACATGGAACAGAAAACCATGCAGCAGCAGGAGAGAACACGCGGCGCCATAGCAAGAAATGCAGCAACAGGTAAGTACAAAAGGTGTAGCAGCATTTCCAAGGTAACTAGTGCAACAATAAACACCACGTGTCACTCAGACAGATCTCAGAAAAAATTTGAATAGATGCCTAGCGATAAGCTCCGAGAGGGAGCCACATGGAGCGCTCTGAGCAAAAGAAAGTTCAAGATGGGCCTTGTTCAGAAAGCATCCAAAGAAAGCCATGCGGCATGCAGACGGAGACCGACAAAAAGCGAAGCAATATAAAAAGCAAGAAGCTTCATGAGGCAGCTACATGGAGCATGCCGAGGGCAGTGAGAATTTGATAGGTAAGGCGTAGCCACAAAGGTAAAAATAAAACCGCAAAGGCTTGACAGTTTTTGTTGAACAAGTATATAACTGAGATGAATGATTAACCACCCCAATAGCAATGATCTCTCTACTCTCCAAGTTTCGAATAATGACTGAATCAGGTGTGAATTCCACAGTTCCCCATCTCCACCATGTGTAATCTGATATATGGAAAGAAGGTTGTTTCTCAAATGAGGAACACACAATACATCCTAGAAAGTGTTGTCCCCAGAACTAATAGATCCCTTCCCAATTACACTCATGTATGTATTGTTTCTTATCAAGATAGGAGACATAGTACAAGGCTGAAATGAAGAGAATATAGACTACGAAGATTCCATATGATGAGATGCTCCTGAATCTAGAAGCCATCTCCTTGATCCTGGACCTAAAAAAGTACAAAGAGCTTGACCTTTATATCTTGATGTAGATGCTTGACCTTTTTCCTTTTTAGACTATTTTGAAGAAGGAGAAGAAGGTGATTCAAACATTCTAGAAGGAAAATCAATGTGATTATTTTTTTAAATATTTTTCAACTCATCAATATCCTTCTTATAACAATAGTGTTCTTCGTGTCCATCCTTCTTGCAATATGCACAAAAAGGCCTCTCCTTCTTAGATGATTCCCGTTTAAAAGAGGATTTTTTCATTGTTTGATTTGAATGTGGAGTATTCTTTCCTTTCTTTTGTTTCTTATCTGATTCTAATTCTTTCATCAGCAATGCTTGAGATTTAGAAGTCTTGATGAGACCCATTGAGATAATCTTGTGTTGCTCCTGTATCAACATCTCAGAAAATGATGCAAATGAAGGTGTAGTATATGCAAAGCCCATATTCAATCTATGAGTATGAAAGTTGGATTTTTGAAGCAAAAATGATGACGGCTCCAATAAAAAATGGCTTGCAACAAACCCTTGTTTGCCAAAAATGCAAATGGTGATCAAATTGAGTGAAACAAAAGCCAAATCTGACTTTCTAGAGCCTCTTGAATGTAATGGTGAGCTCAGATTTGCACCAAAAAGTTCTGATATGAATTTGCAATAAAGAACCAAAAATGGAACCTCCCCAAATCTGGTATCTCTCTTCAGGAAAAGACTCTCCAATGGCACCCAACCCACTCTGATACCATGTTAGAATTGGCTATGGTTGCCAAGATCTTTAGACCAAATTAAAAGCACAAGAAGAGAGAATATGATGTGACAAGAATAAACTATATTCTTATCAATATGATTGGGATTGATTTATAATGAGAGACCCCTTGGTTATATAGCCAAGGTGAGTACATATAAGGGCATAAGATTATGACAAGTGTCGTAATCTTATGAAATGAGACAAATGGGAAAAAATATCACTCCACCTAAAGTGGAAAAGTGATAATGTGATAATCACCACAAATGGTGGATCACCCATAAAAGGTGGAGAGATAATCACATGATATGTCCATGAAAGGTGGAAGTGATAAAGTAATAACATGATAAGTCCACTAAAGGTGGAAAAACTCCAACTACCTCCTATGTGGTCCCTAAGTAAACTTAAATAATGTGTAATCATGACCTAGGACAAGGTACAACATATTTAATTACACCAACATGACTAATGCTCAAATGTAAATGGATAGGTGAAGGATGGGAAAGATAAGCATTATGGAAATAGATCTAGGATAAGGGATTTTACTTCCAAGGACTATCTTGTAATAGGATAACATGTTTGACCAAAGAAAAGCGTTTGTATAGTGCTATGTAGGTGATGGTATGAATGTAGGATAATATATGGTCAAAGGAAATGATCATGTCAAGATTTTCCAAAAAGCATGTTTTGAAGTATATGCTCCTAGTCTTTACCAAGATCAAGATGAATAGGGAAGATGGATGCAAGTGGAATGGATGGATCGTAGATTTAATATGGATGGAATGGATAGGATGTTGGATAAGATAAGATCGTAGTTGGAATGGTGTGCATCATTGCTTGATTTTATACATGATGCATATTTTCTAGGTTTTCATCATGATACTTACCCAAAGCCCCATAAGAATGGTTTTCACTATTAGATAGATTATTTTTCTTTTCCTTTTTCTTCATTTTTTTTTTGTTTTTTTTTTAAAATGATCACCAATTATGTTGGACCACTTGGTGGCGTTGATGTATATGTTGTTGTCATAGTGTAATGATAATGTCCTACCTTGAGGAGTTGCTTCACCAAAATAGTATCACTTGTATACAACCCATGTATGTTATTGTGATCTTCTTTGATACTAGAATTGGCTTTATCTAAATGCGCACATCGTAGTAGTGTTCCATTACAGTGCTTATGATAAAAAAAAATCTAGAACATGGTTAATGTGGGGTTTGGATATCCTGGATTTTAAGTTGGATGGTGGATTTTGATGGAGGACATGAGATGAAAATGAATTATTTGATAGTCTAGATTATGGATCTTTTATTATCTAAACTTGAGATGGTGCATGATGGAATGTAGATATAAAATTTTGAGTTTATTTGGGACCAACAATTTTATACACCTTGTGTGTTGGTATTGAAGTCTACTTTAAAGGAGGTGAATTTTTTTGATAGTTTTAAGGCATTTTTTATTTGGATCAATAGTTTCATTGATTATTGGATTTGGGTTTCAATGTTGATTGGATTCTTTACATAATCCAATTTTATTTGAGATTCATGTTGAATTTATGTGTCCAATTTGAATTTTGGATTTATTAGCTTGAAACTCTTGAATTTGATCTTTTTATTTGTAAGGATATTTATTTTGTGGGTCCCAATTAGTGGGTTGAATAATTTTGGACTGATAGTCTATGATGTGGATGGGATTATTAGAAACAACCTTATTATAATGAATATTCTTGACCCCTATTTCAATGTTTGCATTAGATGAAGTTTCCCCCAGTATCATGGAGGTACCACTAATATCCTTAGATTTCTTGATTATTAAATAACCAAGTCCTTGATGTTAGGGATTGTCAAAAAATTGTACTAGTTCAAAAATACCCTATTCATGTAGGCCTAATCCTTTCCCTTTGTATTGAATTTTTCAATAGATCTTGTTTACAATAGGATATGTGTTTTTATGATAACAAGATGCTAAATCTTCTTTGTACTGCTGGGAATAATCAATGGTGTTTATCTTCTCATTGTAAGAAAGTTTTCTTTCACAAAAGTGAGTGATCCAAGTTGATAGAATACTCGTTCTTTCTTTATTTTTCATGCTTGTTGATTCATCATTCTCAAATATGTATAGGGAGAAAGGATCTAGTTTTGTATGAACAAGAGAGATATTATCTATGTGTCTAGTGGAAGAAATATTCTCATCTATGGAAGTGGAGATTATTGGTATATGGATGGCATCAACTTCAATTTTACAATCATGGATGATATGGGAAGGGATAATGGGATCTTGATCAAGGATAGGATGATATAGTAGGATTTTAATAACTTGATATTGACTCATTTTAGGGACTTCTAGTGGATGCTTTAGATAGTATTCTTGACATAGACTGGGTTCTAATAATGTGGTAGGAATAAAGGACTCTTGGGTATCCTCAATGTGTGGTCATGGTGATAATGGATTTTGAATATGAATACCCTAAGTAGGCATGATGAGTGATGGGATGCATGATGGTATTTGGTCTAACATTTCATGATTATGGATTGGATTTGAGTCAAATAGTGAATTATTTATTATGGATATCCCTTGGGGAAAATCTTGGAAGGTGTTATTATTGGATGAGCTGGTTTAGGGGGATAATATGGATTGATATTGCAAAGATTTTGTGCATGTGGGAATGTAAGGAGAGATGGAGGCTTCTTTTGGTCACAATTCTTCAATATAAACTATTATGAGGTTGAATGAGGTGTATATGTTATGGCCATTGCTAAAAATAGGTAACTAGTTTTGATCATCCTCAACAAGGTTATCTTGATGTATGCCTAATGTTTCATTATATGATCTATGGATATTATTAATGTGATTATTTTGTGATGATTTTTCTAGATGATCTTCAATCGCGATATCTCCCCTATCAATCAAGTCTTGAATAAGGTGTTTCAATTCAAAATAGTTGGTATTTTTATGTCATTTTACTCTAGTAATCACAAAAATAAATGTCCTTCCATCATGCTGGTTTGACTTGCAGTTCATACTGATTGACTTCCGGAAGAGTGACGAAATTTTCTTGTAGTGATTTTTTAAGCATAGAATCAATAGGTTCTCCTAAAGGAGTGAATATTTACCATTGGTTGTTTTTGAGTCTAGTAGGGTGATCCCACAATAGTGGTTTACAATTTTTGGCCAAACTGGACACTACAATTATTATTTTTAACTAAATCTTCATATTCGAGAACCCATAGCGGATAAACCATGAGGAATTTGAAGATGATGCAAACTAGAGTCTCATCACATTTTTTCTGTAGATTCTAAAAATATTTTTTTCAAATTTTTTGGAATTAGATTGCACTTTTTTTTCCATCTCCCATGAAAACTGGTTTTTTTCTAAAACAACATTTTTAAAAAGTGACGCTCACCGTATACAACATAACTTTTTTTGTATGAAGGATTAAATTTTATTTTTTTTGAATTTAGATTTGTAACTACGATATCTAGCACTTTCATTTGGTCTCATAGTTTTTAATTGAATGTTTTTTCCTTAATCAAGTTTCAAAGTCAAACCAATTGCAATTCAGAAATAGGCAGACTGTATACAACATAACCTTATTTGTATGAATCGAAATTCAATTTTTTTTTTTAATGGATCAAGGACATCAATACCCAGCCTCAATGTATTTTAAAAAAAATTATTTTGATAATCTGCTATTTTTCCACATGTGCAAAACATAGAGCTTGATTTTTGGTGAAAAATCTATGTTTAATAAAACTAAAAAAAACACATACATAATAAAACCAAAACATATTAAAATTTAATTCGTTGGATAGCTCGTTCTGAGGACTACCATCTTCCAGCTGGTTTTGTGTATTATCCTCCATTTTCATCCTCAACCCGAGCTTCGAAGGGCATAAATCTGCTAAAATTTGATGGAAGAGGGGGAGAAGGGCTTCACTCGAACCCCCCTTCACTCAAAAGGGTGTAGGGGGTTTTGCTCGAACCCCCCTATTTTTTGAATTTTCCATTCGTTTCTATGAAGAAACGTGACATCATAGGGTTCGAGTGAACCCACCATGCAAAAGGGGGTTTGCTCGAACTAGGGGTTCGACCGAACCCCTCTTTTGGGTTCGTGTGAACCCCCTAGTTTGAACAAACGCTTAAAAACATGAAATTTTGAATGTGTGAGAATTTTTACAAATTTCCTTCCTCATCAAAATTCTACACCACTGTTATGGGTTTACCCTCTAAGAGGTTCTCATTTTTTGGTATCCTATAATTTTTTTGAATTTTTGAACAGTGTTTGATGTTGGTATATGTAAGGTGGGTTGAATAGTTTGAGTCATTTTAGCATGAACAGTTTGAGCCATTTTTTATGACATCATTAAAGTAATTGAACATAACAATTTCAATTGGAAACCTACTTTAGTATTTTTGTTTTAGATGAACATCTCGACCAATTAATTTCCTAGGATGTGACATGGGCTCTTGTTAGCTAGGTTTCACCATCTTTGTAAGAAAGAGGAAAATGTTTCTCTATCATTCTATTTAGCTGTGCATAAGTCTGTCATTGTCATTTCATAGTCCATGTTGTATGAGAAATTTGAGACAAACTTATCAACTATTTTTTTAAAGGTTCTTATGCCCCCAGGGAGTCTAGAAAACCACTCCATGGCTTTCCCTCTTAAGATTCTTGAGAAGAAGCACATTAGATAAGTATCGTTAAGAATTACCTCTAAAAAACTACATAGAACTCTCTTAAGTGATCACAAGGGTTTGCCTTTCTTTAATATTTGTCAAAATTGGGTATTTTGAAGTGATGTGGAAAGGGTGGCATATATAAAGTCCTATTGAATCGGTAGGGACATATGTCTTAGATACCACATTGATCTTTTTTTGTGGTCCCATGTGGATGTTTTTCATTGGTTGTTGCAAGTTTAGGATCTGAAGAGCTAGATTGTTAAAATTTACTGGATTGTAAGCAGGTGCATGATGTGTTGATTACTGACCTTGGAGGTAATTTGATGGTGATGGATTCAAAATAACCATATGAGGGGTTTTACAAATTAGGATTATAATATTATTGTAAATTATGTTCGTATTGCAGAGGGGTGTTATTTTATGGATGTGTGTAAGTAGGGGGATTTATATATTGTTGTGGTGTGATGGTGTTTTGAGTGGAGTAGGTATTTTGATTATGGAGGTGCATGGAGCCTATGGAGGTCATGTCATGGAATTTCTAATGTATTGAGTAGGTGGTATATTTGATGGCTTTGCATGCATTCTTATTATTGGATGGGAAATGTTAGGATTGTTAGGTAGAAGGTTATTGTTTTTGTTTGTGAAGGATGAGATGGGTGTGTATGTGGATTATTTATTGATATGGAGGGAATATATTCACTAGATATAGGGTTGGTGATGTGCATGGATAATGTAGGGGGCCTAAGTATGGATGAGTGGTACTATTACCTATGTGGAATTTTTGGGGATGGTGATTTGTGGAATGGTTGCAATAATTTTCAAAGAATTAGCGAATTGATTGTTAGGAGGTTGAATAGTGAGTTTGGAGTTTTGTCATAGTGAAGATGGTATGTTGTTATCAGAACTATTTTCCCCCAAGGTAAAATATGGAGTGCCATTAGTGACATTGTGGATATGTGTTATATCGAAAGTGGAGGGTAATATAGCCCCTTTTTGGGAGAGAATCAATAAATATTGATCGAGGTAGGTTGCTAGAACTAATTCAATTATTTTTATTGTGTGATTGTCTTGTTCTACCACTTCCACCTCTGTAGGTGTTATGTCCTATATGAACCCATATATGTTTGGAATATTGTAAGGAATCATTGGTGCTTCAACACCTCTTGATTCATACGTGTTTGGTTTTTTATTATTTTTTTCTTGGAATGGACCCATGAATGTATTTTTCATGTTTGGATCATGATTTTGCTTTTTTTTTTACTCGGGATCTCATTTGTACTGGCATAAAGGGATACTATGGCCTCCTAATTTTGGATGAGATGTGTGGATGAATTTTTTTTTTTTCAAATTGAATTTGAAAAGAGACACACTAACTAGGTATTTGAACCAAAGTTTTGATGTGTATGCTTGATAAACTGATGTAAGATATTAAACCTAAAGGAGACAATAGTTAACTAGATCTCATTTTTTATTTGCTTTTGAAGATAATTCTTTCTCGTCCTAGACTAATGAGTTCAAGAAAAAGATGATGGCAAGGAACTTATAAATTTAGGGGTAGACTAGTGACCACTAAGAGAACTTGTTCATAGATATTGATACTAGTTTACCAACTTACTTGAGAATGATAGCTTTCCAAGCAAACAATTGAACTAGGGGATATTGATAAGAGATATAGAAGATAGTATCTAATTCTAGTTTAATAATGGGATGAGTTATTTTTTGCTATTGTGGATGAGGTTGTTCCTTGGTTCAAACTAATAGATTTTATTTCTAAGAAAACCCAAAATGAAAGTATGGTGTGGGAAGTTTTTTTTTTTGTTTTGATTTTTAGGAGGATTGGTTATGCCTAAAGGTTTATTTGATATAAGGCTTTGATCATGTACTACTTATGTAATGGAAATTTTAGAAACTAAGTTTTTGATTATTTTGGAAATATTGACTAACAATAAAATGCATCAAACCATAGTCAAAAGCATTGAACTACTATAGATAGAAGCATTGATATTTTTGTAAATACACAAGCATATGAGTGAACAATTTATTTTGTGATTGACAAACATATTGTTGTAATTGTGTTTAGGTTTTGATAGGGAAGTGCTTTGAGAAAAACACATTGAGTTATACAAACGTGCCAATTTGCAGATAAACACATCAAGATGAAAAATCAGATGTGTTGATATATAAACAAAAGCGTTAAGATGTAGATATAAGTAGTGAGATATGATAGACAAATATGTCAATTTGACCTAGAGACGCAACTTACAATTTTAAACCTAAATATACCTAGGGTTTGATAATTTATAATTGTTTGAAGACTAATTTTATGTTTTATGATCTGACAAGTAATAAAAAATAGAAAATAACAACATATAGGACTGACTATTAGGATTTTTAAGGTTGGTTTTGCAAGACAAAGCTCATTATTTGGTGTCACTAGTATGGAACTATTGAAAACACCTAGAGACTGAGAGGGGGTGAATCATTCTACTCAATACTTAAGATCTTCTAGAACTTGAAATTTTCAACACTTAACCAAAGAAAAACTCCTATACAAAATAGTATCTCAAAGAAGGGCATTGAAATACAAGGCTTCAAAAAATTCAACAATCAAAGATATACTAATTCTAACTCTAATTAGATCATAAAAAATGATAAAGAGACAAGAACACACATCCACAAGATAACACCATATATTTACATGGAAAACCCAATGAGGGAAAACCATGATGAGAGTTAGCTCCCAATATAAAGGCTCACTATAAAAAATGGCTTGCAAACCAAGGCACATAACCTCAACACAAGATACAAAGGACTTACATAAAAAATAAATCTAACAAAACTTCAAGAGTAATATACAAGGACTTAATGAGATTCGCTATCTCAAAGGAGGATACAAATATTTAGAGAAAGATTACAATGTTCGTCAACGTAGCACTCTACTAACTAAGGTTTTATAGCACATTTGATTCTATCTTTCACACTTTTATACTTCTTCTGCAAGATCTTCAAATACGACTCACACTTTTTTGTTTGCACATGTGTACATTTCTCCACCATTTTTCATCTAAAATTATCTTACATTTATATCCACCATAACACTTAAAAACTTCAATCGAGTCAGCTAGGAAGAAGATAAATAATTAATTCAATAAGTAGGCCACCAAAGCATAGTGTGGTCCTATAGAGAGGACCAAAAAAAAATTAATACATATTCCAATGTGATCGAAGACAATTCACATGCTAGTGCAAAACAATCTAAGTTGACATCAAGGAAGCATGCAGATGAAACTTGAAGAACATAGTCAGTCAGCCCAAAACATACTTCTAATTGAATTGATTCAATGTGGTTCTAACCAAGATAGGTCAAGGCCCAAAAATATCTTAACAGTTCTTCAATTTTTGTCATAGACTCCCAAGAACATGGTGCAAGTGAAGGAAAAAGCCCTATCAGCTAGATATCCACAAATAACCTAGAAAGCCAACTCAAGACACAATGCAGTGCACCAAAGAGGCCAATCAATAATGTGTGAAACATGGGGGTGTTCCATGAACATCCAAAAAAACTTCCAAAAACTTATTTTATAAATGCATGCCAATAGAAACCACCAAAAACCAAACCGGGATAGAATACTTCATCCCAAAAACACAAAATGCTCAATCATGAGATATAGCATTAACAAATCAACTTGCGGACTAATTCAACACATGAAATTAGAACTGAGATACTAAAAAAACATTAAGAAAGCATTCACCAAGTGACAAGATCAGATACATAAATGTTAGAGAGAAATGTGAAGCATTTTTTGAACTAGTCCAGAAACCCACCAACACTGCCAACCTTCCACAATTCATAAAAATATCCTTAGCAATATTGGTGACCTAAAAATATAGGAGTGCAACATTGATAAAACACTAAATTTGAATCCCAAACCACAATATCATACCTTCAATAGTGAAAGAATACAAATCATTCTCCCAAGTATATTTTAAGAAACTTCCTCAACTAGGAACACTTAACCAACTTGTGGAGGCCAAAATTTTCTTTCAAAAACACATGCTTCATTAGGAACATCAAGATAGATTATAATACATCTTGTAGACCTTCAACAAGATATCTCCACTATCAATAATACTTAGAAAGCTTCTAATCTTTATCTTAATGCTTCTAATCCTCATCTTAATATATCATTATGAAGCACACTCTATTGACAAAAATCATACACAATACTTCTTAGATAAGATATTCAACATCCAACCATAAGATTTAGCAAGGCATGGCATTTGGGGCATAAAAATCCAATAATCTCCCTTCTTAAAACATAGAAAAATAGAGCATAGGTCCAAAACATATGGTTTTATACTAAATTTGGAATGTATCACCAAACTTACTATAAATAGAAAGGTGAAAATAGGGTTTAATGAACCTAACTTTTTTTTTTGATTAAGGAAATAAGATCCTCAAAGATAGAGTTAACTTCAATCCCTTAGGTGAGTCAATTCTATGGAAGATCTAGCAATTTCCATTATATGTGTGTGCATGAGGGGTAAAGTTCAAACAACACTTTTGAGAGATGAAAATAAAATAGAAAATGACCTCAAATATGTAACCTAAGACCTGATTCATGTAGATGAAGTATAATTCTAACAAAAACAAAAAAAAATTGTGCAAATTGGATGAGCAGAAGACACTTAAAACTTACCTCAAAAATCAATTACTAAGTGTCTAGAAATGGAAAATGGGTCTTGAGGTAGCTTTTTAAACTAATTTTTGGGAGCCTCTGAAGATAGATTTGGGATGCAATTTTCCACTTGTTTCACTCAAAAATCATAGAAAATAAATTCGAGATCTATGTTTTCATGATCTTGATAACTTTTCTTGCAACTTTTGCAATTTTGCACTTTAAAGATCTCCACTCTTTAATTTTTCTTCAACATAGGATCTACAATACAAAAACAAGAGGGGATTTTTTTTTGTTTTCAGTGAATGTGGGTTTGCCTTGGTCAAACCCCACTTTGATAATTAAACCTTAAATTGAAATAAAACATGAAAGGAATCATGAATGAACAATGTGTAGACATGGAAAATGTACAAATGTCATTTTGGCACGCTTGATCCCGATTACTAAAAAAATTTCCTCTTAAATCATACTCTCAGCACCTCATCATGTTTTGTCTCTTAATCAATCATTATTCGTCTAATTAAGTCTTCTTCCTCTAGTGATTAAATTAATCAATTTAATTTAATTAACCTTACATCCCTGTTTAATTAAATAAATCATTTTATTTGATTAAAATCTCTAAAGTCCTCTTATTAAATTAAATAAATTAAATCTTATTTGGTTTAATCTAACATATTCCTTCTTGGTTAAATAAATCAAATCATTTATTTAATAATCCCTTCCTCTCATTTCTTGACTTAAATCAATTCATAAATCTAATTCTAAATTGTCACATCATCTAAATCTTCATTAAATTAATCAAAACCTTGATTAAGTTAATCCCTCTTATTAAAATCCTCTAGAGAATGCAAGTTGCACAATAAATCAATTACTTTGATTTATTTAATCCTCTGTTTTCCCTCACAAAGCATCAAAAGAGAATATTCTCTCATTTGAATTCAAAAAGACCAAGTGGACTTGGTCCCTCCAACAAGGCATTTAAGGCCTCTTACATGTCCTTGTGCCTTGAGCCAAGTGACAATAACTCCATTTCTCTTCCCTCTTCAACAAGTCATTTCACAATTCAAATTCAAATTTAATGCATTTATTGGCACTTTGGCAAAAATGTGCACAACCACTAACCACTCACATCATGACATGTGGCACTCAACCATTGGATTGAAGGTTAGTCCCACATTGCTCAAATCTCACTTTCTCTTCCAAATTGAAAGTTATAAATTGGAGGCTTCTCTCCTCATTTCTCATCCACAATCTTCATGCAAAGTTACTCTCTCCACATTGAGAGCTAATTTTGCCCATTTCACTCAACCTATCACCATTTTCACCATTTGTAACAAGGTTATTTGACCATTTCTCAATCACTCAAGCATTGCAACTTAGGAATTGGGAAAGGGACAATTGCAACACTTCATTGGCACCAATTCCCCCATGGGATCTTAATGCTATTTTCTTAATTAGAATTTACATGTTGCGATTTCATTGTGTTCTTCATTTTCTAATTTAAGTTTTAAATAGATGGATTTCATGGGGAATCTCTCATACTTGTTTACATGCATTTGATCTAACATCTAACCATGTTTGTTGCTCTTGTGTGCATATGCAGGTTTAGGGGTTCACATTTTGGCGGTAGAAGGAGGGCAATTCAAGAAATTAATCACGTTTTTTTTTAAATTCTACGTTTTTCTTAACATTTTCTTGCAGGTCATAAGAAAACAGCTGCACGGTGCAATATTAAGCCACTCTCATAGGTGTGGCGCAATACTTCACCGCTTTCAGGGAAGTGGTGTAATACTGACCCGCACATAGTTTCCAAACCTCGTCGTGTTTCCTTTCCGCTTGTCATTTTTTCAAATCTCCTAACTCCACGGCGTTCGCCTCCGCGGCGCTATACTACACTACCTTCAGCACTATGGTGCAATATCGAACCGTGCTTCCTCCAAACTCCACCGCTCCTGTATTCTTGCCTAAAAAATCTGAAATTTGTGAATGGGGCTGCTTCCAAACTCCATCGCTTACCCATATCGGGCTGCTTTTTCACTCCCTGTTTCTGCAGAGCGCTGCCCACAGTCAATCGCGTGATGCTATATAGCACTGCTTTTACCCAAACTACGTCGTGGAAAAATAGTAAGATCTAAAATTGACATGTGCTTTTTAAGTTTTGGAATTTTCAATTGCTAACCTTGTTGGTTGTCTTTTTCTCTCTGGTTTTCTATCATTTTGCAAGTTGGAAGCTCATCATGACCTCATACTCATCATGCAAGAAAAAATATTTTTAAACACTAAAGTGTTCTTCAACACTTTTGGAGGATTTAAAAAAAAATTCTTGTTAAGAGAAATTTGTTAATATCTTTGGCCTTAGAAACACTAGATTTACTTTGGGTTTAAGAAAAACAAACAAATTCCCTTTTTTCAAGCAAAATAGGAGATTCGTTATGAAACCATGCTCACTTTCCACAAAGTGTTCTTAAACACTGTGTACTTCAACACTCTTTAAGGATTTTTCGATTCTTGTTTAAAAGGAATTTTTTAATTTCATTTGCCTTAGGAACACTAAACTTCTTTTGGGTTCTGAAATAAACAATCAAATTTCTTTTCAAAATTTGCCAAGGGGCTAAAAAGAACCTTAAACAAACATACTAGATTTTGTTTAAAGGATAACAATTGAACAAAGAAAAATCACATTTCCTTTGGTGCTTAAAAATAATTCATTATTGCTTTGAGGGATTTAAAATGAACATATGTTCTTTGTATCTTGTAATCCTTTTTGCAAAGTAGTGTCATTTGAAAAGGCGTATGCGCTTCTCTCGTGCTTCATAGCGATCTTGAGAATCAAAATTTTTTTTGATGACACTAAGTTGCATAAAGGATTGCCTCAACATTTCAATTTGGGTACCAAACAATTGAACAAAACATGCGAGTGTGAGTAAACTTATTGCGAGTGTTCTCCCTTTGTTTATAAACAAAGGTTGATCGAACTACAAATATGTTTATTCCTATTGTTTATCTTAGAGGTCCTGCCTTGTGGGAAAAAGTAATCACCCAAAGGAATGACCCAACCGACAACACAATAAAGCCAAGCCACTTCCAACCGGTATATAAGTGTGGGTTCTTGAGGAAAGTTCAAGAATCATAAGGATTATTCCGATGAGACGGACATAAATGGACTCTCGCCAATGTTGGATAATCCCCCATGAACGGAATTCCCACATTAGAACCCTTTATTTAGAAAAAGGTCAAAACCTAATCTATTTTGTTGGTGCAAGAGGTCATGTCCTCTGAAGCCACCCCACGTTATACATGCGGTTTTGTTGTAGAGATGGAAAGTATGCCATGGGAGATTCATGGGTACTAGTGCTTGGATGACCCGAGAAGTGTGTGTCATGGATGGGAGGCAGTGTGGTCAAGTATTTAGCCATCCACACAAAATATGTGCAGCAGGATTCATCCAAGTGGGAACCCAATAGAATATTGTCTCATCATCCTAGAATTGTAAAAAGTGTTTGGGAGAAAATAATACATTGCTTGGTCCTTGAAACATTTGCAAAATGAACATTCACAAGACCTTCAAATTTCAAACCCCTTTTAGGAAACAAATACCTTTGACAAGTTTAAGAACTCTTGCTTTCCCTAGGGATCATATCCTTAGAGGTTTCTAAGTTCTTAGATTCTATCATCATTTGTTTTCAACAAGGTTAAACATAGGAAAATTTTGCCCTATATTCCTTGATTCCCACACAATGGACCTTGTGGGATGAAAAAGAAAGTGGAACATTAGCCATATAGTTTGAAACATAAGCAAGCAAGTGTCTTTAGTAAAAAGAATTCATTAAGCCAAGATAAAAGGACAAAATTGAACCTCATATGTGTTGTTCCAAATGATTTCTTGCAAGATCAAAATCCCAAAACTAAAGTTCAAGAAGATTAGTCTAAAATCTCGTGAGGAGCACCTTGACAGGCTTTTTGAATTTAGAGAAAGAATAGTATACAACTTCTAGAAAAGAGATTCAAGGAATAATCCCACTTTGTATGCATTCTACTATCAACAAAATCCCAAACTTTTTGAAAGGTTTGCTTTCCTCCCATAGGAATTCTAGCATGTTCTTGAACACCGAGGTTTTGTAAAAGGAGTCATATCTAGGTTAAGGTTCAAGATCAAGGTTTTCATCCTCATCCATCTCTCCATCAAACCAAATCTCATTCCATCAACAAAATTTTTGTGAACTTTGGAGAAATCACTCATGTTAAACTTAATGGGCTAAACCAACATCACCCTATCTTGGCTTAACACACCTAGCCAAAATAGTCAAATCTCTTGGATGAATATACCTCTAGGATAACGCAACTTCCTAAAGGTCTACTAGTTCACAATTGCATTGGCTTAACAGACTTAGCCAATTCATCCACTTGTGCAAGTTCCCCTAGGATAACACAACTTCCTAGGGACTACAAATTCACTACAAATATTATTTGACTTAACACACCTAGTTAAACCATCACAAATCAATCCAAGTTCTAACAGTTTAGCATAACCCTTCAAAAGGTTTCACTCACTCGCCTCACCCATTTATCCCATCATCATTATCACCCTCTTTGATCTTTGGCTTCTCTAGTTCTTCTCTTTTGGGCGTAAAAGGTTAGGATCAAATGATCCCTATTTTTTATGGTTGAAACGAGATAACAATGCAAGAAGAAGATGGAAAATATTAGCAAAATATCAACTTCCATTGACATGAGTCAAGTGACCTTTGAAATAAACCTTGCGGGATCAAGCAATCCCCCTAGTGACTCTTCTCTGCCATCACAAAATCCTCAAGAGGAGAGCTACGAAGAGGGTATCACAAACGAAGACATGGGGATGACACAATCTGAAATGATAAAAATGGTTCAAAATCTAGAGAACCACAAAATTTTCAGTGCCATGTTCAAGTACTTAAATGTGCTACTGGAAGGAGGGGTCCAGTTCCCTTCCGACCTTGATGCAATACTAGTATGGACATGCCTCTTACAAATGCATCCCCAATGTCAAATATCAATCAAGAAATGCCTCACACCACCTTGGCCATCACACCAACCTTATTAAATATAAACAAAGGGAGTGTTATGTTCTGAGAGTTACATCAACATTGCCTTGTGACCAACAAAGAGGTGGCTATCCACACCACACAAGATAATTATGTCCTGGTAAATCCATCTCACCCATACATCCCGCTCACCTTTCACAATCATGTTGGCTCATCTTCATTCCGTGCAACACAAGCCTGTCAATCAAACATACAAAATTCTCTACCACAAGGAGAAGGTGGCTTGTTTGGAACAACCAATATTGCTAATCCTTTTTCTTTCCAAGGTAGCATACCATCTCTTCCCCCATTTCCATTCACAACCACATCACCTCTCGGATTGGGTTTTCCTCCTCTCAACATCGATAATTTCTCGGAACCAGGCAATGTAAACATCACATCAAATTCCCTCTTTTTTCCAACATCACAACAACAAGTGGCAACCATTCAAGCCACTACATCAATCGATCCTCAAATATCCCAAAGCATACCCTCTCAAGAACCGAACATCTCAACCACCCCCCAGCAACCCAAATTCCAACCACCACCATAACCCTTTCACCTGTCACAATAGTTAGCGTCATTCCCGTTCCACCACCAATCCCACAAAAAGCCAACACAACTAATTCATTCACCACCCTAATCCAAACCCTTTAAAAGGCCAACCAACAAAGAGTACTCAAGAAAAAGTTGCAAGCTCTAGCACAAGCACAAGCTCAAGCACAAGCACAAGCCCAACAACAGGCACAAGCCGAATACCATGTGCAACTACAAGCAATCCATCTGCAAGCTTACCAACAAGCCCTGCAAGACTTTTAGGCATAGCAACAAGCCAAACAACAAGCTTTGTTGGCACAACAACAACTCGACCAACAACAAGCTTTGTTGGCACAAAAAAAAGCTCGACCAACAACAAGATTCGTTGGTGCAACAGTCGCTAGACCAACAACAAGCTTTGTTAGTGCAACAACAGCTTTACCAACAATAGGCTTCATGGGAACAATAGAAGATGGACCAACAACAAGCGTTGTTGGAACAACAACTAGCAACGTTGACACAAATTCAGGCATACCATCAGGCTTTGAACGCACAATAGAGCTTGCAGAAAATGCCCACTAGTACTCCTCCCACCCATCAAACGTCGAAAACACCTCATAACTCATTCATTCCACCTCCCGACCCAAGCAAGGATGTTGCAACATAAATCAAACTTCTCTTGTAGCAAGTCTTGGACTTACAAGCAGGAAAAACAACAAGAACACTGGGCAACATGTGCCCTTATCCTTTCGACAAAAGTCTCACCATGATATTGTTCCCGAAGGATTTTGAGATCCCCAAATTTGACAAGTATAATGGAACTGGTAACCTTAAAACTGATGTCAGGGAATTTCAAGTGCATTACATGGAGGTTGCATACGATGACATGTATCTAATGCAACTATTCCCCCAAAGTCTGACTGGTCCAGCTATGGAATGGTTTTCTCGCCTACCCACGGGCATTAAAACATTTCAAGGAAATTGTGGAGGCTTTCCTTAAGAATTATGCTTTCAACATGGGTCTGGATATTAGTTTGGAAGAACTATCAGCACTAAAACAAAGAAAAGGAGAGCTATTCGCATCATTCTTGCAAAGATGGCGATCCAAGGCTAATTAGAGCAAATGGACCATGCCAGAGGAAAAACAAGTTTGCACCATCATAGCCAATCTAGATGAAAACTTGGCGTTCTACTTGAAAATGAAATGCATCACATCATACGATTAATTGATCCCAAAGGCGCTCAACATCGAGAGAGCCCTTACGGCGCAAGGGCATGCATCAACATTCACTCCACCACAAGATAACCACCCATCTAATAACTATAATGATAAGCCTCAAACATGGTCAAGGAATAAAAATATCACAAACGACGACGTGGTCAATGCTAAAGTGGTCATCAGTGCCCCTAAGCAGAACATCCAGACCCATCATCAACTGCAAAATCATAATCACAACAATGTGCAGACTAATGCAGTAGTAGCACAACAACAACCAACTCCCACCAATCAAATCAATAACATGGGTAATCAAGGAGGACCACCTCCCCGAGGCAAGTATCCCCCCAAGAGGAAGTTCACAGATCTTGGTGAATCTATCAAATTCATCATGAAGAAATTGGTCAAGGAAAACCTGATCAAAATCTCTAACTCTGAGCAATACGTGGAACCCATGACCAAATCGCCATGGTATAATGAAAATCTCCTTTGTGACTTTCACAAGGTCAAATGACATAGCACCACCAATTGCATGAGGTTGAAAAACATCATCCAAGACCTCATCGAGGATAAAATCATCAATATCGAATAGCCAGCCAGAAACTAGGACTTGAAAATATACATGAATCCAATGTCGAAACCCAACCAAGGGAACAATCAAGGAAATAATCAGGGGAACAATAAGGGCAAGAAAAAATATGCTAGTGCTAATCTAGTGTATGAGGAGATAGTCGGGTGTGTCGATGAAATTGTCACAGTCATAAATGTCAAAGGAGCCAATAACGACCGTGGAGTTCCCACACGTGGCAGAAAGGTCACCATTGCAGGGGCACCAGCTAAGACCCCCATTTCTAATACAAAATCCATCCCCTATGACTACAACGTCATTGACCAGCTAAAGAGGACCCCCGCCCAAATTTCCATCATGAAACTATTGAAAATCTTCGCTGCCCATAGGAAGATCCTTGATGAAGCATTAGTTGCATCCACTATCTCCGCCACCCTTGACACAGAGCAGTTTTAGGCTATGGTGGGTAACATCATTACCCCAAATCTCATTACATTCTCTGACCAAGATTTCCCCCCGCAGCCATCTCATAACCGCGCACTCCACCTTCAAGTGCTAGTCCATGAAAAGAAAATTAAAAGAGTCCTGGTAGATGGAGGTGCAGGCCTTAACATTTGTTCTCTAAAGCTCATAAAGAAATTGGGATTCACCAAGGATTCCATTAATAAGAACAAAAGCATCACAATAAGGGTGTATGATGATCAGGAAAGAGTGTGTCAAGGCACTATCAAAATCCCCATCCAAGTAGGACCGAAAACTATGGAAACCACCTGTTAGGTCCTCGACCTCGACCTACCATATATTATCCTCCTTGGACTCCCATGGATCCATGGAATAAAGGTGGTGGCCTCCACGTATCACCAACATATCAAGTTCTCACACCAAAACGAGTAGGTCACTATATATGGGGATCCCGAACCTTTCGCTTACTGCAAAAACTTGGAAGCCAAGTTTTATAAGATCCCCAAGTACCAAAAAATGATGAAGGTTCATCCACTTCATACATTGACCCAGCCAACCTCGCTTCCACCTCTGCGATAGAGACACCTGCCATCCCTGATATATTCGAAATAAAAAACATGATCCAAGACAATGGATGCAGCGACTATAGAATGAAAAGGAATGCATTTGTTGTAGGAGAGTTACCACAATCTCCTAAGTCACATGGGAAACCTCAACCAATTGAAACACTTGTCCACACTGTTAGGGTAGAGCCTTCTAGATTCCACTGTTGGGGGATCTCAGTCGAGAAAATGTGGATGAGAGAGAAATCTCATTATACCAAGATGAACGGCCTACCCCCACCCTACACATGGATAAGGCCAGTAGAGGACTACAAATAATGTTGGGCATGGGCTATAATAGAAATGAAAGCCTCGAAAAGAATAGTGACGGATGCCTAGAGCCCATCATTGCAGAAAGAAGAATGTGGAACCTTGGCCTTGGATGTACTCCCTCGAGTATAACTATACATGGAAAAGGTACTCCCAGTAGGGAAGTCAGGAACTCTCCTCAGGTATCAACAACCCTTACACCACCCGTTTGCTTAGGTATCCCACTTGATAACTTCACCTTTGACATCACCAATGTGTGTGCTAGTAGTGACAAGGATGACACCATAGCTGGCCTTCCCAGGCTCTTTGAGGATTCCACCCTACTAATGATTAGTGCCTCCCTAGCCAAGTTAAATTAGCGAACCGACCAAATCACCTTAGTACACCCGCAACTCATCGATCACGACCAATGAGGACCGCCAATTCTATACTCATTCGAAAACAATGAGGTGCTCTCAGAATTCATGGGACTAAAGGATACAATTATGTGTGTCGATCACAAGGCAAGCTTCAATATCACATTGGACATCCAGGGATACTATGGGGAGATGATTGAGTCCTTCAGTTGCAAAATGAAAATATTGAGAATAAGCTCGAAGTTATTGAGTGAAAACCACACTATGGCACTCTCTAACCACAAAATAGTAAAAATAAAGGACGTATCCAATGGTGAAGACCTCTCTGAGGCGTTGGAGGATGAAGGATTCAATCTACCCCCTACTGCTCTACATCAAGAAAATTCAATAGTCTTGGCAGAACAGTGCAACCCCATCAACCTGGGAACGGAAATAGAACCGCAAATCACTTTCTATGCTAAGTCTCTCCTAACAGAGGAACAAGAACTGCTAGTAGCATTTCTGAAAGAGAGGAAGGTAAACTTCACATGGACCTATGCTAACATGCTAGGTCTGGATCCTAAGGTGGTCGTTCATCATTTGGTTGTGGACCCCAGAGCAAAGCCAGTCAGACAAAAGTTAAGAAAAATACACCCATAGATAGCTCTATCCATGAAGATAGAATTACAGAAACTCTTAGACGTTGGCTTCATACGACCAATTGACTATCCAGAATGGGTATCTAATCTTGTGCCAGTCTCAAAACCGAATGGGGGCATCCGCATCTACACAAACTTTAGAGATCTAAACAAAGCATGTCTTGAGGATGATTTTCTACTACCCAACATTGACATGATAGTGGATATGACAGCCAGACATGAGATGCTATCACTGATGGATGGCTTCTCCGGATACAATCAGATATTGATAGCAAAAGAAGACTAGCATAAGACAACCTTTAATGTCCTTGGGGCACCTACTACTAGAATGTGATGCCATTTAGGTTGAAGAATGTAGGAGCAACATACCAAAGAGCCATGACACTAATCTTCCACGACATGATCCAAAAAACTGTCAAAGATTATGTGTATGACATATTGGCTAAATCAAAGAAAAGACAGGATCACATAGCGACTCTAAGGGCAATTTTTGATAGGCTGGAAAATTACAAGGTCAGACTCAACCCAAAGAAATGTATCTTTAGGGTACAATCGAGAAAGTTGTCGGGGTACATAGTCTCAATGAGAGGGATAGAAGTGGATCCCACAAAGGTAAAATAAATCCTTGAAATGGGAGTGCCAAGAACACTAAAGCAACTAAGAGGATTACAAGGTAGACTCTAGTCCATCTAGAGATTCATAGCACAACTAGCAGATAAGTAGATTTCCTATTCACACCTACTCCACAAGGGAGTAGCATTCAAGTGGGATGACAAGTGCGAACAAGCATTCAACAAAATCAAAGAATACCTACTTACACCACCTATATTAATGCCACCGATTGTAGGGAAACCATTGATTCTATAAATCTTAGCAACGACAGCTGCCCTTGGTGCCCTCTTAGCCCAACATGATGAAAAGGGAACCGAGCAGAAGATTTACTACATCAGTAGAACAATGGTGTGGCATGAGCTCAATTACACATCACTAGAAAAATGTTGCCTAGTAGTGGTGTTTGCAGCCCAAAAATTCAGACACTACATGCTAGCTCATCAAATTAAGCTAATTGCCAAGATCGACCCCCTCAAGTATCTATTGTCAAAAGCAATGCTTAAGGCCGAATGGCTAAATGGGTTATGATATTATCTGAGCATGATATCGATTATGTAGAGAAAAAGGAAATAAAAGGACAAGTAATTATGGATCAACTAGAAGAGGCTCCAATATATGCAGACAAACCACTCATATCAGAGTTTCCAAATGAGTCCATTTTCAGTCTTAGTGTAGCTGACCATTGGAAACTATATTCTGACAGTTCCCACACACAACATGTTTTAGGACCTGGTGTGTTCTTCATCACCCCAAAAGGAGACTGTATACCAAGATCTTACAAGTTAGCATTCCCCTGTACCAACAATATTGCAGAATACGAGGCTTTAACCATAGGCCTCAACATTGCAACACAGTGGTGAATCATGGCATTAAAGGTTTATGGAGACTCCCAATTTATCATTAACCAAGTCAATCGTGAATACCAAACTAAGGATGATAAGCTCGCACAATACAAGAAGGTGGTAGAAAGCCTCAAGGAATCATTTATCGACATCACTTTTGAGTAGATACCAAGGACAAACAACAGAGTAGTTGATGCGATGGCAATGATTGGATCCTTGTTGGATATCCCTTGCAACATCTCGAAACATCAATTCCTAGTAGAACAGCTTCTCGTACTCATGTTCGAGGTACTAGAGTCAGAATACGTGTGCAAACTTATTGGTCCTGGTGATCTTTGGTGCCATGACATATACACCTATCTAAGATTAAGAATCCTCCCAGCTGACATTACCCTGAACCTCAAGAAAACCTTTGTCAAAAGGTCCTTACGATTTTTCATCCTAGGAGAAACCCTCTTCTGTAGAAGCATCGATGGAACCTTGTTACATTTTTTAAAACCTGAGGAAGCCTTGACTGCTTTGACTGAGGTACACAATGGCACTTGTGGTTCACACTCGAGTGGTATGACCTTGGTTAAGAAGTTGCTAAGAACCGGATACTACTGGCTGACAATGGAGAGAGAGGCAAAGGACTTTTTTAGAAGGTGTCTACAATGCCAGCAGCATGGAGACATTATTCATGCACCCGCTCAAGAGTTGCATCCTATCGTAACACCATGGCCCTTTTCACAGTGGAGGCTCAATCTCATAGGTAAAATCTCACCCACCTCATCCAATGGCCATAAGTTCATTATCACCACCAGCAAATATTTCACAAAGTGGGTCAAAGCAATTCCCATGACCTACACCACGGGAAAATAGATATCCAAGTTCATCCTGAACTACCTCATCTACCGATATGGTGTTCCCCAATCCATTATCTCTGATAACAGGACATCCTTACAGAATTAGGATGTCCATGATTTGTGGAAAAAATTCAAAATCCAACACCGCTTTTCCACCCCATATTACCCACGCAATGGCCAAGCAGAAGCTACTAATAAGACTATCCAGAAGATCCTGAAGAAAACAATCAATGACTCTAGTCATGACTGGCATCTGCAGTTAAATCTCACCTTATGGGCCTACCGCACCAGCATCTGTACACCAACAGGCGCCACCCAATTTTCACTAGTCTACGGATCAGAAGCCATCCTCCCTATCGAGATCGAGCTCCCATCATTGAGGATATCATTGTAAAACCTCATCACTGATAAGGAATACAGGGTTACAAAACTAAATGAGCTGGAGTTACTAGATGAACGATGAATGGACACCCTAAATCATCTACAGGTCTACTAGAATTGCCTAAAATGGAGCTACAACAAGAAGATTAGGCAACACACCTTCTAAGTCGGTGACCTTGTGCTAAAAAAGAACCAAAAGAATGTACCAAACCCGGATAGCAAGGGAAAATTTGAGCCCAACTGATTGGGACCTTTCATCATCACCGTAAGCTATAAATCAGGGGCATATCATTTGTCAACACCAGAGGGTGAGCCTCTGCAGGAGGCCATGAATAAATCTCACCTCAAAAAGTTTTATGCCTAAGAACTTGCAAGGTATGGAACCAGAAAATACAAAAACAATAAAAAAAAAGTCCTGAAAAAATGGTCACCTTGATGAAAGCCTTGCAAACAGGCATCTTGGTGACAGCAAAAAAATTAAAAAACACAAAATTCCAAAAAATCAGAAAAGGGATTGAAAAAGAAAAAGAAAAAAATTGTGCTTTAGTGAAAACCACTTGGGTGGGGCTTTGGACAAGTACCTTGGTGAAAACATGGCAAATAGGCACCAAGCATAAATAAAACACTCCCCATCTAGCAGGATCTACATGACTCGCTCATCCATTCCATCACATTTCATTAATCATCCATCCACCCATCCACTCGCATCCATACCATATCCTGAGTTGATGCCCATATCACATTCCACCATAGTACTACTTGGCATATTCCTAAGGTCAGTTTGTCCTGCCTTTATCGAAGTAGTCTATCACACCACGTTGGGGGCATGTTCCTGTATTGGTATCGGATTTATTTCGTGTATATTCTTGAAATCTTCTCGAAACGTCAAAAAATTCAAAAACATTCAAAAAATTCATCAAAAAAAATCAAAAAAATCAAAAAAACCAAAAACATTAAAAAAAATTCAAAAACATCCAAATCATCAAAAATCCAAAAACATGTCAAAATATCAAAAAATCTTCAAAAAATTAATTATTTAGTCTTGTCAGTCTCTCACCTTGTCCGAACTACGTCGTCTCTGAGCTTGAACGTAGGCAAGGTTGATCTTTGATCATCCCCTGAGACATTTAGGTCAGTCCTTGGGCATCTGTCGCATTGGCAATCCGTTTTCCCATATATCTTTTCATTAAGTCAAGTTTTCCATCAGCCAAACTACGTGGTCTTTGCCTGTATAACGTAGGCAAGGCTAATCTATGGATCAACTCCCGAGACCCCTAGGATAGGTCTTTAAGTTAGTCTTTTCCTCGTAAAATCTGAAAATACCAAAAACAGCCTCAAAATATCTGAAAATCCAAAATGGTGCACCCATTTCATCTCGCTTTCACCTATGATTTGTCATCACTCATAATAAATCAATCGTCATCATCACCCTTACGTGCGTCAGTCAGAAGCAAGTCTAGCAGGTTCAAAAGTGAACACCTAATCGTCAAAGGTCTTGAAATTCTAAGTCAGTAAATAAGCAAGTTGATCAACTGAGAATGTCAATAGCTTATCACCCAAATCGATCCCATCAAACCCTGATCACAACATGTCCTAGGATGAAGCTTTCTTGCGATGGACATAAGCATCGGGTACCCCACAAGTAGTTAGTCTTGGCTAGCGGTATGAAGAACATTAGCTTGTTTAATTTTCTTTATTTGGTCTTTTATTGACTTATCTTATCTTGCGCTCATTCCAATGACCTCTTAATGATGCCTAAACAAAATAGGTTTAGAGAGAAAGAAAGGGGGCAATGATCTTTATCTTTTTATCTACTATGCTTGTTGGATTCTCTTGTAAAATAAATTAGTCATGCGTGCTTTGTTTGGTTTGTAGTGAGGATGTTTTAGGTATCTTGTTGACCACATAGGAAAGCTTGCTTTCTTGTGTTTTGGCCCGAGATATTTAGAATGTCTGAACTATATCTTGAATGAAGTACGTATGCTTAGTATGAACAAGAATACTCCTATCTATTTGTCGAGTCAATGCCCACCACACTCGGTACACACGCCATCCTGGTCCTTTATACCTTGATGCATCGTACCTATGTGTGTTATCGAACATAACGCAATTGACCCCTTTGAAAATCCCAATTCCTAGCAATGCAAATCAGCATTACCATCATAACTAAATCATTAATTCCAGATTCTTCTAGCTTCCTTCTGCACTAACATGGTATCATGACAGTAATCAAAAACATCGCCAATGCATACACTCTGCATCTGCATAATCATTACCACATTGCATCATATCATTATCTTAGGTTATGAGGAATAATATAAATTTGTTATTCTAGACATATTAAGAAAGAATTACATCATTATGCATACATAATCATTTGCATCCATTACCATTTACATATCATTACAACATCATTAACATACATTACATCCATAGGATTATCATTAAAAATCATGAAAAATATACAAAAAGAAATGCATCCATTTCATACATCAGATTACATAAGCATAAAAAATCGGAACATCTCATAACATCATAATAAAACTGCATATCATACATTTGTAACGTACATATCATAAAAGATGAATCATCTCATATATATATATCATCAAAAAATACACTGTTATAATACAAATCAAATCAAGAGTACATCGAATACATGGTACAATAAGGCCAAAATATTGCAGCCTATAAATCAAAATGCAAAACTGTATGTGATCAAAAGGGCTAGCCCTACTGGCTACTACCCTCCCCCACCTGTCTCTCACCGTGATCCTCTATCGGTCACCTCCCTGTCTACTAGGAGAAATCTAGTACTCTACTTGCTATTGGCACTGCATGTCGACAGTGTTGCCGATAGTACTCAACCTCTTTGATAGCCTCTCGGTACTCCCAAATGTCAATTGATCGGCCCCAGGATGTGGAGGCTATGCTCTCTAGCTGTCTTTGGCAACCAATCTCTTGATCCCTCTTGGATCATGCCTGATATCTCTCAGTTGTAATAGCCTTAACCTGTTGTTGGGACTCATCCCGCTCTACTATCACAACCTGTACCTGGCCTTGTAGCTGCTGAATCAGTACATCTTGAGGATCTGGCTACCCTATTGGCTATGATGTTGGTTGTTGCTATGGTGCCACCTGGGGCTAACCATCTACTCCTGCTACCTATTGTGCTCCATCTCTTAGAGGTGACTGCTGAGGAGGTGGTGCACCTCCTCGACCTCTACCCACTACCCTGCCTCTAGGCCTCCGACGTGGAAGCACTGTCCCAGGAACTGTCTAACTCAGGGGAGGTTGAAACCATGCCCTGTACGCTGGAGTCACTTTTGCATCTGCTAGCCCCTAATCATAAGGCCACGACCGAGCCACAAACTATCTAAATGAGGACACTCCCTCCTCTGCTAGAATTGGCTGCCCCCATACTATCTCCTTTGTTGCACGGGAAAAGAGGGCCATATGCTGATCATCAGGTATATCCTGCACCTCACCAAACTGTCTGGCTACCCTGTAAGGAAGGTACCTCTCTATCATAGTGTGCTCACAACCTTGCATAAATCTGTCCTGACGAGTAGAGAAGAGTTGTTGAGCATCATCATACCACGGCCCTATACCCATCCATGGCCTCCATATAAACACTATCATCTCATCTAAAATCCACCACCAGTCAGCTATACCATCTGTACCCATGTGACTGAAGTGAATCTCTACCCCACCATACTGCCACACCACGGGGTCATCAATATCTAGAGCAACTAGTGTCACAAGTGGGTGAAGCATTTGGATCTGCTTCCAGGCCCAAATATGTAGAAGAGTCAACCCAGCCCCAAGAGCCCGACCATCCAAATAGGCAAACTCATGCAAATCTCGGTACAAAGAGGCCAGTAGTATTGGTCCCTAGGAAAAGTACACTCAGTGAGTGCACATCTGTCGCCATACCAACCCTAACCTGGACTGAAATATCGGCCACATCGATTAGGAGCTACAAGACCAAAAATAATGGTAGCCACAATCAGGCTGTAAGTAGGGGCTATACCCCGGTACAGCTCCAAATCTATCTGACCATCACAAAGGATAAGCTCATCCACACCCATGACACCAAAGCAAGCCTCCCTACCCTCCTCCAGATCATAGATCACTCGAGCTCCATGAAAAGGTAGTCGTAGGATGCGTCAGACATCCTCAAGAGTAATGGTGGCCTCACCAGTAAGAAGATGAAAGGAGGATGTCTCGTTGTGCCACCGCTCGGCCAAGGCATGCATCATACCCAGATGTGCTCAAACAAGACGAACATACGTAATGTGCCATAGACTTGTTATGCCTTGCATAACCACCCCATCTTTTCTTTGGTCAAAATGGGTCCCCCTTGTTGTTCTTTATCTTTGATTTTTGTTTTTGAGTCTGTCGGAAGCAGAACCAGAGTTGAATCGGGTTCTGAAAGTTATTTGAGGCTTGTTTTTGGTTCTATCCCGATAGTCTTTTTCTTTTGTCTTTGTTTTTGTTTTAGCGGAATCGGAGCTAGAATGGGTGTTAACTTAATCCTTCCTAAAAGGTGCAAAATTGTAATCAACTCCGACACCAGCTCTACTGTTTTGACTTTTGGTTTTGGTTTTGTTTTGTCTTTTGTTGGTTTTGTTAAGTTGGTCTTTTTACTTTACTTTTTGTTTTTTTTTACTTTAATTTTGTTTTTAGTTGGCGGATGCGGAATCGGAATGGGAATTGAGTTTGGAAATTTTATAAATTTGAGATTTCATTTCCATTTTAGTTCCACCCCTGCAACTTTTTGTCATTGAATTTTTGACTGAAGTTACACTGCAGACAAGTGTTCGTTCTCTTACAGTTTCAACTCCGCCTTTACTGCTTTTTAATGCATTAATGGTGGTTGCCTGTGTAGGTAGAAATTCACATATTTACCTCTATTAAGGGTTAAAGCCGATCATTATTGTTATTATTACAAGTTTAAGAGTGCGAAGAGCAATAGCAAAGTTCGTTTGAGCAAATTGATCGAGATAGAGAAGGGATATTGTGTGTAAATCGGTTCAGGAAGTTAGCTCGGGCTTGTTTGCGTTTGAGGTAGGTTTCTTATCTTTGTTGTTTGATTGTTTATTTGCTATCGTGTTTGTTTTGTTTTGCT
Source organism: Sequoiadendron giganteum (assembly GCA_007115665.2). Lineage (NCBI taxonomy): Eukaryota > Viridiplantae > Streptophyta > Pinopsida > Cupressales > Cupressaceae > Sequoiadendron > Sequoiadendron giganteum. Next base: position 286,332,803 of record CM021110.1, on the reverse strand, counting down.
TTATATATCTGCTCGTATGTTCAATCGTTGTGTTTTAAGGAAAATCTAGGATCATTGATATGATTGAATGAGCAGGTTCTTGTTTGGTCTTGTTTGTTTTACTTTATCCCTATTTTCTTGTTTTATCGTGTCGTTTCTTTCTATTTTTAGGTATTGTCGCTTTCACGTCTTTTTTGTGGTTATGTCATTTTTGTTCTGGGTTCGCAGTAGACTAGATTAGATTAAGGGTGTTTTTATAGTGTGGTAGATTAATGATTTACAGTGAGTTAGGGTAGATTAGATTTATTGTTCAATTAGGGTTTCGTTGTTTGTGTAGAATGGTAGGGTTTGAACCCGTGCCCTAGTTTTGTTATCGGGTTTGTTTAAATTGGGGTTTTGTATCGCCCAATGATCACGGTTAAATAAGATTTAAATAATGGCCCCAAGATGCAATTGTTCCCTACGGTCATATGAGGGTAGAGTTTAAAGCTCCTTTTCTATGTTATAGCGACCTCAGTTTTAATCATGAAGTTGTGTTGAAAATGAATAAAATATTTGATGATGTCATGATTAACATAGGCCGAGGTGGGATTGGGATTGATTATGGATGTAAGGGTTTTTCTTTTCAAAGTTATCGGTTCATTTTCTATTTTGTTTCCAATTCCGAGTTCTAAAAGGTTTTCTTCAAGTATATGATAACATAGGCAGAATCAGAAATGATTATGAACTAAAGAATTTTGCTATATGAAAGTTATTGATTCCATTTCTTTCTCGTTTCTGACTCCGCGTGGAATGGGAAAGTTTTTCTTCAAAGTAACAACGTCCAAGTCAGAGGTGAATCTGGAATGAAAATAGAATTTGAAAGAAATGAAAATTAGAAGAAAACTAAATCTGTTTTTCATTTCGATCCTAGTTCCAATAACCTCCTCGATTCCAACTTCGAGCTCGTTCATTGTTAGTGAAGTATCTTTATCAGTTTTTGCTCCGAGTCCGCCAGTGTTCTAAAAGGGATTGTTTTGAGTTTCTATCTGGTTCGGACTCTGATGTATATGTAACAAGTATGTTTTAAAAGCATGTTTTATGATGATATCTAAGGATCTAATTAGAGCTTTGCTTTGCATGAGAATTGAAAGATGTCAAGAACATCAGGAGAGGCTGCTCGAAGGAATCAACTGGCTGGAATATCAAAGACAACACCAAAGGTAAAGAAGGTGAAACCAGAGCAACTGTCTTATACATTGAGGTATGATCATAGGAATCCGGTCATGAAAGTGAGAAAGGTAGAATCAGACTAGTCAGATATCACAGATACTAATCTAGGTCAATACAACTTTGAGGAATTACATGAAGAGACCTTTGCAGAAAGAGGAAACTTGATAGGGAGAACACAAAGGATAGTTGACTCCAGTCTTGCACATATCACTATGTTTCCTTTATCAGTTCAGTGTCTGGAGTTGATATTGACAGTAGCTAGTACTTACAATCCTGCTACAAGACTCTGCACGGATTCACAAAACAATGTGATTATAGATCTTACTCCGCAAATGTTCCAAAGTATATTCAATGTTCCTTATCCCAAGAACTTGGTGCAATTGACTGAAGTAGAGGCATTGGAGAAGTATGGCAAACATAAAGACTCCAATAAGTCTCACTTAAACAAGAGGTAGGTGAAGAAGTTTTAGAAGTTGAGTTAGACTCAGATGAAACCTTGTCAGAGAAGGACTTGCAAGAAAACATGCCTCTGGATCATACTATTGAGCAGATTCTTACACAGGAAGAGCAATGGAAACAATTTGAGGATGCCACAAAAGAATCTGATGCAAGGGCTGCATTGGAGAAGCAAAAGGAAATGGATGCTAAGCTGCAAGCTAATGCTTTACTTGACAGGCAGCAATTACAAGCAAATCAAATTGAAACAAGGGTAGTAACTGATGAAGTAGAGAAGCAAATGAGGCAACAAGAGCATGAGATCAAGGTCAAGGCAAAGAATGACAAGTTGGAACTGATACAGAAGATCCATGATCTTGAGGAGGAGAAAGCAAGAAATCGAACAGAAAAGGAAATCCTAGTTGCCAAACTAAAACTTGCAGAAGAAACTCGACAGAAAGAAGAAGAAGCTGAAGCTCTAAAGAAGAAAAGAGATGCTGAAGAGTTAATAAAGAAACATCAAGCTGAAGAAGAAAGGGAAAAGACAGAGAAGCTCAAGGCCTTAGAAAAGGAAGTTCAAGAAAGAGAAGAAGAGGAAGGAAGGAAGAGAGAAGAACTAAAAGATATAGAAGAGGCTGAGAAGTTGGTATAGATGCATGTTCTGCAGGAGCAACAAGAGAAAGCAAAGGTCGATTCTCAACCTGAGGTAAATATTCAGCCACCCTCTACAATTGTTGCTTCCTCTTCCATGATGATGAATGCTCCCAATGCTCATATATGGTTGAAGTTAGACTTGTAGAAGAGAGCTAGAACACCTCCTCAACCTCTTAATTAGGAGGACATGATGAAGGGAATTGAGCAAGAAAAGCCTAAGAAGAAGGCTTAAAATCTTACATTCTACTAAGCTCACAGATAAAGGGGAGATAGTTGCTGAATGTGCCATGCCTATGATAGAAAAGGAGGTAGGGGACATGCAGCTAACCGACTATCAGTTGAGTACGGTTAATTTGGGAAGACCCACTATAAATCAACAAATAGATCTAATTGATGTAGTGGCGTCAACAACTAAATCAAGAATGATGAAGGACAAACAAAAGAAGGATGAGCTAAACGATCAATTAGAATAGTTACATTCATTCTTGAAGAGTGTTTCCTCTCCAAGGTCACAGCAAGTTGCAACCATTGAGACTCCTGTTTTGTTGAGCAAAAAGGAGGTAGATGATTTGGTGCAAGTTAGAGGTAAGGCGGAGATGGTTGACAAATGGACAAATAAAGTGAACTGAGAGGTAGGTGAGATTTTAGCAAAAGGATTTGAAGCCTACAAAGAGGTAGAGGGAGTAATAAAAGAGATGCACCAATATATTGAGGCATCAGAAAAACTAGAAGAAGAGTATAAGGCGTATAGTAAAAAGTTAGAAAAGATAAATGCATTGCGTCTAACTACTCTTCTAGAGGAATCTATACTTGAAGATGATAACAAAGATTTTGTAGAAAAGACTTCTCGTATACTTAAATTTAGGACTGGCTTTTTGAGCAAGCAGAAGGATGAGATTCAGGATGCAGTTAATAATTTAACTGAGTAGTTGGAAGAGTTAGAAGCAGTCATGGCCATAATTGTAGATGTGAATGTAATGACTAAAGATGACATGTCTTTGAGTTAGGTTAGAGAGAAATGGAATGAAATATTTTAAAGACTCGTGTAGGAGAAAGATGAAGGAGGAGACTTGGTGATAGATCGGCTTGTAGAAGTCAAAGAAGAAATAAAAGTTGCAGGGAGAGAATTGATCGAGGTTAGAAGTATGAAAGAGTTTGCTGAAGTTGAGTTAGATTGTATCAAGTTTGAAGATGATTGGATTGATGGGCCAGATATGGATATGTTACAACAAGTCTTCACCAGTTATGATGAGTTCATTGTGGATCCAGCTTCACATGCATAAAAATATTGCATGCATGATGTTCTTCTTCCTTGCATGTTGCATGCATGCAGCACTGACAGTCTTGAGGGTGCATGACTTCTTTTCTTCTATTTCTATCTTCTATTTTTAGATCAAACTGAATGTATAATGTAAGAACTCAAGATCAAAGTCGCTCTGAGTTTCCAAGAAAGTTTAGTTCCTGAAAGGGTGGAATGCCTAAAATAGAAGTAGGGTTCAAATGTTTGTAAATCTATAAATACCTGATGGGTATCATATTGTAAAGGTCGGCTAATTGAGAATTGGATTAGCTTACCTAAAGGCTACGAGATAGATTTTTGTAGTGATCATTGTTTTGAAGATACAATGTTACTTGATAGTTTTTACATTTAATATAATTGCAAGTTTTCTCAAAATACAGTAGTTCTTTTGGAATTGAGTTGTTTGTTTGATAAGGCTGATAAGTTATAATCCATCTGAATGCCAGTGATTTTGCTGTAGCATGATAGTTTCTTATGTGGTGAAAGTCATTAGAAGAAACTAGATTTAAAGATTAACTTATTAGATTGTCATTGAGTTGAAGTTATTAAAATTTTTGTTGATCTATAATTTTGATGATGAATAAATGTGTGATTATTTTCAAATCTTTGAAATATTTGTGAAGAGTAATTGTGAAGCTAATTAAGCACCTAAAATGTATGCAGTGGTATAGATTATGCTACAGACTGTATCATCTTATGGTTTTTATGATCTGTTAGGAAACATTCATCATTGAAGTTATATGTCCAGATACTAGATAAATTCAGTTCATATTTACTGATTTACCCCTTTGGTCTATCTTTTTTCTTTTATTTAAAACCCAGTGATTTACAGGAACTATTTCCATAAAGAGAGTCACAGCTTAAAGTCTTTTATTACCAGCACATGCCCCTTGAACATTACAGTTGCATGAACCAATTGAGTGACACCAGACAGTTGAAAACCAACTACCATGACCTTGGGAGTTAAGCCACTATATGTAGTCTTTCTTTTTCAAGAGAAATAGAGTAGCAATATTTTGTTTAATGTTGTTTGTGTGATTTTAACCATGAATAGAAGTTGGCACTAGAAGGAGGGCCTGAAAGGACAAGCTAGCTCGCGAAAGATCCTTTTCACTAGAGGGATACAATAGGGTTCTTAGATCCTCTGCTAATCGTGAACTATTTGAAGAACTTCAAACCCCGGTTAGACATAGACCCCATGCTCGTAGGGTAAAAATATCTACGTTACCACCACTGCTTACTCCACCTGGATTTCCACCAAATCCATAAACACCGCCACCCGTTCCACCTGCATCATCACCACCAATTCAGCTTGCATCACCACCACCTTCCCAACCCATCCCACCAATGGCTTACTTTGTGAATAATCCCTCTCCATTAGGGACTATTCCTGGTGGATTCCGTGATCTACCAAAGAACCCAGAGAGGTTTTGTCTGAAATATATGCATGGAGAGTCAAGAAGTGCAAAAGAACATATACAAGCATTCAAAGATGCTTGCACAAGAGCTCAAATTGCCCACCAAGATGTGGTATGTAGACTATTTCCTTACTGTTTGGGAGATATGGCATATAATTGGTATCTAAATCTGCCTCAGGGATCTATCTTAGGTTGGACTGATTTAGAGAATGCTTTCATTAATCAATTCAAGGTTTATGTTGATTCTGCAATATTATATCACCAATTTGCCACCATAAGGAAAGAACATCATGAACCATTGTCTTTGTTTAATACTAGGTTCCAAAGGATGTATTGTAGGCTACAAGAGCCTTACTTAGTACCAGAGGGTATGGCCATACAGGCATATTTGAGAGCTGTAGATCCTTTGATTGGCCTGTGCTTGCAAAGAACTTATGAACTTGATGAAATTGACTCATTGTCTAAGATCTATCATTTGGCTATCAAACTAAAACAACAGATAAGTTTGCAATATGGAGGGTTAGGAGCAGTTCTTCCTCCAATGAATTATCCGATGCCTAATCCACCGTTATACAACACTGTCCCAGGGATGTCTTATTCCCAATACAGACCTATTTCGGAGTTATAAGCTCCATCCACGGTGCCCTTCTTTAGCAATGGTGTGCAAGATGCCTCACACCAACCACAACAACAACAATCTCAGAAGTAGCCACAACAAGGGGGAGGACCAACCCATGTCCATTCCCCTGCCATAGTTCAAAATGTGCAGAATAATCAAACTGTACAACTTACAAGTGAAGTAGAGACTCTTAAAAAGACTCTCTCTCAGATGTCAAATGACATGGCACAGCTGAGACAAAACCCTCCCAATAATCAAAACCAGAACTACAACAATCAGGGACGTTATAACTATCAAGGAAATTACCAGAATCAGAACACCAATAGGAATTTCCAGAATCAAAACTCCTCAAACCAGAATTATCAAAATTAGAATAGAGGATACAATCAAAGATTCAACAACAACAACAACAGGCAGTGAAACACTAAACCTAACAATGGAGGAGTTCCTCATAATTATCAAGCAAGTGAAGAAAGAACAAACACTGCTAATGTTGCTGATTTGAATTTTATGACAAATTGGTGTAGGTTGCATGATACAGCAGCCCATCCTAAGGTCAATTGCCCAGAAATGGAGAAGATTGTGAAAATAGCACAGGCTGATGCCCATCCTCAAGCAGGAAATTCCAATCAAGGTAATGGGTCAGTCAAAACTGCTATGAATTATGAAACTGTTGAAGAAAAGTATCAATTCCCTATGCAAGGAGATAATCAACCAGAAGACAATGTTTATGATGCTCAAGCCTTCCAATCTAAGGGGGGCCATTCACAACATCTGCACCCCCAAATAACATGGTTCCACCAAACCAGAATGTAGATAATAATCCACCTCCACCAAAGGGATCTTCTGATTCTCAAAATAGAGGTAATCAACCTTCTTTTCCAAAGTACCAATTTAGGAATGATTCAGAATTTGACTTTGTTGCAGAATTACAGAGGCAAAAGACATCATTGTCTTTCTTTGATATCATGAAGTGGTGCCCAGCTCAATGAGAGGTGGTATTAAAAGCTTTGGAAGAAGCAGATCGCTTAAAAGGGAAAGGTAAAGTGACTCCCGTAAAGGAGACCAATGCAGCAATGTATAAAAGTAAGACCAATACCCCACCTTTCTTGTTAAGTTTGAGAATCTTTGGGAGTAATTTACATAATTGTTTATTAGATTCTGGGGCATGAGGGAATGTTATGCCTTTTTTGATTTGTAAGAAGTTAGGATTGAGTCCTATCCCAACCAACAAAAAGGTCATTCAATTGGATAAAACTGAAGTCAATGTTGTAGGTGAGTTGAAGAACATGCATGTCCAGGTTGGATCAGACCCAAGGATCTAGACTTATATAGATATTCAAATAGCAGATATCCCAGAAACATATGGTATGATCTTAAGTACAGAGCTAATGAAAAGCATTGGAGGATATTTATCTTTGGATTTCTCGCATATGTGGTTACCATGGAAAGGAGTTGCCACTCAGATAACAATTGAAAGTGAACCTAGGCTCAAACACATAATTACAGAGTATGATACTCCAAATGAAGTAGCATTCTTTGAAATTGAAATAGGTGTTTATAAAGAAGAGGAAGTTCTTACTTTGTCTGTAGTTAGTCCTGAGGATGCACCATCCTTATACCACAGTAACTCTATGATCCACATTAACCAGCAAGTTCTAATAAGGAAATTGCAACAAGATAGGCTATTTTTAGGAACATAAACTAATCTAAGCACTTTATTACTTCCTAATTGGTGTAGAATACACTATCATAACCATTCGAAGTTAACATGTCAGTCATGCATAGATATTCTTAGGCATGTACGCCTACCCAAACAAGAATCTCAAGAGGTAATTGAGACTCCCATCAATGAGTTCTCTTTTCAAGCTAAGGATGCAACAATTCTTACACGAGTCAGTCTTCCTCAGGAGGAAGTGTCTTTGCCAGTAGAGAAAACTCAGGCCTTAGGGTTTTCAGATCAAGAAAAAGTGGAAATATCCCAATTCCATTTCAATACCCCTACTCCAGATGATTTACCAATGCCCAAAATTTTGATGAAAGATGAGTTAGATGATAAAATAACTCAAAGGGTTGTTCAGGAGTCAATTGTTGAACAAATTGAGAACATAGGAGAACATTCAATTGAGCCTAGCCTCAAGATTATTGCTGATGAAATGCAAAACTCTGAGCCGCCACATGTCACAATTGATAAATGTCCTGTAGCTTCTGAAAAGGAAGAACTCCTAGCTAAAGATCAGCTGTGGACTCTTAAATTTGATGGTTCTAAATCTAAAGTAGGAAGTGGAGCTGGAATTGAACTAACCAATCCGAAAGGAAAAATTTACTTTACTTCTTATAGATTGCAATTTGGATGTACTAATAATGTTGCAAAATATGAAGCACTTGCAAGAGGGCTCATGTTTTCTCATAAGAAGAAGGTAACTGCTATTGCAGTAATGGGAGATTCTGAGGTAATTATGAAGTAGGTACGCAGCCAATACACGTGCCATAACAAAAGATTGGTTGCTTATAGGAACAGGATTTGGAATTTAATAGAAGATTTTGATGCCTTTGGGATAACTCTTATTCCAAGGGAAGCAAATCAAATAGTAGATGCTCTTGCTGTTGCAGCAAGTACACTTGAACCTATGCAGGATTCAAATCTGAAGAGGTTTTTTGTGGAGTTGGTTTCTGTTCCGGCCATCCCTGATAATGTTAGACATTTTCAGGTGTTTAATGATGATCAACATATTTTTATCCTTCTTGGAAAGTTCAGATGTATTTCAAGGACAGATAATTGATGACTCTGATACAGATCAAAGGGGTTGGGATCTAGAAAATGTCAATCCAGAAGGGATAATGGACTTGAAGAGCAATAACATCCCAAAAGGGATGATAGCACTGGAAAGGATATTTGACTCAGATCCATGAGCTTATCAGAGAATGCCCACAAGTAGTGAAGGAGGCAAGTATGAATCCGTTAATTTGGCTTGCTTAGGGGCAGAAAGGAATGTTCTTATAGGAAAAACTTGTCCTCGGGAGATCAAAGGGGAGATAATAAGAGTTTTAAAATAGAATATTGAAGCAATTGCTTGGAGTTACGATGAATTGAAAATTTTTGATACATCTGTTATCACACATACAATTCCTCTCAAACCAGAAGCCAAGCCGTTTCGCCAAAAGCAACGCCCAGTCAATGCATTAATTGAACCTCTGATTCAGAAGGAGGTACAGAAGCTTTTGGCTACAAGGATAATCTTTCCAGTTAGACACTCTACTTGGGTGGCTAATCTAGTTCTTGTGAGGAAGAAAAATGGTGAGATTAGATTGTGTGTGGATTTCAGAAATTTAAATAAGGCTTCTGAAAAGGACAATTATCCATTACCTTCTCTTGATGAAGTATTACAAAAGGTCAATGATTCACAGATGATGTCTTTCTTGGATGGGTATTCAGGATACAATCAGGTCCTGTTAAGTCATGAAGATAGGATGAAGACAGGTTTTACTACAAAATGGGGCACATTTGCCTACAGAAGGATGCCATTTGGTCTAATCAATGCTGGTGCTACTTTTCAAAGGGCAATGGATGTAGCATTTAAAGACTTGATAGGAAAGTGTATAATCATCTATGTTGATGATTTAACCATCTTCTCTAAGAATAGGGAAGATCATGCTGCGGATTTGGAGAAAGTACTAAAGAAATGCATGAGTTATGGTGTTTCTCTCAACCCAAAGAAATGTGTATTTGGAGTTTCGGAAGGGAAACTTTTAGGTCACATTATATCAAAGGAGGGAATTTCCATAGATCCTGATCGAGTAGAGGCCATTTTGAAGTTAACAAGGCCAGGAAGTAAGAAGGAGATGAGATCTTTCTTTGGAAGGATTAATTTTGTCAGAAAGTTTAAAACAGGGTTTGTAGAGATTGTCAAACCACTTAATGAAATGATGAAGGAAGCAAAAATTGAATGGAATGAAGAGGCCAAGTATGCTTTCATGCAAATTAAACAAGCTATATCTGAGGCACCTATTTTAACAAGCCCGGATTATTTAAAGCCTTTCTATCTTTATTCTTTTGCTTCTAAACATTCATGTGCAGCAGTCTTGACACAGAGAAGAGAAGAGAACGAGGAGGGACCAATTGCTTTTATGAGCTCTCCCTTTAAAAATGTAGAAGTAAGATATTCATCATTGGAAAAGCAAGCTTTTGCATTGGTTAGAGCAGTGAAGAAATTTAGGCATTACATAATCAAAAGTCAGGTTATGGCTATAGTTCCAGATGCCGCTGTGAAATCTCTCCTAATGCAGAGTGAATTAGGAGAAAGGAGAGGGAAATGGATGGAAATATTACAAGAGTTTGACTTGGAGATACACCCAATGAAACTTGTAAGAGGTCAAGGTTTGTTAAAGGCAATGGCGGAAGTGGACAGAAGTATAACTTGCCAACAGTACACTGTGCAATCATTTACAAAAGATCCTTGGTATACAGATTTAGTCTTTTTCCTCCTTAACAATAAGTGTCCAGAAGGAATGAATGCTACTCAAAGGAGAGCATTGAGGATGAAGAGTGCCCATTACATGCTAAAAGCAGGATCAATCTACAAGAAGAATTTCCAAGGAATCTATCTGCGTTGTCTGGATCAGCAAGAAGCAAAGCATGCTATAAATGAATTTCATAGCAAACATGGAACAGGACATGGATCTGCTGATGCTTTAGCTCATCAGATTTTAAGGTCAGGTTACTATTGTCCTTATGTGTTTAGAGATGCTCATCAACATTATAGGACTTGTCATGTATGTCAAACTTCTACACCTAGAGAAAGAAATCCTGCAATGCCCCTACAACCAATATATGAGGTAAGGCCATTTGCCCAATGGGCACTTGATTTCATAGGTGTGATTAATCCAAATTCTTCTGTAGGTCATAAATTCATCTTGACTGCAACGGATTACTGTGCACGTTGGACGGAGGCACAACCTTGCAAGAATAGCACCACGGCGGTGGTCATCAAGTTTCTGACAGAGAACATCACAACCAAGTTTGGGGTTCCATTCGCTCTGGTATGTGATAATGGCCTTGCTTTTTCTTCTGCTGAGTTTATTTCATGGGCATATGAGCATAAGATCATTTTAAAATATTCTTCCAATTATTACCCTCAGGGGAATGGAGTGGCTGAGTCCACAAATAAGAATTTATTGGAAGTAATAAGAAAGTTGTTAGAAAATAACCCTAGGGACTGGCATATCCAGTTGAGATTTGCCTTATGGGCAGATAGAACTAGAATCAAAGCAGCCTTAGGGAATTCACCTTTTAAGTTAGTTTATAGCTAAGATCCAATCTTTCCCATTCATTTACAGATACCTATTTTGAAATTCATGCAGGAGTTTTATAATAAGGATGATAGGATTGAGATTAGACTGCTTAACTTATTAAATATGGAAGAACAAAGAGATGCTGCTTTGCAGCAATTCTCTAAACATCAGGCTATTGTCAAGCACTAGTTTGACAAGAGAGCCAAAATAAAAGCTTTTAGAATATCATATCTGGTGTTATTATGGGATAAGGCTAAAGAAAAGAGGGGAGATCATCAAAAACTTGATAGACTTTGGTTAGGTCCCTATCAAATAGCTGAAATCTTAGGAGAGAATGCCTTTTGTTTGAGTACCTTAACAGGAGAGTTTGTTCCATTACCTATTAATGGTCAGTTTCTCAAGCACTATTTTGGTGCATAAAAAGGTTTGACATTTTAAGAGGAAAATGTATTATATTGTATCATATGTAATTAAGCTTTTGGTTTTTGTTTTTGTTTTTGCTTTTGGTTAAGATAGGTTTTTGATTTCTTTTGTTAGGTTGTTTGTGTTTTTGTTTGTTGTTTTCTTTCTTTTTTGTTTTTTTTGTTTTTGTTTTGTTGGGGATCTCTATTTTGTTCATCTCAAAAGCTTGGGGTTGTTATTCAAAGTATGCTATTGGTACTAGGAGAGAAATTGGTTTAGGTATTTTCATTATAATCATGGAAAAGGATTTCATTTTGAAAACTTATGTCTTATGATCATTCTAGTTTGGGTTTGAAAAGTTATTTAAAGGTAAGAAGATACATTGTGAATATCCTATGCATTGTTATCAAAAGAAATCTATCACCAAATTAGATAAAACATCTACATGAGTAAATGCCTATTTATTTTAGAATGACTCTATCTTTGATTCAAGTGAAAAATCCGATTCCAATACTATCATGAAATCCATTGTAGTTCTCAACCCACATTTCAGATTCATTGAATCTGAGTATTGAGAGACGCATGAAAGAATTTCCACCAGTAAAGTAAAAAAAAAGAAAAGAAAGAAAGAGAAGCAAGCTCAATATCAAGTGGGTAATCAAGTATCTCTATCGGGGCTATGGACGCCTGGCTGGCAGTAGAGCAATGCTTTGTGAGAACTAGAGGCATCTCCGTCGGGGCTATGGACGCCTGTCTGGCAGCGGAGCAATACCCAGGATTTTACTGCACGATAGTTAAAGGACTCAACTAAGGTAGCTTGAATTTTGGGTAGAGTTATTCAAAGAATAGAGAAAGTATCTATGAACAATGATGCACAAAATAAGCACACACTCAGATTCAAAGATAACTCATGGGCACATACATCTGAGATTCTAGCTCAAACTTATCCTACAAATATCTAATTTTATTCAAGTTAAAATGTTTATAAGTCGGTTGTTTTGGGTAACTGAAATTTTCTTTGGGTATCTTGAAAATGGGTAAACCATTTTCCCAGCCGAGTCGCCATTTATTATGCCTTGCATAACCACCCCATCTTTTCTTTGGTCAAAATGGGTCCCCCTCGTTGTTCTTTATCTTTGATTTTTGTTTTTGAGTCTGTCGGAAGCAGAACCGGAACTGAATCGGGTTCTGAAAGTTCTTTGAGGCTTGTTTTTCGTTCTATCCCGATAGTCTTTTTCTTTTGTCTTTGTTTTTGTTTTAACGGAATTGGAGCTAGAATGGGCGTTAACTTAATCCTTACTAAAAGGTGCAAAATCATAATCAACTCCAACACCGGCTCCGTTGCTTTGACTTTTGGTTTTGGTTTTGTTTTGTCTTTTGTTGGCTTTGTTAAGTTGGTCTTTTTACTTTACTTTTTGTTTTTCTTACTTTAGTTTTGTTTTTAGTTGGCGGATGCGGAATCAGAATGGGAATTGAGTTTGGAAATTTTATAAATTTGAGATTTCGTTTCCATATTAGTTCTGCCCCTACCACTTTTTGTCATTGAATTTTTGACTGAAGTTGCACTACAGACAAGTGTTCGTTCTCTAACAGTTTTGACTCCGCCTTTACTACATTTTAATGCATTAATGGTGGTTGCCGGTGTAGGTAGAAATTCACATATTTACCTCTATTAAGGGTTAAAGCCGATCATTATTGTTATTATTACAAGTTTAAGAGTGCGAAGAGCAATAGAAAAGTTCGTTTGAGCAAATTGATCGAGATAGAGAAGCGATATTGTGTGCGAATCGGTTCAGGAAGTTAGCTCGGGTTTGTTTTCGTTTGAGGTAGGTTTCTTATCTTTGTTTTTCGATTGTTTATTTGTTGTCGTGTTTGTTTTGTTTTGCTTTATATATCTACTCGTATGTTCAATCATTGTGTTTTAAGGCAAATCTAGGATCATCGATATGATTGAATGCGTAGGTTCTTGTTTGGTCTTGTTTGTTTTACTTTATCCTTGTTTTCTTGTTTTATCATGTCGTTTCTTTCTATTTTTAGGTATTGTCGCTTTCACATCTTTTTCGTGGTTATGTCATTTTTATTTTGGGTTCGTAGTAGATTATATTAGATTAAGGGTGTTTTTACAGTGTGGTAGATTAATGATTTACAGTGAGTTAGGGTAGATTAGATTTATTGTTTAATTAGGGTTTCGTTGTTTGTGTAGAATGGCAGGGTTTGAATTCGTGCCCTAGTTTTGTTATCGGGTTTGTTTAAATTGGGGTTTTGTATCGCCCAATGATCACGGTTAAATAAGATTTAAATAATGGCCCTAAGATGCAATTGTTCCCTATGGTCATATGAGGGTAGAGTTTAAAGCTCCTTTGCTATGTTATAGCGACCTGGGTTTTAATCATGAAGTTGTGTTGAAAATGAATAAAATATTTGATGATGTCATGATTAACATAGGCAGAGGCGGGATTGGGATTGATTATGGATGTAAGGGATTTTCTTTTCAAAGTTATCGGTTCATTTTCTATTCCGTTTCCAATTCTGAGTTCTAAAAGGTTTTCTTGAAGTATATGATAACATAGGCAGAATCGGAAATGATTATGAACTAAAGAATTTTGTTAGATGAAAGTTATTGATTCCATCGTTTTCTCGTTTCTGACTCTGCGTAGAATGGGAAAGTCTTTCTTCAAAGTAACAATGTCCAAGTCGGAGGTGGATCCGGAATGAAAATAGAATGTGAAAGAAATGAAAATTAGAAGAAAACTAAATCCGTTTTTCATTCCGATCCCGGTTCCTATAACCTCCCCGATTTCGACTCCAAGCCCGTTCATTGTTAGTGAAGTATCTTTATCAGTTTTTGCTCCGAGTCCGCCAGTGTTCTAAAAGGGATTGTTTTGAGTTTATGTCTGGTTCCGAATCCAATGTATATGTAACAGGTATGTTTTAAAAGCATGTTTTATGATGATATCTAAGGATCTAATTAGAGCTTTGCTTTGCAGGAGAATTGAAAGATGTCAGGAACATCAGGAGAGGCTGCTCGAAGGAATCAACTGGCTGGAATATCAAAGACAACACCAAAGGTAAAGAAGGTGAAACTAGAGCAACTGTCTTATACATTTAGGTATGATCATAGGAATTCGGTGGTGAAAGTGAGCATGGTAGAATCGGACTGGTCAGATATCACAGATACTAATCTGGGTCAGTACAACTTTGAGGAATTACATGAAGAGACCTTTGCAGAAAGAGGAAACTTGATAGGGAGAACACAAAGGATAGTTGAATCCAGTCTTGCACATATCACTATGTTTCCTTTATCAGTTCAGTGTTCGGAGTTGATATTGACAGTAGCTAGTACTTACAATCCTGCTACAAGACTCTGCATGGATTCACAAAACAATGTGATTATAGATATTACTCCGCAAATGTTCCAAAGTATATTCAATGTTCCTTATCCCAAGAACTTGGTGCAATTGACTGAAGCAGAGGCATTGGAGAAGTATGGCAAACATAAAGACTCCAATAAGTCTCACTTAAACAAGAATTGGCTGACCACATAGAAGAAATCCTTAAGCAAACTTGCAGACTAGCCGAAGAGGGCAGATTTCAAGAAGGAGGTATCTGACTTGATATTGATGTTGTCCAGAGTGTTTGGGAAGAGGGATGCCTTCCACTTCAAGGAATGGATGTTTCATTTTATTCAAGTAATCTTTCAGGGAGATTACCAGTTTGATTGGTCTATGATTGTTTTTGATGCTATACATGATCAACTCACAAGGGTTAGACAGACTAAATCCTTTTTCATGACTTCTTATGTGGTCTATGTTGCAGCAAGATTGGGGATTTTCCTACGATTAAATAGAGTAGGTATAATGGGAGTTTTGGATGGGCAGAAGAAGGTATGGGAGCACTACGATCAATTATCCCTTCAGGTTGTTGAGACTCACTTCAAAAGAGTCAATGATGCATTTTTATATGTGGTTATCAACCAGTTGAGTGGAGATGCAGGATACAGATTGAGTTCAGAAGCTATGGCTTTTATTGCTGAATGGGGAAGTTGGTACATCCAATACCCCAGATTTACATACTTCAGGTTATTTGGTTTTGAAGGCCACCCACACTTGCTTCCAAGATGCTGCAGCAATAGAATAGTGCTTATGGAATTTGTATATCAAGCCATTGGAGTTAATGCTCAGTTCGGGATTAAGCACAAGACTGGATGTCATAAATTTCCCATGAAGTTGGGGGAATATGGTTGTCCACACTTGAAGGGAGCAAAGGTAGTTTGTAATGAGTTGATACAATTGAAATTAGGATTGTATACAGCTCGTAAGTATTTTGATCCAAGGAAGAAAATGTATGCTTTATTACCTTCAGTGTTCACTAGACACTTTAATTTGTTAGAGGAGTTTTGGTGTGATCGGTAGGATGAATATGATCGAGGAAGAAGAATTATGAAAGATTGCCGATTGCACTTATGGCAGAGTTGGGTATTAAAGAAAATATTCCTGACACTTTGGTGGATGATGGAATTGTATTGGATCCCTCATATGAAGCCTTAAACATTGGCACCAAAAGCTTAGATCCAATAGACTGGAATGAGGAAGAAACAATTGATATTAAGAAAATTGGGAGAACATTTTTGGATAGAAGTGTGCAATGGCTAATGATGAGAGCTCAAGCTCCTCAGGGTCCAGTCCTTAAAAAGGGAAAAGGGTACAAAAGAATCAAGAGGAAGACACCTCCTAAGTAGCCATTAGAATTCCTTCCTCCAGATGTTGAAGAGATAGAACTTGAGGTGGCAAATGATGAAGAAGAAACACAAGAGGGAGATGTTCCCATTGGAGGATATGTTGTTTCTATGCCCACATTGGGTGAGTCATCCACTCAAGCCCCACTAACAAGGAAAAGGAGCAAAGAAGTTCAGGAAGGAGTACTTTATGGCATGGCTGAAACTGTTAAAGGAAAAGAGGTAGGTGAAGAAGTTTTAGAAGTTGAGTCAGACTCAGATGAAACCTTGTCAGAGAAGGAATTGCAAGAAAACATGCCTCTGGATCATACTATTGAGCAGGTTCTTACACAGGAAGAGCAATGGAAACAATTTGAGGATGCCACAAAAAAATCTGATGCAAGGGTTGCAGTGGAGAAGCAAAAGGAAATGGATGCTAAGCTGCAAGCTGATGCTTTACTTCACTAGCAGCAATTACAAGCAAAACAAATTGAAACAAGGGTAGTAACTGATGAAGTAGAGAAGCAAATGAGGCAAGGAGAGCATGAGATCAAGGTCAAGGCAGAAAATGACAAGTTGGAACTGATACAGAAGATCCATGATCTTGAAGAGGAGAAAGCAAGAAACCGAAGGGAAAAGGAAATCCTAGTTGCCAAACTAAAACTTGCAAAAGAAACTCGATAGAAAGAAGAAGAAGCTGAAGCTCTAAAGAAGAAAAGAGATGCTAAAGAGTTAATAAAGAACTAGCAAGCTAAAGAAGAAAGGGAAAAGGCAGAGAAGCTCAACGCCTTAGAAAAGGAAGTTCAAGAAAGAGAAGAAGAGGAAGGAAGGAAGAGAAAATAACTAAAAGATTGAGAAGAGGCTGAGAAGTTGGTACAGATGCATGTTCTGCAGGAGCAACAAGAGAAAGCAAAGGTCGATTCTCAACCTGAGGTAAATATTCAGCCACCCTCTACAATTGTTGCTTCCTCTTCCATGATGATGACTGCTCCCAGTGCTGCTATATGGTTGAAGCTAGACTTGCAGAAGAGAGCTAGAACACCTCCTCAACCTCTTAATTGGGAGGACATGATGAAAGGAATTGAGCAGGAAAAGCCTAAGAAGAAGGCTAAAAATCTTACATTCTACTAAGCTCACAGATAAAGGGGAGATAGTTGTTGAATGTTCCATGCCTATGATAGAAAGGGAGGTAGGGGACATGCAACTAACCGACTATCAGTTGAGTACGGTTAATTTGGGAAGACCCACTATAAATCAATAAATGGATCTAATTGATGTAGTGGCGTCAACAACTAAATCAAGAATGATGAAGGACAAACAAAAGAAGGATGAGCTAAAAGCTCAATTAGATCAGTTATATTCATTCTTGAAGAGTGTTTCCTCTCCAAGGTCACAACAAGTTGCAACCATTGAGACTCTTGTTTTGTTGAGCAAAAAGGAGGTAGATGATTTGGTGCAAGTTAGAGGTAAGGTGGAGATGGTTGACAAATGGACAGATAAAGTGAACCGATAGGTAGGTAAGATTTTAGCAAAAGGATTTGAAGCCTACAAAGAGGCAGAGGGAGTAATAAAAGAGATGCAACAATATATTGAGGCATCAGAAAAACTAGAAGAAGAGTATAAGGAGTATAGTGAAAAGTTAGAAAAGATAAATGCATTGCCTCTAACTACTCTTCTAGAGGAATCTATACTTGAAGATGATAACAAATATTTTATAGAAAAGACTTCTCATATACTTAAATTTAGGACTAGCTTTTTGAGCAAGCATAAGGATGAGATTCAGGAAGCAATTAATAATTTAATTGAGCAGTTGCAAGAGTTAGAAGCAGTCATGGCCATAATTGTAGATGTGAATGTAATGACTAAAGATGGCATGTCTTTGAGTTAGGTTAGAGAGAAATGGAACGAAATATTTCAAAGACTCGTGTAGGAGAAAGATGAAGGAGGAGACTTGGTGATAGATCGGCTTGTAGAAGTCAAAGAAGAAATAAAAGCTGCAGGGAGAGAATTGATCAAGGTTAGAAGTATGAAAGAGTTTACTGAAGTTGAGTTGGATCAGATCAAGTTTGAAGATGACTGGATTGATGGGCCAGATATGGATATGTTACAACAAGTCTTCACCAGTTATGATGAGTTCATTGCGGATCCAGCTTCACATGCATAAAAATCTTGCATGCATGATGTTCTTCTTCCTTGCATGTTGCATGCATGCAACACTGACAGTCTTAAGGGTGCATGACTTCTTTTCTTCTATTTCTATCTTCTATTTTTAGATCAAACTGAATGTATAATGTAAGAACTCAAGATCAAAGTCGATCTGAGTTTCCGAGAAAGTTTAGTTCCTGAAAGGGTGGAATGCCTAAAATAGAAGTAGGGTTCAAATGTTTGTAAATCTATAAATACCTGATGGGTATCATATTGTAAAGGTCGGCTAATTGAGAATTGGATTAGCTTACCTAAAGGCTAGGAGATAGAGTTTTGTAGTGATCATTGTTTTGAAGATACATTGTTACTTGACAGTTTTTACAGTTAATATAATTGCAGGTTTTTTCGAAATACAGTATTTCTTTTGGAATTGAGTTGTTTGTTTGATAAGGCTGACAAGTTATAATCCATTTGAATGCTAGTGATTGTGTTGTAGCATGATAGTTTCTTATGTGGTGAAAATCATTAGAAGAAACTAGATTTAAAGATTATCTTATTAGATTTTCATTGAGTTGAAGTTATTAAAAAGTCTGTTGATCTATAATTTTGATGATGAATGAATGTGTGATTGTTTTGAAATCCTTGAAATATTTGTGAAGAGTAATTGTGAAGTTAATTATGCACCTAAAATGTATGCAGTGGTATAGATTATGCTACAGACTGTATCATCTTATGGTTTTTATGATCTATTAGGAAACATTCATTGTTGAAGGTATATGTCCAGATACTAGATAAATTTGGTTCATATTTACTGATTTACCCCTTTGGTCTATCTTTTTTCTTTTATTTAAAACCTAGTGATTTACAAGAACTATTTCGATAAAGAGAGTCACAGCTTAAAGTCTTTTATTACCAGCACATGCCCTTTGAACATTACAGTTGCATGAACCAATTGAGTGACACCAGACAGTTGAGAACCAACTACTAGGACCTTGGGAGTTAAGCCACTATATGTAGTCTTTCTTTTTCAGGAGAAATAGAGTAGCAATATTCTGTTTAATGTTGTTTGTGTCATTTTAACCATCAACAAGACCAAGCATCCCAAGCTGCTCCTGAAGTAATACATGCATATCCTGTAATCTCTCAAATTTTGGCCACCGTTGCTCCCTCGAATGGATGAGATCACGACTCTCTTGCACAAGGAAAGAAGTCGCATCAGTTTCCCTAAAGAAAATCTGCTATCCATAGCGCATTTTTCCTTTGAAACAACAAAAATGGCGTTGTTCTCAAAAGTGGTGTAGTTTGTAATGTTCTAAACTATGCTGCATGGTTCACTTTGGTACTCCATTTTGACAAACTACGCCATGCGGCGCTGTTTGTGCATGTGGCCGAGTTTGAGGGTAGAAACCCTAAATACCCTAATTGCGTCGCGCAACACTCTTTGCACAAGTGGTCCTATATAGGACCACGTGGCCATGAATTTGCAATTTCCATGGCGCTATATTGTGCGTGTGTTGCCTAGACTGAACCTAAACCCTAATTAATGCATGAATAATGAGAAAAAATAAAAGGTGGATAGGGGTACATACCACGGGTCGTGCGGTGACTGGTCGCTGATAGACTCGTACCCGCTCCAACACATGCAGAGGAAGCTATCATTGTGCCATAGTGACTAGGTCTTAGAGCTCAAAGTGTCAAATTTTTCAAGGTTGTGGATTGCAAATGTATTGAAAGTGACCCCTTGAGGTCTATTTAAGCTTGAAAATTAGGGTTTTTTGACCTAATTTGACCTTCTAACTAGGGTTTTGGTCCCTTGATCCTATTTTCACCGAACTGAGGGTCGTGTTACATCTTTTTTTGGTGTCTTAACCTATTTTTAGACATTCTGGGGTATTTCTAGCCTGTTGAACACCTTGTCATCATTTTTTTGCGAGATCATCCAAAAAATCAAAATTTTCGTCTGATCTCTCGAGGGGGCAATATCCAGCATTATCCTTCCACTGGGGCAGCAATGGGGCATCTGAAAAATTCAAGAAAAATTTGAACTTTGATCACAACAGTTTATTCTTTGAATCAATGCAACAAGTACATTGCTTCGAAGAGGGGCAAAATGTAGACATGGAAAATGTACAAATATCATTTTGGCACGCTTGATCCCGATTACTAACAAAATTTCCTCTTAAATCATACTCTTAGCACCTCATCATGTTTTGTCTCTTAAGTAATCATTATTCGTCTAATTAAGTCTTCTTCCTCCAATGATTAAATTAATCAATTTAATTTAATTAACCTTACATCCCTGTTTAATTAAATAAATCATTTTATTTGATTAAAATCTCTAAAGTCCTCTTATTAAATTAAATAAATTAAATCTTATTTGGTTTAATCTAACATATTCTTTCTTGGTTAAATAAATGAAATCATTTATTAATAATCCCTTCCTCTCAATTCTTGACTTAAATCAATTCATAAATCTAAGTCTAAATTGTCACATCATCTAAATCTTCATTAAATTAATCAAAATCTTGATTAAGTTAATCCCTCTCATTAAAATCCTCTAGAGAATGCAAGTTGCACAATAAATCAATTACTTTGATTTATTTAATCCTCTATTTTCCCTCACAAAGCATCAAAAGGGAATATTCCCTCATTTAAATTCAAAAAGACCAAGTGGACTTCGTCCCTCCAACAAGGCATTTAAGGTCTCTTACATGTCCTTGTGCCTTGAGCCAAGTGACATTAACTCCATTTCTCTTCCCTCTTCAACAAGTCATTTCACAATTCAAATTCAAACTTAATGCATTTATTGGCACTTTGGCCAAATGTGCACAACCACTAACCACTTACATCATGACATGTGGCACTCAACCACTGGATTGAAGATTAGTCCCACATTGCTCAAATCTCACTTTCTCTTCCAAATTGAAAGTTATAAATTGGAGAATTCTCTCCTCATTTCTCATCTACAATCTTCATGCAAAGTTACTCTCTCCACATTGAGAGCTAATTTTTCCCATTTCACTCAACCTATCACTATTTTCACCATTTGTAACAACGTTATTTGACCATTTCTCAATCACTCAAGCATTGCAACTTAGGAATTGGGAAAGGGCCAATTGCAACACTTCATTGGCACCAATTCCCCCATGGGATCTTAATGCTATTTGCTTAATTAGAATTTACATGTGATTTCATTGTGTTATTCATTTTCTAATTTAACTTTTAAATAGATGGATTTCATGGGGAATCTCTCATACTTGTTTACATGCATTTGATCTAATATTTAACCGTGTTTGTTGCTCTTGTGTGCATATGCAGGTTTAGGGGCTCACACAATGCAATTTTGCAATTTTGCAACTCACGAAACCCTTGAATGGAGATCCTTGAAGGATTGAAACTTTCATGAAATGGTTGAATTGGATGCTTGATTTGATGACTTGAATTGATTCTTGAAACTTGAAACCTACATCACAATGTTAGCTCCAAAAACATGTATGATTGCAAAATATTTTGACATGATGCTTGAGATCTTGATTGCTACTAAAGATGATTGATAAATCAACCCTTGAATGATCTTGACAATAATATTTCCTCTTGTCAAATTTCTCTCATAAATCTTCTAGTTTATTTGATAAAATAACCTTTTATTTATAGGTATGCATCCTTAATTTCCTGAAAAATTAAATGTATTATATGTTGACATTGAATTTTGAATTTTGGATTATAAAAATAATGCCAAAAAATGTTTTTAAAATGGGTTGAAAGGATTAGGGAGGACCTATTCACCCATGGGTGAATGGGTCCCAGGCCCCTATTCCTAGAACACACATTGCTCAAGATAATTGATTATGTCTTGGCATTAATTGTTGTTGGGTTTCCCCCTCAAAAAATGTAATTTAATGGGCTTGTATATGTAAAATAGGGATTATTAAGGCATAATTAAGTCTAATTTAATTGAGGGGACCCTAACAAAATGTGAAAATATAAGGGAGTACATTTTTCTACACTATATTTAGCCCCCACTTTAGTGAGAGGATGAGTGCAAGCACAAACTCACACTAAAGTAGAAAAATATGTTCCAAGAGGAGTTCCATGTTGCAATATGTTGTGTCCCTTGATATCTTTGGTGCCACATGGCTCTTGGGTTTGTGGCATGGCTTAACCTCCTCTCATGGATCTTGTATAAATCTGGAGGTTGTATTGAGCATTAAAAGGTTGATCTTTTGGTGCAACAACAACCACCAATGTAACGATTGGTATCAGAGTCGAGGTCATAGGTTTGAACCCCTCGCTTGCACTCTAGGTATTGTTGCAAGATGGTGTGCCCCTTGGTCTCCTTGGTGCAACATAGCTTGGGTTCATGACATGGATTACCCACCTCCAGTGGATATTGTATAAATCTAGTAGTTGTATCGGGCATTAAAAAGTTGATCTTTTGGTGCAATGACAACCACCAATGTAATAGTTCCAACGTAGAAATGTTAGTGAGATAGGATGAAAAATATCATGGACGTGGCCAAGCCCCTAGGATCAAGATCCCATTGAAAACCAACATAAGCACAAAGGAACACACACAAGATGTATGATATGAATCAATAGGACAAGAAGACAAACATACAATGTCAAAGACTAAAAGAAAGGAAAAGGAAAAAGAAAAATGGGTGGATCAAGCCTTGACTATTTTTCCAACTTGATGTGTATCAATCCTTAGAATTTTTTCCAAAAAATGTTTACAAGTGAAACCCATTGTCCACTATCCAAACAACAATGCTCTAATATGGGCTAGTGAAATTTGTTGTCCACTAGGTGAATCCCCAAAAGGTGGCTAATGAGAGAGCATTATTAGGCTCCTATTGAACTAACCATACCAAAGTTATACCTCCTAATAAATTTGATAAGGTTCCACATAATATGAACTTCGAGCTTCATAAGGCTTAGCAAGCTACAATATGCTAAGCAATTAAGAACAAATAAGGCTCTATTGGAAATTAGCAAGGTGTGTTATGCTTGGTGGCCATGAAAAAGGGTTGTAACTTCGAACTTCACAAGGCTAGCAAGCTAGGTTATGCTAGGAACTCATTAACAAACATGCAAATAGGATAAGACATATTCAAATGGGTTTTTCTTAATTCATGAAAGGTTTCCTCTAAGGGAACATTATGCCCAATGTCTCCAAGAGAGGACTAGTTGAGGATAAAAGATTCACAACTTAGGAATGCAAACCATAACATTACCACTAAGAGGAATTTCATATTCTTAGAAAGGTTGCAATATTGAGGGACATCAAACCCAATATCACCAAGTGTAAGGCCCCACCATGCATGTGATTAGTAAAGCTCTAATCTATTTTATGTGTTCCTAAATAGATGGTAAGATGTATTGTAGATGAAAAATAGTGTGATTATTTGATAACATTCTTGCTTTCCATTCTAACATTTTACTTATGTTACCGTGGGGTTAGGAATCGTACATTGTGAATATGAGTTGAAATTGTAAATGGAATGGTTGCAAAATTAAATCTTATTTCAGCTATCAAATTAATCTGATATATGATTGTTTCTTATGGTCTCATTAGTAATGTGTAGGAAAGGAAGAGCTAGTACAAGAAGGAAAGAACATTGAGTAGATCAAAAGACATCTTCTTCCGGTGATGAATTTGACCCCCTTTCAAGGCTTAGAAAGAAATAAAGTTAAAAATTTGATATAAAAAGGGATGATTTATATTTTGGGTTGAGAGGGTATTTATTTGTGTGCCAAGTAAGTTGTAAGTTGGGGGAGAAGGTTTAGAAACCATTATCCCAGTTGAAATTCGGATAGATCCTTAAATGGGTCTTTAAAGAGGGTTCTTGGTCAATTTCCTTGGTTGGGATGAAAAAAATAAACTCTCTAGGGTCTATACCATAGTGGTAGGGGTCAAGTAGGCATACAATAGTGCCCTTAAGACATGATTTGACCCCTGAAAAGTCCTCATTATGGAGAGTGACGTGTTTTGAAGAGAAGATGGGATGGAAAGATGGGGGGTTGTCCAAGTGCATGTTCCTCTTTAATAAGAAAATGACTCTCATTGATGGAGGTAGGTACACTTCTCACCTCCTCACCCAAAAGTTGCAAGTTGGAATTCCTATATATTCTAAAGAGGAAGAGTGAGTGGGGTGTTACCCACTTATCCTTTTGGAGAACTCTAGTGAAGATGGTAGGAAGAATGAGGAGTTGGGAGGAGGAATCTTTTGGGAGACAATGATCAAGATGGCTTGGAGAAAAAGAAGGATAAAATAGTTGATTTCCTCACCTAGAGAAAAAAGAGATAAGTTCTCCTTTACTTCCATTTTCCCTTCTGTTTATTTTCTATAAGAAAGTGGTATGTTGCATGGATCATATCAGAATCAAAAAGTAGAGAGAGTCTATATACATGGAATTTGATGTTAGGTAAATTCTTATTTATTTGTAAAGATTCAAAAGACTCCATGCATTATCTTGGAGCTAAAATAATTTCCTTGCTCGGGGCTATGGCTAGAGCCCATGAGGCTCCATGACGCCATTATGGTAGGGTGGAGAGCAAGCCATCGTCCATTGGTTTGTTGTTCATTTATTGATGTGTAGTTGTAACCAGGAAGGAAAATACTTCATGAGTTTGAGTTCTTGAAAACATAAGTGTTATTTTCGTTTAGACATTTAAATGAAATACCATGTAGACTTAATTGTAGTTCCATGGAAATTGCATGAACATTCTAAACTCTTTTGGATAAATTTTATTTGCACATTGTAAATATAAGTGTGGCCTCTTTTTTTGTAGACAAGGGAATTAGAAGGTTAATACACCTGGGACGAATATTTGTAGACCATTATGTAATGGAAAAGAAGATTTTAGATAGCTAAAAAAAAATCCAGAAAAACTGATATGTAACAAATAAATGGATCAAATGTAAAAACAACGATGAGTTATAGAAATAATAGTAATACATATGGGTTGATTCGTATTTCTGTTCCAGTGACTGTTGATTAAATTTTTGTGGAAAATGGAAAAAGTATTTGTGAATGAAAATATAAATTCTTAAACAAAATATAACCCAAAATAAAAATAAAAATTGATGAGTCAAATAAACTAATGGAATCGTACCCACTTGGATAAAATTGTGTTAAGCAATGAACATATATCTATTAAAAAGCCACCTATATAACAAGGTTGCTGCAAAGTGAAACAAAATAAAATAATGATTATATTAACACTATATTCACTGAACTATGGTGTAATATTCTAGCTGCTGGCTCCAACGATAGCGCACGACCTTGTGGCACCAGCAACAAGGCTTCCAACAGTTGTTATTTCTATATTGTTGGCTCCCTTGGAGGCCGCAGTTCTAATCCCCACCAGTTTGAGAAATGCCTATCTGTCCTGCATCATAAGAGTTGGCCCATAAGAGGTGCACTCATAAAAGCTTATCAAGATCTGCTCAAAATAGAGCGCTCAGCAAATTGAAACAAAACTTGATTGTGTTATCTTCTGCCCTTACATATGTTCCATGAGGTGATTGGAATGCAAATACTTTTAGATGCTTGGATGAGCATCCTCTCTGCCCATGATAGGGTAGAAGTTAGAATAAAGGCATGTTTATAGCTACACCCAAAAGGGGGTATGAATATGTGATCAGATATTATAGTTACAATGTCCTTGGCAGTCATGAATGCGGAACACAGTTTGACAGAATATCCCAAGCCATTTTAGCTAGTGATAAGTCAAGATAACAATAAAGCACGACATAGAAGTGAAAAGGGCGTAAGAAAGTCTGGTCGCATCAATTGAAGTCCCCATCTACCAACAGTGGAAGGGAGATCATTCATCTTAGAACACGAGAAATAGGAGTTATTTCTATCTAATCACCCAATCCGTCGTATCAATGACAAAGCTTCTAATTATAAAATTCCAATGGCATCGTTGAATAATTCCTAGAAAACAAAATAAATGAAACTCTAGGTTGGAACCGTACAAGTAAAGTCATCTCAGGTCGATTGCACTGCAATGTGGGTAAGAACACTGAACACGCCATCTCTAGGATTGATAATATGGTTTTATGCGAAAGTGCCAGAGTCATTTAATTCTTGAGCTCAAGTCAAGAATACTGCAGTCCTTTCCTCTAAAATATTAATTGCAAATGCGTAGTTGGTAGTCAGGTATCAAATAAGATATCATTGGGACATGTGACCAGCGTCGTCAATCATAGATCACAAGTGGTCTGGCATCGACATTAGTCTCTGGTAGGTCTGTTCTTGGTACTAGTTGCAGGGAAATGAGCCAATTTTTTGATCCAACCTACAGACCAGAGATCTTAATCAATAATGTTGTTTTTTTGGTAGCCTCAAATCTTCAAGGGTAGTTGTTGATTTATTGCTGCCTCAGTAAACTTGCTAATGAGTACTGCAGTGTTTGAATAATTATCCTTTCAATACGTTAGTACATTAGTATATGGGTGCAACAATATCCGTAAATAGTATCAATGGTGCAGCAATAACTGTAAATAGTATCAGTGATAAAATAAAAATATTTACTATTGCAGTGAGATAAACTGCTACCCACTTGTCTGTTATGAATATAGTTAATGGTTATGCTCTTATCCAGTTAAAACTGTTGAGAAAATGAAGGCTCTTATGTGCAGCAGATCTGAATGGTTTTCAGCAATTTTGTGCACAACAATTGCTGCTAAATATTGTGCAAAACAATTGTTGTTTTATATACTTAGTTTGAGGATGAAGAGGTGTTCTATTTATTCTATTATTAGATATTTTTGAAACTCTCTAATGCCATTATTGGGCGGCTGTAATTTTCAGTTTTTCATTCTAATTTAATTCTCTTTTCCAATAAAAAAATAAATTGTATAAATAATAATAATAAAGAATTTAATATGTGGGAATAAGATTATTATTATTATTAATATTAATGTTGTTACCATCAGCAATAAAAAATATTGAGATCTTAAATTCAGGCGTTTGGATGGAATATGGTGTATTTATGAAAACAAAGTAAAAAATGAAAATAATAATAATTTACATATTATTTTTTCACATTTCAATTTTCATGCCATGGAAAATGTAAGCATATTGTTGTTTATTTTATTTTCTTGTATATTCTTATCTAAATAAAATCTACTCCTACGTGGAAGAAAAGAAAATCAGATTGGGGGCCTAAATTAAAGGAGATGTGGCTTAAGTACTACATTCCTTATAAATGCATGAAATTATAAAAGTCATCTTTATAAGTTAAAAATAAAATAAAAAAACATATGTAGATATATAAGAAATATAAATAATCAATTTATATAATAAGAAAGTTAAATTGAGTAGTATTTATTTGCATATTATAAATATACTTTAAATATATATCTAAATATAAATAGTTGTTATTTATGAAAGTGAGTCCATTTATTATATATTATATGTAATTATAGTATATAAATAAATTAAATATCTTTATATATTAAATTGATTAGTGTCTTAAAAATAGAAGATTTAAATCTATTATTAGACCTATTTTATATTTAAATAATATATTAGTTATGTGATTACAATATATGAAATATGAATGGTTAATCATTATTTTATTATTTTATTTATTCTTTAATTATTTAAAGGAAGCCTTCACTCTCGTTGTCATTAAATTATTTTGAGAGAATTACGCAAGTGAAACTTAGATAGTTAATGGGAACTGTCATCGATTGAGTTAATTTTTGTTTTAGCCTTCAATGAAGCTAGTTCATCATACTCCCATTAGTCTTGGCATAGCACTACCATTAGAATGTTAAACATTACTCAAAAGGGTAGAGTAATAAGCTCAGGCAATCCTAATTTAGTTATGTTTACTTCATTATTGATTTAAGGTGTGTGTGATAAACTCTGCACACCCAATCGCTCTAGTCCTTCATCTTCCCACTCTCAAACAGTGAGTCAAAGGTGACATTACATGGGAAACGTCATCTGATGTGTGTAATGCCAATTCCAGGTGAGGCATAAAAGATCAGTTTAGTGTAGGTATGCATGCTTCTTGAAAAATATTTGATGGATCTATTATATTCCCTTCGTGCAAAATCTTGGGCATTACATTGGGTTAGGGTAATCATCATACTTTGAAATTAAAGATATCAGTGTCCATATCTAGAGTTAGCCAAGGTTGGGCAAACTTATTCTAGAGTGTGGTTTAATATTGGTATTTGTTCTTGAAGCAATTTCTCTTCTCTTACCCTCATGGTCCTTCCTATGTTTTATCCTCTTATGGATGTCAAATAAAGTTTTAGAATTATTGTAAGGCATATGTATTAGGGGGTGTCAGAGTATTGTTAAAATAATACCAATCCCATATTTTCTTGATTTTTAAAATGCTTCAAAGAGGGAGATGTTATTTGGGGAAGATAAATATAGGTCGTAAGAACATATTTGGTGTGGTCATAAATTAGGAATCCAATCATCAAGATGTTATTAATAAGGTTTAAATGTTGAGCATGGTAAACAAAATATATAAAGTGCATAGTAGTCTATTGATTGTATATAATACCTTTGTAAAAAAAATGTTGGGTTTTTTTGTGTATAATTTTTTCAGGCATGACACCAAAAAGGAGACACATCACATGAATTGAGAAGACCACACTTTGCATAAAAAATTCATACTTCCTAGGATATGTATATTATCATCACTAAGAAGGAAACATACAAACAATGAATGGGGGACAATATGCCCCCATTTAAAATGCCAACATACTTGCTATGTTGGTATTTTATGTAGAAAGAAAGGAAGAGGGGATCCTTTGAAAGAATGCATCCCAAAAAAATAGTTATCTTTGCCTCCCAATCATAGAGACAAAGACAACCACCAAGAACTACCATATTTCTACCAAGAGAAATATGGTTGCACCTAACATTGTGACACCATGAATGGAAATGAGCAAGACACATAAAGCTACCAATGCCACATAGTGATGAGAAAAATGACAGGTTGAAAATCAATATGAATTAAATAAATAGGTTCTCCAACATAAGGAAGACCACAATCCTTAAGATGTTGAATTTTATCACTCAAAGCCTTACATTCATTAGTAGAATTACCATGAACTTGATGATATGCATGAAATGAACTTTCTTTGTAAAATTTATTTCGTGTTCTTAGAGGGAGAGATATCAAGTGATCTTGGAGAAGTTTTGACACGATACTCTCTTGATCAATAGTAGAAGATGCTGCTTTCTTTTGTGACAAATATATCTTAAGTTCTTAGTACAAGGTGTCATACATACACAAGACTCATTAGATTGTGAGATTTTTTACTTTCCCTTAAAGGAGGGTGTAAAATATAATGAAGCCATAATTACCAAGACAAGTTGTTGAAGATGTCCTAGGAGTCTTTTTCATGATGACATTTATATTAAGTGAAGATTTCTTTGATTCTTTCATTTCTTTTGAGGGACAATAACCAAGACCACTAGTTGTTTCTATTAGTCCAGGATGTACCAAGGTTAAAGATAGCTTAGAAGAATATTTTGTAATAGTGTTGGTATTGAGTGAAAGAATTTTTTATACTTTTGTTTGTTTCAAGGAACGATAACCAAGAACCCTAGTGGTTTCTTGTGTGTTAGGCTCTATAGGGACATAGATACCTTGTTCTCTAGCACCACATCCTTTTCCACTATAACCAAGTTGTTTCAAAATTTTGTAACCTCTTCCATAAATATTTTCTATTTCTTTTGGATTTGGTGGTTGTTCATAGTCAACTTCATCAAAGTTCATTGTGTAATTTTCTTCTTCTTCTAAAGTGGTTGAAGTGGATGCTTTCAAAGGTTCTTCTGAATTTTGTGTTGACATTACCATTGGTTCTTTTTCCTTTCAGACTCTTTTGTTATGATCTTGTATTCTCACCTAAATGTAGGTGTAAAATCCAAGGAACCCGAATCATCATCCAATAAATTTGTGATGCTTTCAATATTGTTTTCTTTTTGTTCTTCTTGCATGGGTTCCACTTTTGAATTTGGTATCAATTTTTTTAAAGGACTTTCCTTATCTTTCTCAGTATGCATGCAACTTTCTAGCTCAAGGTCGGTGTTGATTGTGTACACTATTGTCATAGACATACTTCATTATAAGATGAAGAGTTGAAGGTACTACATGAATTTTGTTAATCCATGGTCTTCCCAAAAGAATATTATATGAAATATATTGAGGCATAACATGGACAGGAGTTTACAATGTGGCCTTTCCAACTTGTATATATAATGTGATCACACTAAGAGGTTGTTTTCCTATATTATCAAATCCATTGATATATAAAGATTCTAGTTGTATTTGTCTTTTGTCTATTCCAAGTTTATCCAAGAGGTTTATGCTACAGACATTAAGGGTTGAGCCATTGTCAACAAGGGTTTGCTTTATCCTGCACCTATTAATGATAGCTATTATCATGAAAGCCTCATTTTTTTTTTGCAATTCTAATGGAGGTAACTCATCTTGATGGAAAGTAATATCTAAGTTGATCAAGTTCATACCTTGAACTAGGGTTGTTGACTCATTTGATTTCACACTATGAGGGATAAAAAGTTTTTGCAAGGTAGTTTGAAGCATGATATGATAATTAGGTGAGGCTTGGATAAGATCCCATAAAGATATCTTAGTGAGAGTATTGTTAAGTTTTTCCACAAGATCATACTCTTTTCCACTACACTACAAGATATTAGGTGTAGGTGGGAGATATGGTTGAGGTAATGGAAGAGATGTTGGAGTTTATCTTGGTTGTTGATTGTTTCTAGTGTTATATGTATGAGCAATGGTATTGTAACTCGGTTGCTATGAAACATTATTACTCTCAAGTTGCCTTGTAAAATTCAAGATATCTCCTAGGGATAATGGTTGCTTTTTAGGTGGTCCTATGATAATCATAGGTTTATTTTGAACTTGAGGTTGATGTGAGGGTGGATAAATGGTAAGAAGTGGCTCAAGAGATGACTTGGGAGGTCTTATAATTAGAGGAATTGTAGGAAGACTCAAGGGATATCTAATGTTCAAAACCTCAAAAGACTTATCCTTGTTTTGATGATATTTCAGTGAAGGGAAGTCTAATGCCACTTCATCATCTTCATCTAAGGAAGCCACATTACTATTGTTTGAATGAATTGTATTAATGTGATCATCCTCTTGCTCTATGTTTTTGATATATTAAGTTTCATTTATAGGGTGCAGTACCCTTTACACCATGAGCCCAAAGGGCCAAAAAAGATCAAGTCCAAAACACTAAAACTTCAAACCAGAATCCACCAAAAATAATGGGACACAGAGACAAAAGACCAACAACTGACACACGAAGACCCAATGACAAAATAAAAAATAGATACAATAGACTAATTTGTTATTCCCTCCCATTTCTATACAGGGAGGTTCAAAACATCCTCCCAAATCTAGTTGGGGCCCTCCTCCACTCCTCCATAGTCTTCTTGTCCACTTCTTCCTTGAGCACATCAGAAAGGGTACCAATAGAATAATGGATAATTTTGATGGTGAGCCGAGTTAACCTAGAAAATTTCCTTTCGAGTTTATCCATACACTCCAACAACTTGCCATAATCATCCTCCTTGTCTAGTCTTAGCATTATCTTTCTCAATAGCCCTAGGGTTTGAGGAGTGGGTCATTGAATATTCACAGAGCATCTTTTTGAAGTCAGAAATATGACTAGCTCCCTCCACAAATTCCTCCTCCACCACCACATATTCTTAATGAACATGCAAGTGAACTAAGTTGCAACAATCAAATAAAGAAGCCCATGCTAACTTTACACAGCAGCTTGTCATCAACAAGTGCCAAAAGTATTGGCTGAAAGCTCATCAATATTGTAATAGAAAACACCATCATCACTTTCATTCAAGAAACTAACAACTAAAACTAACTTGGAAGGTAGAACCATGCACACATAATGAGAAAACTCAAAAAGTAACACCCATAGATCATGCAATGTTGCTTTCTATTACTGTAGAATGTTTTTACAACAGTTCTCCAACCTTTTACAAATGAGGGGGAGACCCCTATTTATAGTTTTCCAAAGCCCAAATGACTTTCTATGATTGAGTTACATTATGTGGCTCAGATTCAATTACATTAGGGCTTCACCTACCTCACAATATTGAGCAATTTAAAATACATCTGTTGTCTTTTCCCCATTTTGTCTTTTAGCGGCCAGTCACTGTAGTAGTTTTGTCTTCTAGCTGATCTCCCTTTTACTGTAGCTAAAACTATCTGAAAGTTGCCTTCTTTCTGATGGACTTGCAGTATTCTTCATTGCATCAAATGGTTTTGTCGACGATTGGCATCAATGGATTAGTTGCCCCTAATTTGGGTGGACAACCCCCAAAGATCATCATCATCTGGTGAAAAGTAGCATAGCCCCCCTTGAATCTTGTCATTGACTTCCTTGGCATAGGCCTTCTTTAGATGTCAGCTCTAATGGGCACCATGAGGAGAGGTGGGCATAAAATGAATGGTGATAGGAGCCACATGCTTCTCCTTATTCATCTTTCTCAATGGGTCTCCCGACGGACTTGCGGTAGGATTCTTGAAACCTACATGCATGAAGTTTTGTAAGTGATTTCATACACAAATCAAGGAAAATGTTAATCAAATCTTGCAAAATCCTTGTTATATCCATCCATGCATCATCGAAAGATCATAATATTTACTATGAATTTCCACTAATAGTTTACTGGAGGACGTTTCATTGTTCTGAGAACAAGAAGTCGAAATGCCATTTTGAAAGGGCGAACAGGGCGTGGTGACCCAAATGGTATCTCCTAGCTGCAAATTTGGAATTTGAAAGATCCATGCAGGAGAGGATGCAATTTTTGCATGTGGGTCAAAGTCCATTTTTCGAATTGGGAGAGTGTTTGAATGTTTCGGGAACAAGAAGCCGAAATGCCATTTTGAAAGGGCGACAGACAGTCCGGGCTTTGGATGGTATCTCGAGACTTCAAATTTGGAATTTAAAAAGTTAATGCAGGAGAGGATGCAATTTTAACATGTGGGTCAATGTTCATTTTTGATTAGGAGGCCACGAAGGGGCTGGGTTCCGGAATGACTAGGGACGGGCGAAGCTCCCAGATGGTGGCACAGGGATGAACTTCTGAAAACGGCCATGGAGGGGCCGAGCTATGGAAGCTGGAATGTCGAAGGTAAATGGACAAAAGAAATGAAAAAAAGGAGACAAAATCCTGGAAATGGCCACGGAGGCGCCGGGTTCTGGAACAACTAGGGACGGACGAAGTTCCCAGACAACGACAGAGGGACAGACTTCCAGAAATGGCCATGGAGGGGTCGGGCTCTGGAAGCCAGAATGTTAGAGGTGGACGAACGAAAGAAACAGAAAAAGGGAGACGAAATCCCTAAAATGGTTATGGACGCGCTAGGTTTTGAAACGGCTAGGGACAGACTTCCAAAAATGGCAATAGAGGGGCCAGGCTCTTGTAGCCGGAATGTTAGAGGCAGACAGATGGAAGAAATGAAAAAAGGGAGATGAAATCCCGAAAATGGCCATAGAGGCACTGGGTTCCGGAATGGCCAAGGACGGACGAAGTTCCCAGACGGCGGCAGAGGGACGGACTTCTAGAAACGACCATGGAGGGGCCGGTCTCTAGAAGCTAGAATGTCAAACACGGATGGATGAAAGAAATGGAAAAAGGCAGACAAAATCCTAGAAATGGCCATGGAGGTGCCGGCTTCCGCAACAGCCAGGGATGGATGAAGTTCCCGGATGGTAGCGGAGGGATGAACTTTTGGAAACGGCCACGGAGGGGCTGTGCTCTGGAAACCGGAATGCCAAAGGTAGATGGATGAAAGAAATAGAAAAAGGGAGACAAAATCCTAGAAACGGCCATGGAGGCATCGGGTTCCAGAACGGCCAGGTATAGACAAAGTTCTCGGATGGCGGGGGAGGGACGAACTTCCGGAAACGGCCACAGAGGGGCCGTGCTCCGGAAGCCGCAATGAAAATTTTGCAACTCCTTGAAACTTAACGAAACTTTGGTAGTTCACTTAGGCACCACAAAAACATCCCAAATCCATGGGAAACTTGTCCCCAAAGTCAAAAATCAAGGAAAAAGCGAATCAAGCGAGCAGGGAGGCGAAGCCTGGAAAACCCAAGACTTAGCAATTTTTTATTTTAGGGGCAAAATATGGTCAACCAAAAATGAGACTTTGAAGGGCGCATTGACCAACTAGGACACCAAAATGAGGGGCATGCAAAATGAGGGGCACACAAAACGAGGAGCATGAAAAATGAGGTAGCAACAAAATGACCTGGCTAGGCAAAAGGAAAGAGAGGGTCCCTATTTCGAATGGGGTGTGTGTGCAAAACATGCACAGCACTAATGATAGTATTCTCCATCCTCGTATCCATGGTAGCAGCCACAATAGTGTCCCCCTTAGGATATTTACCCACATTGTTCTTTACTCCGCTATCTGTGGTCGGAAGTTCCACCTAGCATTTACCCTCTTCCTTACCTTTTTTCCTTGTAATTGGTTTGCTTTCAGTCTTGCGAGGAGCAATTTTGAGCTGGTAGAGCCTAGTAGCCACTTTCGACTAAGTGGTCCCTACACCACCCTTCTTCTTTTTGGCAGGGGTTTTATGCCTAAGGGTATTCAGAGTTTTGGTGTCCACCGAAGGGGTTTTCATTTTAGGGTCCATAGACTTAGTCGAGGATGGATTCGCAGTGGCCTGGTCAAGGGGTTTAAGGTCCTTGATACAGACAACAAATATAGGTTTGGGTGGACAAAGAGCTAAATGGAAGTGATAATGCCTCAAGATGAGGCCTTGGTGGAGTGGTACGGGGGTGTTTCATTAAAGTTTTGTGAAGTAGTGGGGTGCTGCCACAATAATGGGTTACACTTTTTGGGACATCCTAATTTTTGCTGAAATCACATATTTTTAGAAAATAATGATTTAAGCCTTAAAAAGGTTCCATTTTAAGGGTTTTAATTGAAGAGGTTTTGATCAAACCCACTTTATATCAAACCCCCTTGGATAGAAAGCCGCTAGTTTTAAACCATACCTATAATGGAGTCTCCTCTACACCTATCAAAATGCTGATAAAAAACCACTTTTGATTTACCTTTTAGGGGATCAAATTAATTTATTTAAAATTATTTTTTTGTAAACATGTAATCCTTATTATAAGCTTCCCAAAAAGTATAATTTTAAATATATTTAATTTTATTATTATATTTATTTTTTATTTCTTGTGAATGTAAGTTTTTCAATGAACATCGAGGTCTTTATTTCACACATACGGAAAAATAGGAAAAGAGAGAATTTTTTTTCTTAAAAATTCATGTACACTAGCTATTGATGTCCTTATTCCAACAAAAAAAGAATAAGTTAATTCAAATGAATACAAAAAAAGTTATGCAGCTGAAAATATAATATATCCAAATTATAATTACTCTGAATTAGAAAATTAATTAAAAAATATATATGGAACAAAAAGTTATGAAAAAATATCCATCCACTAGATAATAGTGTGAAAACACTATATTTAAAAAATTAGAATTGTATGCTTTTTGTAAAAAAAGTTATGCAGCTGAAAGTAAGCATCAGTTTTTGAAAATGATGTTTAGTAAAAAAAATAAGTTAATAAAAACTAAATAAAATAATTCACAATTTATTTTTTAATTTTTTAAAAATATAATTAGATTCTCAACAGAAAATAACACAAATCACTAGTTTTCTTCATCTTCAAATACCTAATGGTTTAGCTTCTATAGGCGTACGAAAGTGAAGATCTGGTGAAAAATGTTGATTTCAATGTCAAGTTTGGTCAAAAAGTGTAACCCATTATTGTGGGATCACCCAGTGTCCAAACAAATCTTAATAAAATTCTCCAAATCAATTAGCAAAATGAAAGGAAAACTTAATAGTATTTTATGAGGAAGGTGATTGAGAAGAGGTAGATGGTAGTAGTAAAACACCCTATGCCTACCTTCTAAGATCACATATTTCATAATATCCAGACAAACTTGGTCCCAAGGACGAGGGAGTGCTTCCCTTTCAAAACCCGACTCAGACTCGATCAATTTTTTGTTGACTTTGAAGAAAGCATCGAGACTTTCATTGTCCTAGGTGTTGGTGTGGTTTTCGTACTTTTTACCGCTACATGAAAGCCCAGTTGCCTGAGCTATGACTTCCTCATTAACCTTGAAAGAGATAATCCCCATCGTAACCCTCCTATCTTTCCAAGAGCTCACAAACTAAGCTGACATCCTCACATCATGTCCCACTAAGCACTCCATCAACGATGCCAACCCGCCCTCAATGCAAATATGCCACACCAACGGATCCTTTCAAAATTCCACATAGTTATCCAACTTAGTCCTCACCTTGTCACCACCCATCTTAACACATTTCCCTCTGAGATACCATAACCCCTATGATAAAAGGAAACTAAAATGGTTGTCAATATGAAAAATCACCCATAAACCACTATTTTTATGCCAACCAGGACAATGATGAATTAAGGTAATTGGCATATTACATGTATGCTAGATGCCATTTCCAAGGAGAATATCTATGCATGCCCATAATTAAAAATCCCTAGACACTAAAGGCTTAGGTTCTGAAAAATGAGTAAATTAATAGGTTTTCCATTCAAATTTCCCATGCACAAGTACCAATGCCAAATGGCCATGAGGCCAAGTATAGAAATCCCTAAGTAAAAATCCTTTCTTCTATGAAATTTTCTAGCAATCTCGATGGGATTCAAAATGAAATCCACATGACATGAAGTCACTTCAAAATTAGTGACCCAATAGAATAGTGAATTGAATTTGAATATCTGTATAGATATGTTGAGATTGTGACAAGACCGCTCATTAAATTTGTGCATGGTCAAACCAGGCTTAAAAATTAACCCGAGGTACTTCCCATCACCTCTCATAATTATCTTTATATCCACCTTATTCCATCTCCTCAAATGATGCCTCATATTTAACACCTCATCAACCTTCTTCATCCACATCACCCAAAGTACAATTATATGGACAACTATGAAAGCCTTAGAAGAAGTATATTTAGCTATCACCATGGATGACAATGGTACCATATTCCTTAAGGATGAAACCTTGTATCTTTGAGGGTAAACTCCCAAGACCCCTCCAACATTTGGAAATTATCCAAGAGGAACCAAGATTATCTAGAGCATCAACAACTTGATTACCCTCCTGAAAGGTGTGGGATAAAATATTCATATCAAGATTCAAGACTAGGTGATTTATGTCTAGTAGGATATATCTAGTATTCCATCCTAATAACATACCAAGTTTGATTGATTCAATCATAGAAATAGAATGCCTATCTATATGGAGTTTCTTTATCCCTAGAGTAATAGCTAGTTGGATGCCTTGGCTTTCGCAATCATGGAAGTCTAAAATCCTATGCCCCTGACTAACTTGCCACAAATTTACCCCTCCAATCTCTAGTAATACCCCTAATGCTAGCCCTGCCAGGGTTCCCCTTGGCCGCCCCATCAAAATTGAGCTTGTGCCATGCCCAATCGGAGGGTTTCCAAATTGTATTATGTCTAGCCCAGGCCTTAGAGTTATCAAAGGAGTTGATCTCCAACTTTCTATTCTAGGCCTTAGCCATTTTGATCTTCCACTCAGTAGGTCCTTTTTTCAGGATCTTCCTAGTGTAAATCAAAACATTTTTAGATATAAGCTTAGACCAAAGCCAAAAACCTCCTTAGGACTCATGTCAAGATTTTTGAAAATATGATTATTCTTCTCTTTCCACAAGTACCAACAAATGATGGGGCAAAATGGTTCCAAATATCTCTAGGGATAGGATGTTGGAAGGGACTAGACTAGTCCTCAATGAAGGATTTGATGTCCCCACACATATTCCAGTGGGTCCCCAACTATCCAAAAGCTAATCCCAAACTTCAACAGCAAATGGACAATGCAATAATAAATGATCAACAAAATCTTCATTGCTTTTACATAACAAACACCTCTTTGAGATCTAAAATCCCCTTTTCCTTAGGTTATCCTGATTTATTATCCTACATTATGATAGGTCATCCACTAGAAGAAATTGATTTTATGAATCGTGTTTTTGTTCCAGACCTGTTGCACTATGTTATCTTCCCTAGTTGAAGAGTTTTTAGAAGAGGAGAAAACTATATTTTCATGACATTGAATGGTTGGATATTCTAAAATAAATTCATCACAAGTAGGGGATATGATGGCATCCTCTTGTATCAAATCATTCTTACAAATAGGAGAAATAGGAAAAGTTATATTAGGGTATGTGTCAATGATCTTGTCATTGTATCCAACAATGTCTTCCAAAGTGGGAGGTAGGGGAAAGAAACAAATATGATTCTCATAACTCTCATTGATTGGATCTTCTGACACCAAAATGTCTTCTTCACAAATAGAAGAGATATTAGGAGAAGAACAAAGTTGATAGTCATGATTTTCCAAGGTTGTATTATCTTTCACTAAGTTAGTTTCACACCTAGGGGTAGAGAGATCAATTAAAAACAAGAAAAGAGGGGAGAGGACTTCATATTCATATGCTTGTAACAAATTATTAGAGTATTCAACAAAATCTGAATTTGGAACATGAAGTATTATAACAAGAGACTTTTGTAATGAAAACATGATGTAATAATTTCTCTATAGATATGAAATGCAATATTTTTTCAAATTTTCAATGCGTAAAATAAATGGATGATTTGACCTTAATGCATAAATAAAATATTCTTAAAAAATGAAAACTTGAAGTAGTGGTTTACTAGTGGATGTGGGAAGTGTAAAAGACCACAAAAATTCTCATAAAAGATGGTTTTGACAGGCCCTGAAGGACTCATTTTCCCATGGATGAATTGGTCTCTGTGCAAGGTTTGAAAAAGTGAAAAATATAATTTCTGAGTTGTATGTGTTCTTTGTTCTAGGTCTCAAATTGTAACTTCTGTGACAAAATTTTCCATAATTTGATGTCTAAATTCAAGTGAAATGAATGGCAAATGATGAACAATATCACACTTTTTAAAATGCAATTTTGAGTCAATTTTTTAATGTGAATGATGAAAAGTACACTAATATGCAAGTATTATGCAAAATAAAAGTAATATGCATGCAAATTTTTGAATTTTTCAAATTTTAAAGGATGCAAAATAAAAAAACTAAAAACTTTAATGAGATGCATACTAGTGCAAGTTTAACAACCCTAAATGAGATGCAAAGTACTGAAATGCAATGAACACTTATGTAAATCCTAGATCTAGGGTTTGAATGATCAACAAATCAAAAATTAGAATGTTGAAAATGTTGGGTTCACTATAACGAAACATAGAAAAATAGTGCATAGGTCCAAAACACATGGCTTTATACTATATTTAAAGTGTTTCACCAAAATTACTATAAATAGAAAGGTAAAATGGGGTGTAATGAACATACCTATTTTTTTTTTAAAAAGGAAATGAGATCCTCCAAGATAGAATTAACTTTTATCCCTTAGGTGAGTCAATTCTATGGAAGATCTAGCAATTTCCTTTATGTGTGTCGATGGGGGGTAAAGTTCAAACAACACTTTTGTGAGATGAAAATAAAATAGAAAATGACCTCAAATTTGTAACCTAAGATCTTATTCATGTAGATGAAACATAGCTCTAATAGAAATAGTCGATTTTGTGCAAAATGGATGAGTGGAAGACACTTAAAACTTGCCTCAAAAATTGGTTGTTAAGTGTCTAGAAATGGTGAATGAGTCTTGAGACAACATTTTGAATAGAATTTTTGGGAGCCTTTGAAGATAGAGCTGGGATGCAATTTCACACTAGTTTCACTCGAAAATGATAGAAAATGAATTTGAGATCTAAGTTTATGTGATCTTGACAACTTTTCTTGCAACTATGATAGCTTTTGAAAATTTTGTAATTTTGCAATTTAGTGATCTCCACTCCTTAATTTTTCTTCAACCTAGGATCTGCAATACAAACACAAGAGGGAATTTTTTTTTTTTGGGTGAATGGGGGTTTGCCTTGGTCAAACCCTGCTTTGGTAATGAAACCTTGAATTTAAATAAAACATGAAAGTAATGATGAATGAAAAATGCAATGTTAAAACTCACCAAACCCTTGAATAAAACCCTTGAATGGAGTTCCTTCAAGGACTGAAACTTGCATGAAATGGTTTAACTAGATTCTTGGTTTGATGACTTGAATTCATTCTTGAAACTTGAAACCTATATCACAATGTTAGCTCCAAAAACATGCATGATTGTAAAAGAATTTGACATGATGCTTGAGATCTTTATTACTGCTATAGATGACTAATAAATCTTCCCTTGAATTCTCTTGACAATAATATTTTCTCTTGTGAAAGTTCTCTCAAAAATATTCTAGTTGACTTGATAAAATAAACTTGTATTTATAGGTATGTATCCTTAACTTCCTAAAAATTAAACATTACAAGATGACATTGAAATTTGAATTTAGGATTATTAAAATACTGCCAATCTTTAAAAAAAAAATGGGCTCAAAGGCTTAGGGAGGATCCATTCACCCATGGGAAAATGGGTCCCAAGCCCCTATTCCTGGAGCACACATTGCTCAAGATAATTGATTATGTGTTTGCATTAATTGTTGTTGGGTTTCCTTTTTGAAAATGTAATTTAATGGGCTTGTAGATGTAAAATAGGGCTTATTAAGGCATAATTAAGTTCAATTTAATTGAGGGGACCCAAAAAAAGTGTCAAACTATAAAGGAGTACATTTTTCTACAGTAAACTTCTCAAGTGCTGACAACAATGTCAACCACAATAAATTCAACAAGTTTTTTCATCAAACCATTCACAACAAGCTCCTCAACCATTGCCAAACATATTACAATATTCATCAAGTGTTGACACCAAAGACAACCAATGATAAGTTTTGACATCTGAAAGGGAGAAAATTGTCGTCACTTATGCTTTAAGACATAGGACAACAATCTTCATAGCTCTCTCATTCAAGGATAGATCCTAGAGATCTCAATCAAATGGTGAAAATGGGAGAAAGAGATCTATTATGGGATTGTCCTAGGATATGTTTAGAGATTAATTAAGGCTGAAAGAGGGGTTCACCACCAAGTTTAAACTTGGAAAGACAAATTCAATGCAAATAAAAATGCTTAACCCTAATTCAATGCAATCTTTCACTAAATGACCTAGAAATGCAAATAAAACAAAATAGAAAGTTGCAAGATGAAATATATGCACCTAGAAACCTGAAGCAAACTTGAATGAGCTCTAAAACTCTGAAAATCCTAAATTTTTTACCTACTGGGACTCATTTGCTAATCTGGGTGAATCAGTCCTAGATCTAGATTTCTCCACATGAATAGGTTTCTAGAAAAAGGGTATCTGAATCTGCAAAAATCTTGAAAAA
Organism: Sequoiadendron giganteum; assembly: GCA_007115665.2. Classification (NCBI taxonomy): domain Eukaryota; kingdom Viridiplantae; phylum Streptophyta; class Pinopsida; order Cupressales; family Cupressaceae; genus Sequoiadendron; species Sequoiadendron giganteum. Next base: position 286,291,200 of record CM021110.1, on the reverse strand, counting down.
ATGCCTGTGGTAGGACTCATTTGCCACTTCTGGAAAATCAGTCCCATTTTGTCGTGAAGTGTCCTAGGAGTAGAATTTTGAACTGAAACTTTGCAAGCCTCTGAAGATGGATCAAAAAAGTACGTTTCCACTGATTTCATGCAAATTGGATGGTTACTTTGCCCTAGATTTGAGTTTCCATGAGTCTTGATAACTTTTAATGACAAATTTGATGACATTTACAACTTTATCATTTTGGTACTTTTGAAGGCTTCAAATCCACTTTTCTACAATCTATAAACCTGCAATCACACATGCAAAGAGGAGAGAAACTTGGTGATTATTACTGAATAGGGGTTTGCCTTGGTCAAAGCCCTTTTAAATAATTAAACCAAATGATGAAATAATGAAAGATGAACATGAAACATGCAACATAGGACATGGAATATGAGCAATGATAGTTTGAATGATGTCTTGTAATATAAATCACTAATCTAGCATGAAATGGCCATGAAGGATATAGATCTAGATATTGAGATAAGTGTAGAACAATGCTTGTCCTTTTATCTTGAATGCAACATCACAACACTAGATCAATAACATGCTTGATGCTTGATATCCTTGACATGATAATAGATCTTGAATTGTTGCGATGATTGATGAATAATTCTACCCTTGAATGCCTTAGAAATGATCTTGTAAACACTTGAATGCTCTTGTGAACTCAAACTTTCTATTATGAATTATCTCACAAAATTCTTACGTGAAAATGAGTGAAAGAACCTTGTATTTATACTTAATTATGCAAGAATTATAGAAATTACAACACTACAAGCTAACATCAGATCTAGGAGGATAAAATCCCACCAAAAATTTAAATTAATTTTAATTTTGGGCCACATCGAACCCATTCGCACAAGGTGGCAAATGAGTCCCATTAGGCATAATTTCCTAACCATTTTCAAAAATTCTTAGAAAGGTGTGAAACCAAGTTCAGGACCTAAAATCTTAGGTGGGACTCATTCGCCTAATGTTGCGAATGAGTCTGAGATCACTAAATCTGGGGCATACAACTTGAGAACACTTGAATTATGATTGGATGTTGATTTGTGTCAAGATCATCCTCAAAAAGATGCATTAAATGAGTCTTGTGGATGAAAAATAAGTCCAATTAAAGCATAAAGAAGCCCAAATATTAATGAAAACCCTAAAAAAGTGTGAAAGTGTGTTACAACACTTCAAATAAGGCGTGATTAGGTTTATCTAATTCACAAGGGCTCAAGACCTAATGTGAGCATGTTAAACACATTACAACACTAAGTCAAGGCATCATTAAGCTTAGTTTGACAAGGACCCAAACAAGTGTGAAAATATCACTGATGACATTTTTTGACACTACATTTAGCCCCCACTTTAGTGAGAGGATGAACTTGCTTCAAACTCACACTAAAGTAGACATTCAAGAGGGGTCCAATCGTGCCAATGCGGATGGTTTAGGACAACAAATATCAAGGAGGTAACAAAGCCCCCAAGATCCAAGATCCTACATCAAACCAACATATGCACAAAAAGGACACACACAAGGTGTATAATATGCAACATCAAGATACACAAACACACAATTTCAATAACTATAAGAAATAAAAACAAAAACAAGCAAAAATAAAAATGATGTGGATCAAGCTTTGACGAATTTTCCAACACTATGTGGATCATATCTAAGTTTTTTTTCGAAAACTATATGCTCACTCTGAGGCAACGAAACTTCAGGCTACTATTGGGTGAGTAATCTAAGAAGGTGATACACATACAACCGATATGCTCTCTCTCACACACACACACAAGTGGCTAAGGGAAAGTCATGCCTCAGATCAGCTTCTTGTCCAACCATACCAAATTTATAACTTCTAATAAATTTAATAAGGAACTATGCAAAAATGATCTTTGAGCTTCATGAGACAAGAAAAATAATTTATTCTTAGATCTCATGAACAAAAAAGATGGCACCACAGGCATGCAAGGTGTTTTATGAAAGGTGGCCATATAACAAATAGTGTAAGGTGCATTGAAAGGGAGTTTTCTTCATTCGTGCAAGGTTACTTCTTAGGGAACATCATGCCTAATGTCTCCAAGAGAGTACAAGTCAAAGAAATATCATGCTCTAAGAGGAAATCAAACCTGATGATACCACCAAGAAAAGGATGCATCACAAGAAAAAATAAAAATCATACAATGAAACATGAGTGTCTATGTATGCCCCCCACTTTAAAGAAGTTGCTAACACCATTACTGTGAGCAATTGCTTTAAAGTAGAAGGATACATGAGACCTTATTCAGAAAGCCCTATTCCAACTCATATGTTCCAATAAGCTATGTAATGAGTAATTATGTCACATGTGAGCCAACTTAAGGCATGTCGTTCACATCCCAAGCTTGCTCTTATATGTACATGAAAGTTGGTAACCTAACCAAAAGAGACAAGAAGTGACATACAAGGACAAGGTTTCTAACCCCTTGCCCCCACTTAGTGCAAGACAAGGATGAGTTGAATAGGATGAAAATAAGTATCAGTTAGAGGAATTAGGTGATTCAACATATGGAAGAGCACCACACTCCTTGATATGTTGAATTTTATCACTTAAAGCATTACATTCATTAGTAGAATGACCATGAACTCTATGATATGTGCAAAATTAACTCGTGTAGTAAAAATTATTTCATGTTATTGGAGGGATAGATACTAGACGATCATGGAGAAGTCTCGCCAAGAAACTCTCATAATCAATAGAAGATGTTCCTTTATTTTGTAACAAAGATATCTCTTACTTAGTACAAGATGTCATACCTATGCAAGACTCTTTAGATTCTGATATTTTTTTCTCTCCTTTACGGGAGGGTGTAAAATCTATCAAATTCGAATCATAAGTGTTTTGTGTGATGACATTAATGTTAAGTGGGGACTTCTCTATTTATTTCAAAAGATAACAGTTGAGACCACTAGTGTCTATCAATTCAGGTTGCACTACTGTTAAAGTTGGTTTACAGGAACCTTTTGTAAGAGTGTTGATATTAAGTGAAGACTTGTTTATTTCTATCAAAGTAAAATAACCAAAACCATGAATAGTTTCTTGCATACTAGGATCTATAGGGACATGGATGTACCTTGTTCTCTAGAACCACATCCTTTTCCACTATAACCAAGTTGTTTCATAAGTTCAAAACATTTTCCATAAATATTTTTTATTGCTTTTGGATTTGGTGGTTGTTGATAGTCAATCTCATCAAATATGTCTATGTAATTTATTTTCTTTTTTTCTAGTGTGGTTGAGGTGGATGCTTTCGAAGGGTCTTCTAAATTTTGTGTTGAAATTACCACTTTTTCTTTTCCCTTTGTCTAAATCTTTGTTTATGATCTTCTATTCTCCCATGAATTTTGGTTCGAAGTCTAAGAAACCCCAATCATCTTCTAAAAGCTTCATGACTTCCTCAATATTTTTTTATTTTTCTTTCTATTGCATGGGTTCCACTTGTATAGTTCCTGTTAATGTTACCAAAGGATTTTCCTTATCTTTGTCAATGTTCAAGCAACTATTTGGTTCAGGGTCAACTTTGATTGTATATACTGTTTTTTAATATACATATTTCATGATATGATGAAGGGTTGAAGGAACTGCATGCATTCCATGAATCCAAGGTTGCCCTAAAAGAAGGTTATATAAAAGATTCATGCACTACATGAATAGGAGTTTGTAATGTAGCCTTTCCAACTGTAATACGAAAAGTGATCATACCAAGCAGTTGTTTTCTTACATTATCAAATCCCTTAATAGATAAAGACTCAGGTTGAATTTTTTATTTATCCACACCAAGTTTATCTGAAAGGGTTACACTACACATGTTAAGGGTTGAGCTATTATAAAAAGTAGTTCACTTTATCCCCAACCGATTATTTATTTATACTATCATGAAAGTTTCATTTTTTTTTTGCACTTCCAAAGGGGGGAGCTCACTTTGGTGGAAAACAATGTCAGAATTTATTCCTTGAATCATGGCTGCTATGCCATTTGGTTGTGTATTAGAAGGGATAGTAAATTGTTGTAAAGCACTTTGAAACATAGTATGATAATTAGTTGAATTCTGAATTAGGTTCCATAGGGATATCTTTGCAGGAGTATTCTTAAGTTGTTCGACAAGATCATACTCCTTCCCACTATGTGAAGTTAAACAAGGAGCACTAGGCAAGATGGGATTAGGAAAAGGTAAATTTTCTTATGATGTTTGTCTTGGTTGTGGATTATTTTTAGTGTTATATGTTTGAGCAACAATATTATGACTCGGTTGTTTTAGAAAATTATTCTTAGGTGGGTAAAGGATAAGTTTGGGTTTGTTTTGAGTTTGAAGTTTGTGTGAAGGTGGGTAAAGGATGAGTTGAGGTTGAATAATATTATCTTCCCTTAGCGAATGAGAGTACAATGTTACTTCATCATCTTCATCTAAGGAACCTATGTTATTGTTATTATTTTTTGCACCATGATATCCTCCCTAGAAGGAGAGTTTTTAGGAGAACTACAAGCTTGATGTTCATGACATTCAAAGTTTGGTTCTTCTAAAGTAACTTCATTGAAAGTAAGGGAGTTATCAATGGTTGGATTTTCTTTTTTATCAATGATGGGGATATTAGTAGAAGGCTCTATTTTATTGTAATTTTTCTCTAAGGTGTTATTCTCTTGTGCCATACTATCTACCCTAGTAGGAGAGCTTGTAAGATGTTCATCACATTTCATGGTTAGATATTGTAAAGTAGCTTCATCAAAAGTAGGGGAGGCATCAAGAGAAGGGAAATTGTGATTTTCATGCTTACCAATAAGAACTTTCCAAATGGTAGGAGCATTAGGAAAAGGAAGAACAAGATTCTCAATAGGTTCAGCTTCTAACACCAACCTATCCTCTTCGCATCAAGGGATATTAGGAGAAGGACAAATTTGATTGTCGTGGCTCTCTATGATATCATCCTCTTTCACTAAAATATTCTCACAAGAAAGTGATGAGTGTAGACTAGGTAAGAAGATGTTTAGAAACGTGTATATGATCTCATCTTCTTGTGTCATAATATCTTCACAAGAGAGAGGAAGAGAGAGACAATCAAGACTTTCATGATTCTCAACAATTGCATCTTCTTTCACCAAGATACCTTTGTCACTAGTAGGAGAGGTATTGGGAGAAGAAAAAATATGGTTTGCATGATTTTCTATGCTTGTATCTTCTTGTATCATATCATCCTCACAAATGGGAGAGATAGTAGGGTGTGAAATATACAATCTAATATTAAGGATTGTGTCGATGAATTCATCTACTTGCTCTAAGATGTTCTCATAACTATGAAAGATAGTAGAAGGATGGCTAACATGTTTCTTTATAAAATCATTGTTTTATTCTAAATTTAACTCATAAGAGGGGATGTTGTACTTATGCAATCCATTCTTAACCATATCAAAACCACATCTCTTAATTTAGGAAACATGCTAATACGTAAAAGTAAACTATCTAATTTATGAAATTATTGAAAAATATAAATAAATGTCCCACATATTTGAATATTTTTACTATTGAAATGAATTTTTAAAATGGTTTAAAAAAATATGACTACACTACATGCATGATTTGACCTAGATACCTAAAACACAAGTTATTGAAACTTTCCAGATTGATACTATATGGTAGCAATAAACTTAGGAAGCACAAAAATGAGGTTTTTAATGTTGTAAAGGGTAGTTTAAAATTTGGACTGGGACTGATTCACCCAAAGGGGTGTATGAGTCCCAGTTAGGTTTTTTTTGACAATTTTCAATAAATTTCAAGTGTTTTCTATGCTTTCTGGTTTGGGTGATCTATAAACTATATGCAAATGTAGTTTTCAGATTTTTTTCAATGATTTGAGATGCAAAAATGCAACTTATATGCACTTTTACTAATGTAAAAATTAGAAACCCTAGAATGTTAATTAACTAATGCAAACCTTAATGCAAAGTTAAAACAAGCTAGATCTAGGATGATGATGGACTCCAAATTAGAAAATGAAATGTTCTAAATACAGGTTCACCAAAATGAAAGGGAGAAAATTGTCATCACTTATGGTTCAAGACATAGGACAACAATCTTCCTAGAGATCTCAATCAAATGATGAAAATGGGAGAAAGAGATTTGCTAAGGGACTATCCTAGGGTATGTTTAGAGATTAATTAAGGTTGAATGAGGGGTTCACCCCCAATTTAAAACTTAGAAAGATAAATTGAATGCAATCTTTCACTAAGTGACCTAGAAATGCAAATGAAACAAAACAAAAATCTACAAGATGAAATATGTGCACCTAGAAACCTGAAGTAGACTTGAATGAGCTCTGAAATATTGAAAATCCTAAATTTTTGACCTATTGAGACTCATTTTCTAGTTTGGTTGAATCTGTCCCACATCTAGATTTCCACATAAGAAAAGTTTTCTTGAAAAAGGGTATCTAAATCTACAAAAAACTTGAAAAATGCTAGTAGTGGCTCATTCACCACTTCTAGTGAATCAGTCTCATTTTATCGCAAAGTGTCCTAGGAGTATAATCTTCAACTGAAACTTTGTAAGCCTTTGAAGATGGATCTAATAAGAAATTTCCCACTGATTTCATGCAAATTGGATGGATACTTTGTCCTAGATCTGAGTTTCCATGAGTCTTGACAACTTTTCATGACAAATTTGATGACATTTGCAAATTTGTCATTTTGGTACTTTTGAAGGCTTCAAATCCACTTTTCTTCAATATATAGACCTATAATCACACATGCAAAGAGGAGAGAAACTTGTTGATTGTTATTGAATAGGGGTTTGCCTTGGTCAAACCCCTTTTAGGTAATTAAATCAAATGATGAAATACTGAAATATGAACATGAAACATGCAACATAGGACATGAAACATAAGCAATGATACCTTGAATGATGTCTTGTAATACAAATCAACAATCTAGCATTAAATGGCCATGAAGGATATAGATCTACATTTTGAGATAAGTGTAGAAAAATGCTTGAACTTGGATCTTGAATGCAACATCACAACACTAGCTCAATAACATGCTTGATGCTTGATATCCTTGACATGATAATGGATCTTGAATTGTTGCAATGATTGATGAAGAATTATACCATTGAATGCCTTAGAAATGATCTTGTAAACACTTGAATGCTCTTGTGAACTCAAACTTCCTATTATGAATGCTCTCACAAAAGTCTTATGTGAAAATGAGTGAAAGAAACTTGTACTTATACTTAATTATGCAATAATTCTAGAAATTACAACACTACAAGCCGACATCAGATCTAGGAGGATACAATCTTGCAAAAAATTTGAATTAATTTTAAGTTTGGGCCACACAAGACTCATTCGCCCAAGGTGGTGAATGAGTCCCATTAGGCATAATTTATGGGACCATTTTCAAAAATTCTTAGAAAGGTGTGAAACCAATTTTGGGACCCAAAAACCTAGGTGGGACTCATTTTCCCAAGGTGGTGAATGAGTCCTAGATCACTAAATCTAGGCCATACAACTTGAAAAAGAATGAATTTTGATTGGATGTTGATTTGTGTCGAGATCATTCTCAAAAAGATGCATTAAATGAAGCTTGTGAATGAAAACTAAGGCCAATTAAAGCATAAAGAATCCAAAATATTAATGAAAACCCTAGAAAAGAGTGATTAAGTTTATTTAATTCACAAGGACCCAAGAGCTAATGTGAGTGTGTTAAAAAATTTACAACACTAATTCAAGGCATCATCAAGCTTATCTTAACAAGGAGGACCTAAACAAGTGTGAAAATATCACCGACGACATTTTTCAACACTACAACATCAATGAACAACTACCAATAATCTCCTCAAGAGTTGACATCAATGAGAACTACCAACAATATCCCCCTTTAACATTGAATGAAACACACATCTACTCACTCTCACCCTTTGACATCAAGGACAAAGGGCAACAACACACCTACATATAGAAATCAACAACATATTCTCTATCTTCAAGACAAACGAGCAAAGATCTTCAATATAAGCAACAAAAAAAACCTCCTTTGACCAACAATACATCTTCTTCATATATGCATAATATGTGCACATATGTACTAAAATCCCCTTTACTACCAACTCCCTCTGAGTGGTAGCATACACCAATCTAGTAGAAAATGATAAGGCATTAATTTATCCACTTGGAAAGATGCACTATCTATGTATCTAGTTAGAAAAAGGAGAGGCAAATACTACTAACTTCTATTAGAGATACTCAAAATTATCCTTTGAGAGTTCCTTTGTGAAGATATTGGCAATCTGATCCTTGGTAGTCTGATCCTTGGTAGGAACATATTCCATTTTGACTTCATGCTCTACAACCTTCTCTCTCAAAAATTGATACGAAATAGAGACGTGTTTTAGTCTTTTAATGTATTACCAAATTCCTAGAAATGTTAATTGTACTTGTATTATCACACAATATAGGAATAGATTTATCATAAACCACCTTCACATCCTTCAAATTCCACTTCACCCAAAGCACCTAGGTGTAGCAAGATTTTGCAGCAATGTATTCAACTTCTGCTATGGATAAAGATATCAATTCTTTCTTTTTTTCTGAACCACGAGACCATTCTATCTCCCAAAAAGAATGCACTTCCACTTGTACTTCTCTAGTCATCTACACAACCCACACAATCAACATCAGTATAGGCACCCAGAGATTTTTTTTTATCTTTCTTATACCACAGACCATAATCTAGAGTTCCTTTTACGTATCTAAATATTCTTTTCACTGTATTTTCATGAGATTGATCAAGATTAGCTTGAAATTTGGCAACTAAACATATTGCATGCATAATATTAGGTATAGAAGAAGTTAAGTTTAGTAAGCCTCCAATCATAAAACCTATAAAGATCCTGATCAAATTTTAGAGACTCATAAGATTTTCTCAAGTGACAACCAATTACCATAGGAGTACCTAGTGGTTTGGAATCTTCCATCCCAAATTTCTTCAACATCTCCTTGACATATCTAACTTGATAAATAAAGATACCATCATCTTTCTAAATAATTTGAATCCAAAGGAAGAAGGATAACTCACCAATCATTGACATTTCAAATTCTCTCTACATCTCTTCTACAATTTTTTTACACATATCATCATCTCCACCAAAGATGATGTCATTAACATATACAACCACAATCAGTAACTTGTTTTCTTGAACCTTAATGTATAGATCACTATTTGCATTACCTTTCTTGAATATTTATTGAATTATGTACTTATCCCACCTATCATACCAAGCTTTGGGAGCTTACTTGAAACCATATAGAGATTTCTTGAGTCTACAAACCATCTCCAAATCCTTTGATGACTGAAAACCATCTAGTTTCTCAATATACACTTTTTTCTCAAGATCACCATTCAAAAAAGTTGACTTGACATCTATTTGATAGAATTTGATTTTTTTATGAGCAACAAGAGTGAGAAACATCCTTATTGCTTCCAATTTGGCTATTAGAGAGAAGGTCTACTCAAAATCAATACCTTCAACTTTTGAATAGCCCTTGCAAACCAGTCTAGCTTTATTCCTTACAAATTCACCATCTTCATTCAGTTTGTTCTAGAACATCCACTTAGTTCGAACCACATTCTTATCAATAGGTCTAGGAACTAATTCCCAAGTCTAATTCTTCTCTTTTTGAATCATTCTTCATTCATTTCCTATATCTAGTTGTCATTTGTGCAAGCATTAGAAAATCTCTCTCGCTCAAGTTTTGAAAACAAACACAAATTTACTTGTTCACTAGATCTTGCAAACTTTCTCATAGTTAACACACCTTCATCCTTATCTCCAATGATTTGGTCCACAAAATGGTTCCTCCGGTCATACTTTTTTGGATTTTTGAGAGTCTTCACTAGTTTTAGTTCCTTCTCTTTCTCTTCTACTACTTCTTCTTCTTCAATCCAGGGAGGTATATGAGATCCATAAACCTCTAGTTCTTGTGATATCTGACACAAGTCTTCATCTACTTTGACATTTTTACTTTCAATCATCTTTCCTAATCTCTTTTTGTAGCATCTATATGCCTTGATCGTGGTTGAGTAACTAAGAGAGATTCCTTCATCACACCTTGAATGAAAATTCTCAAGGTCTCCTTTATCTCTTCTAATGTAGCATCTACTGCCAAAGATTCTAAAGTATTTAACAGTGGGGGGCCTTCCATTCCATAACTCATAAGGGATCTTAGTGCTACTAACCTTTAACTGCACCTTATTGAGAAAATAGACAACATTGTGAACTACTTATTTCTAATACATATCTAACAAATCAATATTCATCACCATAGCTCTAGTCATTTCTTGAAAAATCCTATTTTTCCTTTGCACTACCCCATTCTATTGAGGGGTTCTATGAGTAGATAAATGTCTTCTAATGCTAGTATCTTCACAAAATTTTCAAATTCATATGAAGTAAATTCAACTCCTCTATCCGACTTTAAACATTTGATCTTAACATCCATTTCATTTTTAACTTTTTCTTTAAAAATCTTAAACTTATCAAAGGCTTATGATTTCTATCTTAAGAATGTAACCCAATTCATTCTAATGTATCAACTTATAGTGGGCCCACCTATAAAATCTCTACCAATCCAATGAATGAGTGACTAGCTTATATTAAGGTTATGTACCACCTTCACACCTCTCACCTTAAAAAGGACAAAGTCTAGATCAAGGAATATCGATCACCTCAATAGGGGACAATATTTTGGATGTTGTGGTTGTGTTGCTAATATATTGTTGTCATTGATGTCAACACTAGTATCATTTTAATTTGCTTAAGGCTGTATATGTCGAAGAGATTGAGAAAATCATGAAAAATATAATACAGGAAGCCAGTGGAGCTGAGAAGGTCAAAATGTTGGAAAGCTCTGTGTATTGAAGATCTGAAGGTGTGCTTCAAAGGGTTTGGTATTGAACCTTTCTAGTATATTTTTCGAGAGTTTCAGTGGTGCGCATGATTTTTTGTGGAAGTTATGATGATCTGTATAACTATAGTTATTGAGTTTCTGTAGATGGTTTTCTTGGTCAAAGTAGATGAAAGTATGGTAATATCATGTGTTGCTCATGTGCCTATGACGTTCATGGATGATTCTAGATCATGCTCTATCCTTGGTGTACGTCCATAGTGATTGGAGTGTTCATGATCAAATATTTTTCTGATATGTGTCTGAGTGTTCATTTTCTTGGCTGACATTGTGGAGTTAGCGTGTTGCATATCCATGAGGATTAATATATTATTGTTTGGCATGTTTGGAGATGTTTTTTTGGGTCCTCACTATGTTATGGCTGCCTTGTGTTGGTACACATTGAAATTTATTCAGTTATATCAAGGCTGACAGTTGTAATTTATTCCTTATTTGTGGCCGACTGATTAGTGGATGCAAATCCATGTAGTGGATATATATACACGATTTTTTTCCTCATTTAGAGTGTTCTCAAGTGTACAAGTGATGTAAAAGTGTGAATAAAGGTCAGATCATTCAGAGAAAAGTGTTGAAGAGTTTGAAGAAGTATTAGTGTACCTAACTGGAACTATAACCAAGCTTTTGCAAAAGCTATTTTCTCAGTTAAAATTCATGAGATGGATTTAATCTGAATACTGTATGTAAACCAATGAGCCTTCCCTTTGAGTAGTGTGCTCTAGGCAATGTGTCTAAATGCAAGTTCATTCTCTTTTGATTCTCCATTATACTTCTAACAAGGTATAATCTTGTGGACTAACATCCACCATGGTTTTTCCCCTCATAGGGTTTCCACGTATAAAATCTTTGTGTTCATGTGTCTCTGATGTGTTGTTCTTATGCTTGCATTATTAATTATTAGATTTGTGATATAAGGATTGGTTAATGTTGTATAAGTTTGATTTTGGTAACAACTAATTCACCCCCCCTCTTAGTTGTCTATCCTTGTTTTGCCAACAATTGGTATCAAAGCTAGTTCCTTTGAAAGAAGCCTAATAGCTTGAGGTGATATGAGATGACATCATTTAAAAAGGTTAGTCCTAGATTCGATGGTACAAACTACTCTCTATGGAAAGTTAGGATGGAATGTCATTTGAGGTGAATTGGTGAACCTTTCTAGCAGATGACACAAATTGCATATAATATTCCTCAGACTGGTCCCTCCTCTAAAGATGAGATCAAGAAAGCATAAATTAATACCAGGTTGGTAGAAACACTGGTGAGTGCTTTGACAGATTCAAAAATGAAAAATGTGATGGGTTTGAAGACTGCATATTAGATTTGGAAAAAGCTAGAAACATTGTATGAAGGAGATGCACTAGTGAAAAGTACTAAGCTACAAAGTCTAAGAGGAAAATGGGAGAGCTTGAAGATGAGTGAAGATGAGAACATCTTTTCCTTCTCCCATAAGATAAATGAATTGGTGATAGACATTAGATGTGTCGGTGGAACTATGAATGGTGATGAAATTGTGGCTAAGATACTTAGATCTATGCCCCCTTCCTACTAGAAAAAAGATCATGCTATTGATGAACTCAGAACAGTGACGAATATTACAAAAGACATGTTGATTGGAAAACTTTTTGCATTTGAATTAAGTGAATTTGGTTAGTCTTCTCCTAAGACTGAATTTTCTTTCAAGGCAACTGTATCTAGGAAAAAGAGATATGATTCAGGAGAGAGTTCTCAAAGAACATTCAGATATGAAGATGAGATAAAGTGGATTGAAGATGAAGAAAGGGAATTGGAAGAACTAGAAGCATTGATTGTGAAAAGAGAATCAAGAGGTCATGGTAAGTACAAAGGAAAGTTACCTATTAAATGCTTTTCTTGTAGTAAGATAGGTCATTTTGCTTCTAGATGTCCTGAAAGAGTTTGAAAATATAAGCCTAAGAATACTAGATTTCAAAGAAAATACTATTATGCTGAAGAAGGTATAACTGATGAAGAATCTGATAAAGAAATTGGAAATGAAGATGAATGGGTATTTATTGCTATCAAAGAAAATAGTCACATGTCCATTGAATCTACTACTAATGTAAATGCCGAGAAAGCTCTTGCAGCCAAAGTTGAAGAGAAAGATGTGTGGGTAATTGATAACGGATGCTCACATCATATGATTGGTGACAAAAGAAAATTTGTAAGCTTCGAAAACTATGATGGTGGTGTAGTGAGGTTCGGTGACAACACTTCTGGTGTGATTCATGGTAGAGGCGCTATTTCTTTTGGTGGTAAGAACAATACTGATGATGTTATTTATGAAGAAGGCCTAAAGCATAACTTGTTGAGTGTTGGAAAAATGGTAGACAAAGGCTACAATCTGTAGTTCAAGAATGGTAAGTGTAGAATAATAAGAAGTTTAGAAAATATAATTGCTTGAAGAACAAAGACAAAAGGTAATATCTTTCATTTAAGTACTGCTAGTCAAAGTTGTTTGATTGCTCAAATTGATGTAAGTTGGTTATGGCATAGGAGGTTATGTCATGTGAAATTTGATAACATTTTCAAGATAACTTCTACTCAAGTAGTCAAAGATCTACCTAAGTTAGTGAAGCCTACTAACACTTTGTGCAAGGAATGTCAGATGGGAAAGCAAAGAAAAAATTCCTTCTGAAGCATATAGTACATCTATAATGGAGTACTAGATTTGATACATATTGATCTAGGTGGTCCTTCTAGGATCAAAAACCTACAAGGTGAAAGGTACTTTATGTTACTCATTGATGATTTTTATAGAATGATATGGGTCGCTTTCTTAAGAGAAAAACATGAAGCACTAGAAAAGTTCAAAAGTTTTAAAGCTATGGTAGAGAATGAGACAGGTCATAAGATCAAATGTCTAAGGTCAGACAGAGGCGGTGAATTTACTTCATTGGAATTCAATCCTTTTTGTGAAGAGCATGGTATTCAAAAACAACTATCTGATCCCCAAACCCCTCAAAAAATGGATTTGTTGAATGAAATAATAGAACCATTCTATACACTGCTAGAACCATGATGTTGGAAGAAAATGTTCCTCAATTCTACTGGAGAGAAGTTGTAAGTACTGTTGTGTATACTATTAACAGGGTGAATGCCAATAGTAATTTTGGTAAGACACCTATTGAGCTATGGTTCAATTATAAGCCTACTATCAAATACTTCAAAAAAATTGGAAGAAAATGCTACATCAAGAGAGATGATGATATAGGTAAGTTTTATGCTAGAAGTGGTGAAGGAATCTTCCTAGGATACTCTACTAAAAGCAAAGCTTACCAGTGCTTTAATAAAAGGTTGAAGAAAATGGTTGATGAAGATATTGGTAAATCATCCAAAGTTAGTGATTATGATTCAGATGATCAACATGATGATGCTAACAATAATTCTCAGACACATAATCAGCTTCAGATTTTTCCGATGAATCAAGAAAATCAAGAAGCAAAAACAAGTGAAAGTGCAGAAGAAATATCATGAGAACAAGATTTAAGAGAAAAATTCAAAACTCCTAAGTATGTGAGAAGAAATCATTCTGATAGTTAGATCATAGGAGACAAAACCAAAGGTGTGCAAACTAGAAGAAGAATTCTACAAGAATATTGTCTAATTTCTAAAGCTAAACCTAGAAATATAAGTGAAGCATGCAAGGATGAACATTGGATGAATTTCATGAAAGAGGAACTATTGTAGATACAAAAGAATAATACATGGGATCTTGTTCCTAGACCTCATAACAAAAATGTGATTGGAACCAAGTGGGTGTTCCAGAATAAGGATAATGAACAAGGTGATGTGGCTAGAAACAGAGCAAGATTGGTTTGCAAAGGTTACTCACAGATGGAAGGTATTGATTTTGAAGAAAATTTTGCTCCTGTTGCTACAATTAAGGCTGTTAGACTACTTCTTGCTTATGCTACTTTCAAGAACTACAAATTTTATCAGATGGATGCGAAATCAACATTTCTGAATGGTGAACTAGAAGAAGAAGTTTATGTTGAACAATCAGATGGATTTCAGTTGACTAATGAAAAGGACATGGTATATCGATTGAAGAAAGCTTTGTATGGACTAAAGAAATCTCCTAGACCTTGGTATGCTAGATTGGACAAATATTTATTGAAGCTTGGATTCAGCAAAGGTACTGCTGACAACAATTTGTATTTCAAGTTGGATGAGAACAAAGAATTGATCATTGAAGTCTTTGTTGATGATACTATCTTTGAAGGAGATGATGATTTGTGTATGAATTACGTTGATGAAATGAAAAGTGAATTTGAAATTTCAATGATAGGAGAGCTAAAATTATTTTTGGTATTGCAAATCACTCAATTAGAAGACGGGATCTTTATATCTGAGTCCAAATATGTAAAAGAGTTATTGAGAAAGTTTTGCATGGAAGAAGAAAGTCATGTTGGTACACCTGTGGTGACTGGATGTAAACTCACATAGAATGATGAATCCCCTAAAACAAATAAAACAAGGTATAGATCGATGATCGGTGGGTTTCTCTACTTGAATCAGACAAGGCCAAATACAATGAATGTTGTGTGAATGGTTGCTAGATTTCAAGCTGATCCTAAAGAGTCCCATGTGACTATTGTGAAAATAATATTCAGATATCTGAAAGGGACAATTGATCTTGGTCTTTGGTATCCTAAGAATGATGATCTTACTCTAAGTTATTTTACTAATGTTGATTGGGTAGGAGATATAGATGACAAGAAGAGTACCAGTGGTGGTGCATTCTTCTTAGGTAAGAAACTGGTATCTTGGTTAAGCAAAAAACAAACATCAGTTTCATTATCTATTGTTGAGGCAGAGTACATTGATGTTGCAAATAGTTGTGCCCAAGTATTATGGATGAAGAAAATGTTGACAGATGTTAGAATTAAGTATGAAGAACCCATTGCTATACTCTGAAAATTCAAGCGCCATTAACATGTCTAAGAATCCAGTATTGCATTCAAAGACAAAGCATATATTTATCAAGTACCACTTCTTGAGAGACAAAGTAAATGACAAAGAAGTCAAACTAGAGTACATACCTACTAAAGAGAAAATTGTAGATATCTTTACAAAGCAGTTGCCTAAGGATACTTTTGAGTACCTCAGAGGTAAGTTAGGGTAAATTTCCCCTCCTAATCAAAACTAAGATGCAGGTATTTGCATCAGTCCATGAATTCATTGCTATATCATATTCCAGATTGATGTTGTGGTGACTTCTACTCAGGGGGAGTAGTCAGATGTTTTCAAGATTGAAATCAGAACATATGTTCCTTTGCCATTGATGTCAAAGGGGGAGAGAAACAATGTGAAAAAAAAATGGGAAGGAAGAAGGAAACAAAAAGTGCACAATCTCAGGGGGAGATTGTTGTAGAAGAGTTTGTTGGGTTGATGGTATTATTTTTCACATCATGTGTTGCCATCAATGCCAAAGAGGGAGATTGCTAGATGTTGTGGTTGTGTTGCTTATATATTTTTGCCATTAATGTCAAAACTATTATCATTTTAATCTACTTAAGGCTGTATAGGTTGAGGATATTGAGAAAATTGTAAAAAATATAGTACAAGCAACCAGTGGAGCTGAGAAGGCCAGAATATTGGAAAGCTCTGTGTATTTAATATCTGAAGGTGTGCTTCAAAGGGTTTGGTGTTGAACCTTTCTAGTATGTTGTTTGAAAGTTTTAGTGGTGCACATGAAGCTTTGTGGAAGTTATGATGATCTATATACCTACAGTTATGTAGTCTCTATAGATGGTGTTCTTGATCAAAGCTGATGAAATCCTAGTAATATCATGTGTTTCTCATGTTCCTATGACATTCATGGATGAGTCTAGATTGTGCTCTATCCTTGGTGTATGTCCACAGTGATTGGAGTGTTTGTGATTGAATATTTTTTCGATATGTGCCCGAGTGTTCATGTTCTTGGCCGACATTATGGTGTTAGTGTGTTGCAGATCCATGAGGATTAATATATTATTGTTTGGCATGTTTAGAGATGTTTGTTTGGGTCCTCACTATGTTATGACCGACTTGTGTTGGTACACATTGAAATTTATTCATGTATCAAGGCCGATAGTTGTAATTTATTCCTTATTTGTGGCCGATTGATTAGTGGATGAAAATTTGTGTTGAGGATATATATACACAATTATTTTCCTCATTTAGAGTGTGCTCAAGTGTACAAGTGATGTACAAGTGTGAATAAAGGTCAGATAATTTAGAGTAGAGTGTGGAAGATTTTGAAGAGGTATTAGTGTGCCTAACTGGAACTGTAACCAGGATTTTGCAGAAGCTATTTTATCAGTTCAAATTCATGAGATGGATTTAATCTGATTACTGTATGTAAGGCAACGAGCCTTCCCTTTGAGCAATGTGCTCTAGGCAGTGTGCCTGAATGCAAGTGCATTCTCTTTTTATTCTTCATTATACTTCTAATAGGGTATAATCTTGTGGACTAACATCCATCGTGGTTTTTCCCCTCATATGGTTTCCACGTATAAAATCTTTGTGTTCATGTGTCTCTGATGTGTTGTTCTTATGCTTGCATTATTAATTATTAGATATATGATCTAAGGATTGGTTAATGTTGTATAAGTTTGATTTTGGTAACAACCAATTCACCCCCCCTGTTAGTTGTCCATCCTTGTTTTTCCAACACAATACATAGTGAGTAACCTCACACGTGATAACTATACATTGCACCACTATAAGTTGATGGCCAATAGGTCTTAGAAGATTCTAATTAACAAGGTTCATAGTAGAAATGAATGAATATAGATCCCACTCGAGGATGCCCAAGATTGGAGGGGTCTCCTCTGCTCTCTTCACTTATATATTTCTTGTTGGATTGAGGGTCATTAGGCTTGGCTTAAAGGATGTTGGCCACACCTCGGGGTAAAATATTTATTCTCCTCCATTTTTTATACCAAGCCTAAACATGTGGTTGAGATTGAACCTTGACATATTAATCCCCAAGTAGGTCTCCTACATGAAATAAATGGTAATGATGATGTTTTTGATCCATGAGATCATTCTTAAGAGTCGTGAGGGAAGATAAAACACATAACAATAACACCTCAGGTATACAAATAAATATTTGAAGTTAATAGTGCTTTTAATTTCCAAGATTGTATAAGGAATAAGGAAAAAGCATATGCAAATACAAACCTACTAGACACGACATAAAATTCATTTTAAGGTACCCAAATTCAAATGTGAGTTCAATTTTATCTGGAATTCAAAATGTAGTTTTCCTTGTTTAGTTTTAAACCCAAATCAAAATGTTGATGTTGTGGATTATTTTTAATGTCCCAAATTTAAATTCTCAAGTTATGGATTCTTTTTAATGCACCATAAAATGTGAGCCTAAATTAATCCAAATCTTACAAAATCAAGTATTAGTAGTTTTTGAAATAATCTCTTCCAAATATTTGCCACAAGCTGCAAAAATGTTTGAAAACTCAAAAAAATATGTGCATGTTAGGATTTTTCAAGCTAGAAATATATAAACAAAAGATATTAAAAATAAACAAACACGTCATTGTATTCCATGCAAATGCATCAAGATGTTGCAAACGTGTCATAGTGTAGAAATAAATGCAATGTGATGTATCAAAAGCATCGTAAACTTGTAAACACATTACTTTATTCAAAAGCATCACTTTAATCATGAAAACACATAACTTTTATGCAAAATTCACTTTAATCATGAAGAATGCATCACTTTTATGAAAGCACATCATGAGATCCTGCAGACGTAAAAAATATATTTTTTAAGCATAAAAAATTATCCTCTACCAAAAGGTGGGGTATTATGTAATATGAAAATTAATCCCTTAGCCCTTTTGGACACAACCATGGTAGTTTTTTCTCCCTAAAAGATCTCAAAGTTTAATTTTCAAAGTCTCTTAAAAGTACTTGCAATCTGCAAGATAGAACACACCAAAAACTTACAAACAACAAGGTTAAATTAAAGAAACAAAAAAATAGGGATGTGGGGTTCCACCAAGTGTGCCAAAATGTATGACCATAAACAAATAATGTATGAAATACTGAAAGGATAAAGCAATAATAAAAAGATCTAACATAGTCAAATGAGAACAATAATTGAGTAAATAAGATAAATTGAATTAAAAAAGATGTAAACCTTGAAAGAACAAATACAATTTTGTAACGCCCCACGACGCAACCCTAGAGGAAGTCGCAATTAACTACTCAAACGTAATAATTTTTTTTTCATTAAGTACAATTAATATGCAAGATTACTACCCATTGCCAACAACCTCTAAGGTTACGAGACTAAGATTACTTATTAACCCACAACCAACATAAATGAATCCATAACATTCATTTACTTAACAAATTAGAACCACATACATTCCATACAAGATAAATTTCATAGACCATAACAGTTACAATATGATCTTAAATAACAATAATTTAATAAAGAGATTACATCACTCATTCCCCAAATGAGGCAAGTTCAACAAATAAGGTTACAATTACATCTTCCACCTCGATAACAAATGAGGGGTAATAAATCACAAGATCAACTAAAATAAATAAGGCATGAAATGAAACTGGATCATATGAGCTCTCCAACTGGAAATCTCATCCACATGATCAAGAAGAAAAACCCAATGGAGAAAGGTGTACGTTCCACCCAACCAAGTGGAACCCAAAGGTCCACCCCCCGTGCTAGGAGATAGTAACAAGGAATCTTAGCCAAGACCATCTACCTCTAGACAAAGGCTACACATAACTGACCCAAACTGACACAACCAATCACATGTACCACAAAAGTACAACACAAAAACAACTCTAACATGGTCACATTGCTTCTAGACATGAAACAGATCAAGTATGTTAAGAGAAATATACACATAGAATCAAATACCAACTATTGTCCTAGACAGAGTGTCATCACACAGCTCATCACGGGATTACCTCTGGGAATCTTCATAGGCTCCGGCCCCCACTATGGGTTATCCTAGTGGTCTCAACCGAATCTCGGCCCCCATACTCACTCATGCAGAATCAAATACCTTTCATACAAACAAGATAAATGACCTTGTTATTCCAGGACTTCCCACTCATCCAAAGTCTAAACGAGCCCTTGTGTCTATGAGTGAGGCAAAATTATATTGATTAGTGAGAAGTACCACCTAATCTTCTATGTATTTTTTTAGTTATCACTTGATTAACCACCTTAAAAAGGTTATCCAGTTTACCTCTTTGGGCTCTGGTCCCTAAAAAAGCAACTCTTCTACTTGACAACATACACACCACCCAATCACCAAGGGTAACAAAGTGCAAACAAACAGGATATCATGACCACTCCTTTCTCAAGAGGCGACATAAGTCAAAACCCTCTCCAAAAACTAGACGTAACAAAGATAAAAAAGGCACTCCTTACAAGGAGCTGTAAGGCCCTGCCCCACATGTGACTAATCCCACCCTAAATTGTTACATACTTTACTTAAATAGATAGCTAGATTTATCATAGGTGATAAATAAGGTGATTTTGTGTGGAAACAATATTGTATTGTGTTTCTTTACTCTATGTTTTATTATCATTTCCATAAAGGTGTTATGTAGTCATAAATTATGGTATATGAATTGAAATTATAAATGAGAAGCGAAGGAGGGTGTTAACCTAATTGGATTAAAAATGAGATATATTTATAGATATGCACATATAGAGGTGTACTTGTGTTAGTTAAAGAAGAATACTATCAATGTTCAATTAGTTATTTCGTGATAATATCATTATTATTGGTAAGTCTTTTGGTGGGGTAAATAATAATACAATTTAGTTAAGTTGTAATTAAGTGATAATATCATGACTGAATTCAAAAAGCTTTAATTTCATAACACCAATATCATTAAGTATTATTAGTTGATCAAGAAATAACATTCTTATCGATAAGGTTCAATAGCTAAATAATTAATGACGTCACTAACGTGTATGTAAATGAGTAGTAATAATATCCTCATTATATGATTTAATATAGAAATTTACATAAGGGGCTCAAGTAAGAAACAATCATTGTTAATTATGTTAATTTCCATCTTAGGGATTATTTTAATTATTTTAATAATCAAGAAACTTGTTAATATCTACAACATAACAAGCATACACTACCTTAAGAAATAAAGAAATTAATAATGTTGGAAATCATTATTGGTTTAATAAGAGTCAAAACAATAAATGCTATAGAACTTATGAAATTTTCTTGGGATTCTTCTAAGTTGGTTTTTAAGTTATTAATTGTATTTTCTATTAACAAAGTGGTGTACACCAAATTTGGTTTGCATTGTTATGAAAGAAAATATGTTGAATGGTGTAGCAATTGTATCTCCTTAAGTCATAATAGGTGGTCTAGTTTGATTAAATATGAAATTAGTGGAAAGGGAAGTTAAGTAAATAAGCAAGGTTATTTGAGGTCTAAGATTTTAATTAATTAATTCTCACCAACTTTTAAAAAGTACAGACATTAAGTTATAAATTTGTTTACCTGTATTGACATTTTATCTTGTTCTAAGTAATAATAATCATTATATATGACGTTGAGGGAAACTAGAAGAAAAATATATCTATCTATATATATATATATATTAACTAAAAAATTTAAGATGAGATCTAATTATCCTCTTTTGTAAACTATCCTTTTAACAAATAAAAGTAACCATAAATTTACTAACATTCCTAATCACATTCATTAAAAGTACTTTAAGTGTATTAGACTTGCAAACCAAATACTTAGTGTTAAATTGCTTTTCCCTCATCAATTGTGTTGGTTGTGTAGTGCTTGATGTGGTTCAGCCCATGACTTCGAGTAGGTGAAACCCTCCTATCTTATCATCTCGATCATTAATGAATTCACGCATTTCCAAATGTGGAAGGTGCGAATTCAATCTTGAGAGGTTACTGTGCATTTTGTATAACTCTGATTGTATAGCAGATCCGAAGAGGCCACGTCAAGGAGATATGCAATTATATCTCTCATAAATAGAACTCAGGCCAACCGATTCGTCAGAGTTTTGAGATTTCTATTGGGCAGGGAGGCCATACTTGGCTCTTGGCAAAACCAATAGCCAACAGTCAAGTTCAACGCTTTAAATTCTTCAAATACCAAAAGAGATGAGATACCCCCTCGGTGTTGGCATCTGATGTGGGGATAGTGAGTTTAGTCTCCCCTCGATTGCCATGGGCCATTGTGGCCTACGTAGTTGTATTGCTTAGCGCGAGTTTCACTGCTGGAGGATCTACTGATGCACAATTAAAAAGGATCACAATAGCTGAAGGATGGGGAAAATTCTCGATGGGATGCATACAATTCACTTGCCTAATTAAAGGGGATCGGAAATGGATAAAGGAGAAGCTTCCAAGTGACATACCGGTCTAATCTAATTGTCGGATTATGAGGATAGGAGGCGAAGGTGGGAAATGGAGAACTACCCCAAAGTACGTTTGCCCTTCCAAGAAACGTAAGATCTAGATAGAGGCGCCCTCAAAATCCCTCACTAGGACAAGCCAGAGACAGGTTTGGAGTGGCTACCGGTGTCGCTTGTATTCCAAATATGCGTCTAGTATCAAGACCAATTCGAGGATTTAGAGAGTCATGTTAGTGGTGGGGGTTGTGTAGGGGGAAGGGGAGACCTTTTAATAAATCCTGCAATGATGGGAGCCATGGGATCACATTTCTCTGAAGCATTCTATTCCAACAGTTCATGTGTTGTGTCTATGCGTCCTCATCTTGCATACGTGTCTACCATGGCAGTGGAAACTCTAACAGGGGGGTGCAGAAATATCCCCATCCTTTATCTTTGATGGGTATACATATCCTGTTCAAGAGCTCCTATTCTAGTATGGGAAAAGTCGATGCTGGAAAAGGTTGTGGAATCTGACGCCATACTTGCCAATTTGACTCGCGTTGCTCAATTTGTGCAGAAATCTTGAGGGAAGTCTCTTACCATGATTGCAGCTTAAGAGAATATATATATATATATATAGAAAAATGGAAATTTGTACATGGCTGAATCACCTTACTCTAAAATAATTATGTTGTTATCTGTTAAATGAAGGCATTGGTCCTATGATTATCCATAGTTGTTTTCATTTGTGATATTGATACCCAATATTAAATAAACCAGCCAACCTTCTTTTTACTAAAGTAGAAACATGAATGATTCATGATTTAAATGTCTGGAGTAACATAGATAGAAAGTTCCAATAAATTGGCGTTGTATTGTGTAGATTGTATATGTTTGAAAGAAAGAAAATAACTAAAATTTAATGAAAGCATGTGAAATCTAATGCAACTGATGATACCTTTTGAGAATATAAAATAAACTTGTTATTATAATTATAATTATTAATCTCTAGCTACTACATTTATCATTACTAAAAATATATTCGCACATATCGTTTTATTGTAACATTCATGCTAGAGAAAAATTAGTTCTTTAATAGACAAATATTAACTATTGGGGCTTTATATATATATATATATATATTTGTTTAGAGATATAGGGAAAAGGTATTTATGTCCTTGCAGGTGAACTCTTTCTCTTTCACAGCTATTTTGATGTATTCAAATATATTTCCTGGGATATTTTTAAGTGCATTGCTTGTCTAGAGACTAGTTGCATGTTGTTCTCATTTATTCTTTCTACTATATTTACAATTGTAACTGAGTGAGAATTATAACCTGATACTTAATTACAAAAAGCATAATAAAAAAAAACAAAAAAAAAAACCATGGAAATAGAACCAGGAAAGACATAAAATTAAAACAACCCCAGAAACAATCATAAAACCAAGAAAGAATTCTAGGGACCATTGGCATTTGATGCTAGGGCATGTTCGACCATAACGAACCTATTGCCTAGAAAACTCACTCTTTTGCGTATTTAAACATATGCGTGACTTTTATTTTATGCACTTTATACTTATGTTTTGTTGCTGCCTTTATAACCAACATTAATATGCAATCTTTATGGTTGTACTAATGCACTCTTAACTATGCACATAACTTACTTCTATCACTGCATTTTATGCAGCCTTATTACTTGTACTTAATATGCCATTTGGAATTTACTTCCAACGCATTCTTCATTTTTGTGCACATTTTATTTTATGATTTCTATCATAGCTTTTACATATGTATGATCTCTGTGCTTAAGACAAAATATCTAAATATCATAAGAATGGTTTTAGATCTTAAATTGCAAATGCTCTTTCACCAATACATAACTATTCATATCTCATATTTTACATTAATTAGGAATTATCTCCACTTATTGATTTTATGTTTCCAACTACAAACATAATCCATAGAAATCTACAATTTTAAATCAATACAAGTATTTTCCCTTCCTTATAAAATTATGTGTAAAGCTGTCTAGTTGGATACCAAATTTGTATTTGATTTTTTGCCCATGTTTTTGCTTGGTATTTTACTTTTAGAATTAAATTCCCCATGTATGTTTTAGTGTCTGTGTGGGAACTTAAGATGAAAACTATCCTATTAATCATAATTTGGGTGCTCCAATAATGTACCCTTCCTTGTTCTCTTTAATCTATAGTATGATCTATCAAAAAATTATTATCCGATTTCTCATAGTAACAATCCTCTTTAAGTCTTTTGGGTTTTATTATGTTATATGATTACATTGATCTGATTAGTACTAAATGCTATAACTCTTGATTTAAAGTATAATTGCATTAATTGTGGTTTGATTGACTCCATAGTTGTTAGTCTTTACAATAATCAAGTTACCATTTATTCATAACACTGGCTAGAGTAAATCGATTTGATTTTAGTATATTATGATTGGAGTAAACTTTAAACTTCTCTCAAGTTTTTCAATAATAAAATATTGCTTAGGGAATGGATAGGATATAGACTTTTGTAGTGAGTCATTTTAAAGATTTTTTGTTCAGGTTAGTCTAACAATTATATCGAGGACCTCATAGTTAAGAGATCTTTAGTGAAATTATTGTTATTGTAATTGTTGTGTGATTTTCTTATGGGGCTAATAAGGTTAGGGGTTGTGATTGAAGTTGAAGTCAAAAATTCATTTGAAACCTATTGTTTATACCCCTTTTGTTAGTCAACCAAGTGTGTGATGGTTGAATCCCTGTTGTTGAACTACGATTCCTTTGTGAATTATATACGTAGGCAAGGCCGTCAGAGACGAGCCTCTGAGGAATTAAGTCTGGCCCCTAGGCTTGTTCTCTTATTATTACTTATAGATACTATTGATGTATATATATTCTATTTGTATTACTTTTGACTTGAACTAATTCTAGGATTGTTGATGGGTTCATGGAACTAATCAAGCCTACCTTAGTGAGGTGGATTCTGCATCTTCATCTGAGACCCAACCATGAATGCCAACACAAATGTGTAGATGGTTGAGTTCTCATAATTAATTGGTCAGATGTTGTTATGCTTTCTCAAAGTGCATGTATAGAGAGTAGTCTTTGGGATTTGTGTTAGTGATTGTGGTCAAAATTTGAAATTTGTGTTTTTTCCTTAATTGTATTTGGGTTGAATTTTTTGGGCATTACATTTTGGTATCAGAGCTCGATTGCAACACTAGGGTCTCTGGTTGGTGTGGTTACCATGTGGTGTTGTGTGAATTTTCCTTTGTCCTTCTCCTTTGGTTGTGATGGATGGTTGACATGACCTTATGAAATCTGGAGTCGCTTTCATCATTCTTTAATAATTTTGGTTGTGAAAGAGATAATTTAAAAGGGAATAACTATGTTTTTAAATAGTGTGAACACTATGTAACCTTATGTGAATGATGCATTTCATGATGAATAATTTTAAATAGCCCTGTTTGTAGATTTTGACTTGCCAAGATTCAAATATAAATGAGGCTATGTACCCTCTCATAGGAATCATAAGTGTTTAAGATGAACAAGATTAGTCAAATTAAATGTGTTAATTGTATGCTCCATTCATGTTGGTTAGCATGTTATGGTGAACTATCCTTATGAAGACCAAGTCATTTTCTAATGAAAGTAGAAATGAAAACAAGTGGCTAGAAACTATGGATAATACTAATATGAAATCCACCCTCATGTTATCTTATAACCTTGAACCTTATGGAGATGAAAAATGATTCTCAGGACATGACTATTGTGTAGACAATACAACTTTACTAAAGTAAACATCATTTAACCTCATAATGCAAGTGAATAACTAAGTGTAAAACACTATAATTCTTATTTTGAAACCTATGTGTCTATGTGTCTTGGGGTGATTGGATAATGCAAATCCTTTCTTGTGTGAAGAGGAATGAAGTGCTTCGTAATGGTGTATATTTCCTTGAAATCAATTAAATGCATGTTTGGTGTAAGCTATCTATAGACTCAAAATTAATGTGTTTGCTCAAGGGTAAAAGATCTTGGTCCAAAAATTGCATTATTATCTTAGGAGGTATGCATGAACTTGTGTATGAAGTAAATTAGCATTAAGATAAAAGAGAATAGTGGAACCATGTGCATAATAAATAAATAATAATGGTGGAGAGGGAATGAATGTAGTAGTAAACCATGCATTGTTAAATTTTGAATTAAGTTGTTCCTTCATTACATGGCATGTCTTGAATATAGAGTGTCATGTGTGTCATAATAACATTACTTTGGTGAGACTTAAGGCCCCCAATTGCATTATTAGTCATAGAAAACCATATAATTGTTAAATCATCTGAGATGCAAATGTTAAGTGTGTTATTAAGTGAATTTTGAAATGAAAATAATGTTCTACTTGTGGTGCTCATAAATTGGGCTATGTTTTTTGTATTGTATGTTAAGTATTGGGAAGCCTTGTTTGAGAAGATGTTTTATCATGAATGAGTATCATTTTGTAGAACATAATATTTTGCGATTTAATTATATGTGTAAGGGAATTGATTGTTGCTTTAAAAGATGAAAATTGGAAAAAGGAAAGAAAAGAGAAGTTATTTTGTATGCTTGGCATATGTGAATACCCCATAATGGTGCTTATGTTGTGTACCGTGGTAATTGTCATGGATATACCTAGTTGTAAAAGTAAGTGTATGTTATGCATCTTTAACTCGTACGGAATGGAGTGAAGTAGTTCTTGACAGTTATGTGATTTGTCATGTGGAAACCATTACATGTTTTGTGCTCCAAGTACGAGATACAGGTATCCGACTTGGGATAAGGGTGGTGGATGTCTAGTATGATCCCCTATGTGTACCCTTTGTGATTATTTTATGTAGTTGATTTGTTGTGAAAAAGGAGTAAGCATAGAATGT
The DNA here is from genome assembly GCA_007115665.2 of Sequoiadendron giganteum. NCBI lineage: Eukaryota > Viridiplantae > Streptophyta > Pinopsida > Cupressales > Cupressaceae > Sequoiadendron > Sequoiadendron giganteum. The sequence continues at coordinate 286,263,866 of CM021110.1, read as the reverse complement.
GTGAATGTGTATCTATTAAATGAAATGTGATGTATTATTTTGTGTTAGTCTTATTTGTATATTAAATGTGTACCCCTAGTGTTTGGTTTCCCCCTTTGTGGGAGTGCGATGCCAACTAGTGTAAATAGGGGTTGAGAGAAACATGTTCTCCCATCGATAAATTACGCGCTCAGGGCATTGTCCCTAATCCTGATAAAGGATCTATGTCGAGTCATTACAATTCTCCCATGGATGTTGACGTGGCCTGCTCCCCCACATATGAGAGCCACACTTGTTGGCTCATAGTGCAATCTATTTCTTGATTTTAATAACCCATGGGTAAAGGACGATATTACATGGACCACTAGTGATTCATATTTATGTGGTCAGGGACCACCAGTGATTCATATTTATGTGGTCAAGGACCACCAGTTATTTATATTCATGTGTTCAGGGACCACCATTGATACATACTTATGTGGTCAGGGACCACCAGTTATTCATATTTATGTGGTTAGGGACCACCAATTATTGCATGCTATTATGCTTATGTGGTTAGAGAACCACCATTCCTGTTCTCCCCTTAGGTGGCTTATCAAGTCACATGGTACTCGTGATGTGCAAATTTTTTTGTTGAAATATGAATTATTGGTAACTTTTGATTAATGTTGTATTTTATTACACACCAGCAATGCGAGATTTTACAATTATTTTATTAGGCTATTTAGCCACTTGACAGTTTTTGTAGTTTGATTTGCCTCAAGAACTTGTTTAAATTTTGTTTTCGAAGATTGAAATATTGCAATGTAGTTACAATTGATCTTATTTTTCTCCTCTCTTGAATTTATAGTTCCTCTTTGGAATTTTTCTTTATTGGAGTCTTGGTTTATGGTCATATGTTACTCGGCTTGAGGCTTTCTCCTTGTTTCTAAACTGTTGGCATGTGTGGTGTAATGTAAAATCTGTAAACTGCCATATCCCAGGGGATTCCCTGGCAAGTCATATAGGGGAGTAGATGTGCTAGGGAATTGTGAATTAGTTTGAAAAGGGTTGTAAATGGGATCGGTATGGGATGGTCATTAATCCATTCTTCCCTTCATTCGATGATTGTTCTTATCAATATGGCGGAGTCCTTAGAGAAGGGCCTCAAGACTATCTTTCCTAATTTGCTATTGTATCCATGAATATCCATCCTTATAAACCCTATTGTGTGAGCCTTATGTTGTAAATTATGTGATTGTATGAGGATAGGTACACTCAATGGGAAGAGCATCCTTTGTATGAGGACATGCACACCCATTGGGAAGAGCATCCTTGCCAATGTTTTGTGTACATGTGAAACTATAAGTAGATGTTATCTAGCATTCCTATGAACCATGTGCAGAAGTAAAAATAAAATAAAAATGAGGCAAGTTAATATTGATTAAGATATGGTATGAGTGCCATGATTATAAGGTAACTGTTCTCCTAAGGACATATTTGGACAAAATGAGAAGTTAATAAATCTTGGACATAATTGGCCATTAAAACAAAAATATTTCTAACATCATGAGTGATGTTTATGGTGTAAAATAGTCATTGATGTGTACCCAAAAATGCTAAACATGTTTTGATATATGCTTTTGTAAAGTTATTGAGTATAGTTACATGGGTAATAATTTATAACTAAATGGATAACTATTAATGTTGTTATATTGAGAATGTATCGATAAATGTTCCATTGTGAAAATAAAATAAAAATTCTTCAATAATTTGGGTGAGTGATGCATAGTAATGATGTTTATAATGTGTGTTTATAGTTGAATGTTTTGATTATTTCATCTAGAAAAAAATAGAAAATTCATTAGTATGTGTAATAGATTAATCTGTGTTTCTATATTGAGTGTAACACCCCTCTGTTTTTCTCTTATGTTAGATTAAGATGCTTTATTATTTTATCATTTCTTATAGAGCGATATGAACTATGTGTGTTATGAGATGTACTTTCCTTGATGTTATACTTGACATGCTTTGCTTAAGAATAATGTTGGTTTATTATGACATGATTATTGCTTATAAGTTTTATTAATGATGGAAGTGTCAGTTTGGTGATATTATATTGGTGAAGGGGACATAATTGCATCACTCACTTGTGAGTGCCCTGCGATTCTGTGATTTCCTCTTCACGGTGTATTTTATAATGATTTTATATACATTTGCTATTGATGCCTTGGATATAGGTTTGCAGGTACATGACATCGACTCCACCTAGTTTCATAGGTTTGAGCGTGTCGACCCAACGATATGATGATTGGGAGATAGTAGCTAGGTTACCTGTGTCAAGTCTACATCCTAGCCATAGTCGGTCGTCAGTCGAGTCTGTTGTGTCTTTGGGTGCTTGTTTTAATATTATTTAATTATGAAGGGCTCTTGAGCATGTAAATAAATACTTAGAATTATTGCTTTAAATAATGTTGATATTTATTTAAATTAAAATTAGACATTGTGGATAAAAGTTTTTATTTAAGTTAATTAATTAAATTTGATTTATTAATTAATTAAATTTAATCTAATGGGTTGAATTTATTTATTAAATAATTAAAATTAATTAATTAAGTATGATGTTGAGAAAATTAAAAGAAAAGGGGAATTTAATTTAATTTTAATTTTAAATTTCAATTAGTGTTAATTAATTTCAATTTGGAATTAAATTGTGATTAGAAATTATTTTAAAATGCAAAAAGATTTTGAGAAAATATATGTGGTTGTTGAAAAGATATTTTTAATTTGACATGTGTGTGAGAAGAATTTATTAATTACTCTTTGTTGAGAAATTATTCTCGGAGAGAATTTTTGCCATAATTGAGAGAGGAAATAAGTTACTTCATGGGAATGAAATGAGGAAATATTTGGAGAGGAAAATATTTTTGGGAAAGGTTTTGGTCGAAAATTGATAAAAATAACAAAGGGTTTCTCAAGAATTTTTGTGGCTTCTGTATATTTACATCTTCTTGGAAGTGGTGATTTTGGGAAAATCTTTGGAAATTGATCTCTAAAGGGGAGGCTTTGCTCCAACTTTCATTTTCTTCAAGCTCTACGAAAACGGGTTCTTTTAAATTTTATTTATTTATTTAGTTGTTTGAGAAAGATTCTCTGTACAAATTTCAATTCTGTAAAAGTTTTGCTTAAATTGGTTTAAATAAGATTGAAAGATTGCCCGTGCAAGAAGATTTTGTGTTTTGTTTTGTAGAAGCTTTAAATTGTTTAACAAAAAAAAGGTAAAGCTTCTCTATTGTACAATTGTTGTGGAAAAACTAATAGAAAAAAAAACAATCTTGAATTAGGAATTTATTTTTAGTTCTAAAAGCCTTGGTGTAAATTTAGAGGGAAGTGACTTTAGTAATCTTCTGAGAATTTGTTTATATTTGCCCGTAGAGGTTTTGTTAAATTTTATTATTATGAAGTCTGTGTAACTTTTCTTTTAGAAATAGAAACCCTTTCTTAAATTTGGGAAAACAGTTATTGTTATTGTGAAAATTTCCCTAAGGAAAAATTGGTTGCCCTGTTAAACATTTTCCTCTAGATGGCTTTCTTCAGAAACTTTTCCCCAATTTTATTTATCAATGAAACTCAATAAATATATATATTTATTTATTGATGAAATATATTTCTTTTTAAATTCAATTTAATCGCCATATGACGTCCTCAAAAATTTTGCAGTTTAAATTTGTTGCTTATTATTTTTGTAGGGTTTTAATTGTTAATGGGGGAGGCTTGGGAGGCGCTACCTCCACCGCCGCCCCCAAGAGGGGACGAATGTGGAGGAAGGGCCTCCGAAGCCCCCTCCCCTCTTCCTTGTAGCTGCCCATGGGAAAGGATGGGTCGGTTGTGCAAGCCAGCAAACCCCTCTCCTTATATTAAATACGTATTACTTATTATTTTTAACTTGCGTTTTATTTTAATGGAGTTTAATTCGCTTTTATTAAATTTGTTTTTGAATTTCGGATTTTGTTTGTACTAAATGTAAAATATATTAATATAAATATGTGTATATATAATATATATATATATTTGTTAAATATATTATTGTTTTAGTTTCAAATGAAGAGATAATTATTGTTAATGGAAAATTATTATTTATATATATATATATTTAATGTATATACTTTATGCATATATATTTTATGTATGTATATTCTCTTCAAGTGTAATTTAAAGAAAAGGTTGCATGCATTAGGTGAAATTAAAATAATGTGTTTTTGGAAAAGAGAAAATTATAAATTATTTAAATGATGTAATCCGTTTGAGGAAATAGATATTTTATTAGTTTAAAATTGAGGGAATTGGAATAATAAATGGTATGATGTTCTTCAATTTGTTTAAGTTAAATTGAGATATTTGGGGAATGCAATTGTATTTAAATTGTTTTATTGCCTGTAAGGAAATCGGTATTCAATTAAAATACAGTGGATATTATACTATTGTGCCTTTATGATATGCTTGAGTTCTCTTTGTGGATTTTTGGAGTAAATTGAATAGAGGTATTAAACGAGGCTAAAATTCTTTCTATTGGGGTATGTTAACTTTGAGAGTTGTTATTTCATGGTCTTGTCTTTTGTAGTTTCTATGGTAGTGAGGATTGTAGTTTTTAGTGAGTCACCTAGTTTCCACGAACGGGGAAATGGTGTGTTTCTTCTTTGAATGGATTTGTTGGATTACTTGTTCCTCCTTAGTTTGGAGTGGTGATGAATCACATAATAATTGTAGGAGGGTGAAGCTCAATGGGGGCCAAGATCTAGAAAGATCTGATGGGTAACTCATGTACCTTGAGTGGCATTTCTCCTAGGTTAGTAGTATGTTTAGGTTACTGGTGAGTCAAATTGTTAAACTCGGGTAGCAATGTATTCTTGATTTAGTGTTGTTCATGTGGTGCTTTTGTTTAATGTTGAGTCATCTTGTGACTAGAGGTTGTAGGGATTGTCTTTGTATCCGTGTTACTGTCTCCTAGCATGGGGGGTGGGCCTTCGGGTACCACTTGGTTGGGAGGAACGTGTGCCCTACGCCGTTGGGTCCCCCTTTGATTTGTAGATCATGTGGCGAGGTCTTCTAGTTAGAGAGCTCATGGATACCAACAGTTTCTTTCCATTATCTTGTTGTATTTTATTTCAGTTGGTATTTGTATTTAACTCACTCCTTAATTGTATTCGAGGAGGAATCTTGTAATTGTAATAGTTAGGTTTGATCTACCTCATTCCAGGAATGAGTATTGTAATCTACTTTTAAGTTAATGTAATTTGAAGCTTCTTATATTCTATTCTTAGTGTTAGTATCTTTAATGTTTTGTAAGTATGTGCAATTAAATGTATGGTTAATATTTTAATAAATGTTTTATGTGCAAGTAGTGTGTATGTTTTGGTTATAGATGTTATCTTGTCACGTTACCTTAGAGGTTGTTGCATTTTATCGTGCATCTTCTTTGATAATAGTGCACTTTTAAGAAAAAAAATTGTACACTTCCGTGTTGTGTTGCAACTTCCTTTAGGGTCTCGTGGCGGGGAATTACATTGAGATTATGTTTTTAGACCTTGAGGACTTCCAAGAGGAAGTCTAAGCTAAGGGAAGGAGGATGTAAGGCCCCACCCCACATGTGACTAATCCCACCCTAAATTGTTACATACTTTACTTAAATAGATATCTAGATTTATCATAGGTGATAAATAAGGTGATTTTGTGTGGAAATAATATTGTATTGTGTTTCTTTACTCTATGTTTTATTATCATTTCCATAAAGGTGTTATGTAGTCATAAATTATGGTATATGAATTGAAATTATAAATGAGAAGCGAAGGGGGGTGTTAACCTAATTGGATTAAAAATGAGATATATTTATAGATATGCACATATAGAGGTGTACTTGTGTTAGTTAAAGAAGAATACTATCAATGTTCAATTAGTTATTTCGTGATAACATCAGTATTATTGGTAAGTCTTTTGGTGGGGTAAATAATAATATAATTTAGTTAAGTTGTATTTAAGTGATAATATCATGACTAAATTCAAAAAGGTTTAATTTCATAACACCAATATCATTAAGTATTATTAGTTGATCAAGAAATAACATTCTTATTGATAAGGTTCAATAGCTAAATAATTAATGACGTCACTAACATGTATGTAGATGAGTAATAATAATATGCTCATTAAACGATTTAATATAGAAATTTACATAAGGGGCTCAAGTAAGAAACAATCATTGTTAATTATGTTATTTTCCATCTTACGGATTATTTTAATTATTTTAATAATCGAGAAACTTGTTAATATCTACAACATAACAAGCAAACATTGCCTTAAGAAATAAAGAAATTAATAATGTTGGAAATCATTATTGTTTTAATAAGAGTCAAATCAATAAATGCTATAGAACTTATGAAATTTTCTTGGGATTCTTCTAAGTTGGTTTTTAAGTTATTAATTATATTTTCTATTAACAAAGTGGTGTACACCAAATTGGGTTTTCATTTTTATGAGAGAAAATATGTTGAATGGTGTAGGAATTGTATCTCCTTAAGTCATAATAGGTGGTCTAGTTTGATTAATTATGAAATTATTGGAAAGGGAAGTTAAGTAAATAAGCAAGGTTATTTGGGGTCCAAGATTTTAATTAATTAATTCTCACCAACTTTTGAAAAGAACAGACATTAAGTTATACATTTGTTTATCTGTATTGACATTTTATCTTGTTCTAAGTAATAATAATCATTATATATAACATTGAAGAAGACTAGAACAAAAATATATCTATCTATCTATATATATATTAACTACAAAATTTAAGATGAGATCTAATTATCCTCTTTTGTAAACTATCCTTTTGACAAATAAAAGTAACCATAAGTTTACTAGCATCCCTAATCACATTCATTATAAGTACTTTAAGTGTATTGGACTTACAAACCAAAAACAGAGTGTTAAATTGTTTTTCCCTCATCAATTGTGTGGGTTGTGTAGTGCTCGATGTGGTTCAGCCCATGACTTCTAGTAGGTGAAACCCTCCTATCTTATCATCTCGATCATTAATGAATTCACGCATTTCCAAATGTGGAAGGTGCAGATTCAATCTTGAGAGGTTATTGTGCATTTTGTATAACTCTGATTGTATAGCAGATCCGAAGAGGCCACTTCAAGGAGATATGCAATTATATCTCTCATAAATAGAACTCAGGCCAACCGATTCGTCAGAGTTTTGAGATTTCTATTGAGCAGGGAGGCCATACTTGGCTCTTGGCAAAACCAATAGCCAACAGTCAAGTTCGACGCTTTAAATTCTTCAAATACCAAAAGAGATGAGATACCCCCTCGGTGTTGGCATCCGATCTAGTGATAGTGAGTTTAGTCTCCCCTCGATTTCCATGGGCCATTGTGGTTCAGAAGTTGTATTGCTTAGTGTGAGTTTCACTGCTGGAGGATCTACTGATGCACAATTAAAAAGGATCATAGGAGGTGAAGGACGGGGAAAATTCTTGATGGGATGCATGCAATTCACCTGCCTAATTAAAGGGGATTTGAAATGGAAAAAAGGAGAAGCTTCCAAGTGACATACCGGTATAATCTAATTGTTGGATTATGAGGATAGGAGGCGAAGGTGGAAAATGGAGAACCACTCCAAAGTACGTTTGCCCTCCCAAGAAACTTAAGATCTAGATAGAGGCACCCTCGAAATCCCTTACTAGGACATGCCAGAGATAGATTTGGAGTGGCTACCAGTGTCGCTTGTATTCCAAATATGCATCTAGTATCAAGACCAATTCAAGGATTCAAAGATTCATGTTAGTGGTGGGGGTTGTGTAGGGGGAAGGGGAGACCTTTTAATAAATCCTGCAATGATGGGAGCCATGGGATCACATTTCTCCGAAGCATTCTATCCCAACAGTTCATGTGTTGTGTCTATGCGTCCTCATCTTGCATACTTGTCTACCATGTCAGTGGCAACTCTAACAGGGGGGTGCAGAAATATCCCCATCCTTTATGCTTGATGGGTATACATATCCTGTTCAAGAGCTCCCATTCTAGTATGGGCAAAGTTGATGCTGCAAAAGGTTGTGGAATCTGATGCGATACTTGCCAATTTGACTCACGTTCCTCGATTTATGCAGAAATCTTGAGGTAAGTCTCTTACCATGATTGAAGCTTAAGAGAATATATATATATATATATATATATATATATATATATATATATATACATAGAAAAATGAGAATTTGTACATGGCTGAATCACCTTACTCTAAAATAATTATGTTGTTATCTGTTAAATGAAGGCATTGGTCCTATGATTATCCATTGTTGTTTTCATTTGTGATATTCCTATGATACCCAATATTAAATAAACCATCCAACCTTCTTTTTACTAAAGTAGAAACATGAATGATTCAATGATTGCATGATTCATGATTTAAATGTCTGGAGTAACATAGATAGAAAGCTCCAATGAATTGGCGTTGTATTGTGTAGATTGTATATGTTTGAAAGAAAGAAAATAACAAAAATTTAATGAAAGCATGTGAAATCTAATGCAACTGATGATACCTTTTGAGAGTATAAAATAAACTTGTTATTATAATTATAATTATTAATCTCTAGCTGCTACATTTCTCATTACTAAAAATATATTCACACATATCGTTTTATTGTAACATTCATGCTAGAGAAAAATTAGTTCTTTAATATACAAATATTAACTATTGGGGCTTTATATATATATATATATATATGTTGAGAGATATAGGGAAAACGTATTTATGTCCTTGCAGGTGAACTCTTGCTCTTTCACAGCTATTTTGATGTATTCAAATATATTTCCTGGGGTATTTGTAAGTGCATTGCTTGTCCAAAGACTAGTTGCATGTTGTTCTCATTTATTCTTTCTACTATATTTACAATTGTAGCTGAGTGAGAATTATAACTTGATACTTAATTACAGAAAGCAAAATAAATACAAAAAAAAACCATGGAAATAGAACTAGGAAAAAAATATAAAATTATAACAACCTCGGAAGCAATCATAAAACCAAGAAATAATTTTGGGGACCATTAGCATTTGATGCTAGGGCATGTTGGATCATAACAAACCTATTGCCTAGAAAACTCACTCTTTTCCGTATTTAAACATATGCGCGAATTTTATTTTATGCACTTTATACTTATGTTTTGTTGTTTCCTTTATAACCAACATTAATATGCAATCTTTATGGTTGTACTAATGCACTCTTAACTATGCACATAACTTACTTCTATCACTGCATTTTATGTAGCCTTATTACTTGCACTTAATATGCCATTTGGAATTTACTTCCAACGCATTCCTCATTATTATGCTCATTTTATTTTATGATTTCTATCATAGATTTTATATATGTATGATCTTTGTGCTTAAGACAAATTATCTAAATATCATAGGAATGGTTTTAGATCTTAAATTGCAAATTCTCTTTCACCAATACATAACTATTCATATCTCATATTTTACATTAATTAGGAATTATCTCCACTTATTGATTTTATCTTTCCAACTACAAACATAATCCATAGAAATCTACAATTTTAAATCAATACATGTATTTCCCCTTCCTTATAAAATTACATATAAAGTTGTCTAGTTGGATACCAAATTTGTATTGGATTTTTTGCCCCTGTTTTTGCTTGGTATTTTACTTTAGAATTAAATTCCCCATGTATGTTTTAGTGTCTGTGTGGGAACTTAAGATGAAAACTATCCTATTGATCATAATTTGGGTGTTCCAATAATGTACCCTTCCTTGTTCTCTTTAATCTATAGTGTGATCTATCAAAAAAGTATTATTTGATTTCTCATAGTAACAATCCTCTTTCAGTCTTTTGGGTTTTATTATGTTATAAAATTACATTGATCCGATTAGTACTAAATGATATAACTCTTAATTTAAAGCATAATTGCATTAATTGTGGTTTGATTGACTCCATAGTCATTAGTCTTTACAATAATCAAGTTACCATTTATTCATAACACTGGCTAGAGTAAATCGATTTGATTTTAGTATTATGATTGGAGTAAACTTTAAACTTCTCTCAAGTTTTTTAATAATAAAATATTGCTTAGGGAATGGATAGGATATCTACTTTTGTAGTGAGTCAATTTAAATATTTTCTATTGAGGTTAGTCTAACAATTATATCGAGGACCTAGTAGTTGAGAGATCTTTAGTGAAATAATTGTCATTGTAATTGTTGTGTGATTTTATTATGGAGGTAATAAGGTTAGGGGTTTTGATTGAAGTTGAAGTCAAAAATTCATTTGAAACCTATTGTTTATACCCCTTTTTTTAGTCAACCAAGTGTGTGATGGTTGAATCCCTATCGTTGAACTACGATTCCTCTCTGAATTATATAATTAGGTCTGACCCATAGGATTGTTCTCTTATTATTACTTAGAGATACTATTGATGTATATATATTCTATTTCTATTACTTGTGACTTGAACTAAGCCTGGGATTGTTGATGGGTTCATGGAACTATTCAAGCCTACCTTAGTGAGTTAGATTCGGCATCTTCATCTGGGACCCAACCATGAATGCCAAAACAAATGTGTAGATGGTTGAGTTCTCATAATTTATTGGTCAGATGTTGTTATGCTTTCCTGAAGTGCATGTATAGAGAGTAGTCTTTGGGATTTGTGTTAGTGGTTATGGTCGAAAGTTGAAATTTGTGTTTTTTCCTTAACTGTAGTCGTGGAAACCAGGTAATACATTGACCAGACACCATGCACTACCCAAGGGATTCAAAATAGGTTGACTACATGAAGCGACAACCCACGTATTAAAACACCATCTAGAAGACTTATCATTCTATATGGCTCGATTTCCCCCAAACAAAAATGGAAACAGTTCACAATCAAGATGAGCAAGAAGATGAGAATTAAATTCTACTTTGGATTCACTAAATCCATTTACTCATTAACATTAAGTAATTTATTGCATTAAATAATCTGAATTAAAATATGTCTTTTCAGATAAGGAAGAAATTAACACTAATTATTTAATTTCCTTACTTGCATTTAAATAATGATAAATTAATCAATTTATCATGTAAATCAAAGTTCGCTGTTATAAAATAAGTATTGCCTCCTCATTTCAATATAACCATTTAAAAACAATCAACTTGTCTTGAAAACATTTTATTTAATATCAAAACTAATCCCCCTTTAAAAATAGGTTTTAAAATAAAACAATGATTTAACTAAAGTTATTTTATTTTCCATTTCCCCAATTAAACTTAAATCATACCTTCAAGAAATAACATAACACAAATACATATATAATATATATATATATATTTAACTCAATTATATATATATATATATATTATACATATATCTATTTAATTATATTAAATATATATATAATATTATATTATTATATAATATAACATTAACCATTAATACATATTATAATAATATAATACATATTAATAATTAATTTTATAATTTAAAATAATATTCATATATATTAAATTAATAAAATAAG
>CM021110.1:286078725-286252248 GCA_007115665.2 Sequoiadendron giganteum | reverse complement strand
CCCCACACAAAACATGAATAGAATATATATATACATATATATATATATATGCATATATATATATGCATATATATATATATATATATATATACTATGCATATATATATATGCATATATGCATATATATATATGCATATATATATATATATATATGCATATATATATATATATATATATATATATATATATATATATATTTATTTATTTCTTTAAATATCCCACAAGCAAATTACAAAATTAATTGAGCAATTTATTTTTAAAAATATCATTTACAGCCAAGAACATAAATTTTCTTTGAGAATTTTATTTCCAAACAAAGGTTTTTCAAAGTTTTTTTAACACCAGATTTAACATGGGTTCATTTTGCAAAACAAACAAGGTTTTGAATGTTTCCAAACAACATACTAAAACCTTGAAACTTTCAAAATGATAACTTGAATTAAAAGCTTGAAGATTGGCAATGGTACTCTGGTTTCCTCCTCTGATTCCAACTCCTCCAACAGAATCAACCTCTTTCCAATCCAAAACCAAAACAACAAAATTTCTTTCCTTCCTTCCTTTTCCAATCTCTTTTTGAAAAATTCTCCAAAACTTATTCAAAATCCCCAAATAATAGAGAAAATATCCAAAATATCTATGCAACCACCCTCATCAATTTTTGAAAACAGAAATAGAAAATATCTCTAATTTCAATTTTTGCATTGAAAACTTAAAAAAAACAATTTGAAATCATGTTTCAATTTTCAAATTTAATTCCAATTTTCAATTAAAATATCTATCAATTCTATCAACTTAATTCAATTTAATTACTTTAATTAATTCAATAAAATGAATCTAATCCCAAGATTAAATTACTTTATTAATTAAATTAATTAATTAAATAACATCTTCCAACATAATAACCAGATTAATTTAATCAACAACTTAAATACAAAAATCCATTTAATTACCTTTTTCTAACTTGCAACCTTAATAAAATAAAGGCACATTGAACAATATTAAAACAACTGGACCAAACTAAGATCGACAACACACTATGACTAGGGTGACGACTTGGCATAGAAAACCTAGCTACTATCTCCCAATCGAATACCATTGGGTAATGGACACGCTCAAACCTATGAAACCAGGTGGAATCGATGTCCTGTACCTGTCAACCTGTGAACAAAGAGTATATCCACATGCATAAATATGTCATAATTAAAACACACTATGAAGAGGAAATCTCGAAATCGCAAGGCGCTCACAAACGAGTGATGCGATACTGTCCCCTTCACCAATACAGTGTAACTAATTGACAAATCTAACATACTAATATAATCCAAAGCATAAAAAATCATTGATTCAAACCTCCATAATACTAATCCAAAACATGCCATAATGATAACATCATAATAAAATACCATCACATCAAAATATAACATTCACATTGCTTTACAGATAGCGATCAAATAGAAGCCGAGTACCATAGTCAAGGTACTAATAGAAAAAAAAAACATAAAAGAGAAGAAAATTGTTCGATCAAAAGGACAAAATGGAGGGGTATTACATCCTCCCCCCTATGGTTAGGCTTACTCCTAGAAGCCTACAAACTAGTAGGGATATAACTCCCTCTTACAAATTGCATACGAATCAAAACCTCGACCCCTGAGGATGAGCATCCTGCACTGGACGACCAACTCCAAAAGACTCAATGACAACTCCCTAATACTTAGGCTGATGGTCATCAACCATAGCATAAGCTCGATGAGATCTACCTACATCTCCTACTATCGGCTTTGAAACTATTGGGCCTTGAACAATTTGAAAAGTATTCTAATGTGGACAGTTCCTAGCAAGATGGCCCTGTTGGCCACAAGAGTAACACTCCGTGTTACGACCAACCCTCTATCTCCTAAGGGTGCAATAGATTGCTACATACTACCCCAATCAACCACAGACTGAGAACTCTGGGTTGGTTGCTCCTGTTGATTGCGCTTATTGTGCCACCAGTTCCAGTTTGTCCTAGGTGAAGAACCACCATCATCCTGACATGGCTGAGAGTTCTTGCACTTTCCAAGCGCACTCTGCTACTGCTGACCACTCTGTGATGGACCCTGCTAAGATCTAGAAGGTGCACCTCCCTAAGGATAACCTCCTCAATCACTAGACCCTACCACTGAACTACTGCCAATCGGTACACCCATATGACCTCCTAGTGCCATGGTCAGATTCTCCTCAACAAGATGTGCTTTCTCTACTGCCACCTCCATGGTTTTGGGTTCTAAAACCATCACACCACCACTAAGATGAGCATTTAAGCCCCTAAAAAAATGGTGCACTAAAATACTCTCATCGTCACCAATCCCTACAAACTATTTGAGCTCATAAAAGCGTAGCTCATATTGCACAACAGATAAGGCCATCTGGTGCAAGGCATGAAATTCGTCACCTCGACACTAATGCCAATGATCAGATAGGAATCGAGCTCTGAATCACTCTAGGAAGATCTCCCAAGATACTGAGTGAATGTCAATATGGAGCTTTTTCTCCTCTATCCTCCACCATGTGGATGTGAACCCTCTCAACTGCATGATAGCGTAATGTGCTTTGGTGTTACTACCATACGAGTGCATGGAAAAACACCTATCCAAGTCTATAAGCCAAGTCTCGGCCTCTAAACCAGTACCTAATCTATCATACAATGCAGGGTCTGCCCTGAGTAAGTCCCTCATGTGTGACTCAGACTGGGATGGAACTTTCCTCACAACCGGATTAACCCGAACCTCAACCAAACTCAAACCAAGGAGTGCCAAAGCCTCCTCAAGCGCTCTACGTGCAACCTCAATCCCTGCTGGATCCTACTAACGATCACTGACCCCTGGTGCATTCTGAGATGCCTGATGTTCTTCCTGATCTGGTATAAGAGAAACAAGAGGGGGAGAGTCATGCTGACTCCCACCACAATCGCCTATACTGCCATGATCACGCCCTCTACCTATTCCGCGTCTGGGAGGCATAATCCTGCATAGACACGTCAAGGTATTAGGCAAGGTACACAACTTAAAAGCCTAAGCAACTAAAAGCTTAATGGCTCCATCATAATCCAAGAGTACCCAGTGTTTAAACCTAGGCTCTGATACCATGTGTAATGCCCCACCATGCAACCCTAAAGGAAGTTGCAATTAACTACTCAAACGTACTATTTTTTTTTATTAAGTACAATTAATATGCAAGATTACTACCCATTGCCAAAAACCTCTAAGGCTATGAGACTGAGATTAATTATTAACCCACAACCAACATAAATAAATCCATAACATTCATTTACTTAAAAAATTAGAACCACATACATTCCATACAAGATAAATTTCACCCACCATAAAAGTTACAATATGATCTTAAATAACAATAATTGAATAAAGAGATTACATCACTCATTCCCCGAATGAGGCAAGTCCAATAAATAAGGTTACAATTACATCTTCCACCTCGATAAAAAATGAGGGGTAATAAATCACAAGATCAACTAAAATAAATAAGGCATGAAATGAAATTGGATCATACAAGCTCTCCAATTGGAAATCTCGTCCACACGATCAAGAAGAAAAACCCAATGGAGAAAGGTGCACATTCCACCCAAGCAAGTGGAACCCAAAGGTCCACCCCCCATGCTAGGAGATACTAACAAGGAATCGTAGCCAAGATCATCTACCTCTAGACACAAGCTACACATAACTAACCCAAATTGACACAACCAATCACATGTACCACACAAGTACAACACAAGAACAACTCTAACATGGTCACATTTCTTCTAGACATGAAATGGATCAACTATGTTAAGATAACCATACACACAGAATCAAATACCAACTGTTGTCCTAGACAAAGTTTCATCACATAGCTCGTCATGGGATTACCTCTGAGAATCTTCATAGGCTTCAACCCCCACTATGGGTTATCCTGGTGGCCTCAACCAAATCGTGGCCCCCATACTCACTCATGAAGAATCAAATACCTTTCGTATAGACAAGATAGATGACCTTTCCATGCCAGGCCTTCCCACTCATCCCAAGTCTAAACGAGCCCTTGTGTCTATGAGTGAGGCAAAATTATATTGATTAGTGAGAAGTACCACCTAATCTTCTAATTATTGTTTTAGTTATCACTTGATTAACAACCTCCGAAGGTTATCTAGTTTACCTCTTTGGGCTCTGGCCCCTACAGAAGCCACTCTTCTACTTGACAACATACACACCATCCAATCACTAAGGGTAACAAAGTAAAAACAAACAAGATATCACGACCACTCCTTTCTCAGGAGGCAACATAAGTCGAAACCCTCTCTAAACACTAGAGGTAAGAAAGATAACAAAGCCACTCCTTACAAGGAGGCACAACTCACATAATCCACTCCTAATCCAACATGAGGCACAAAACATCCCCGTTTGTGGAAACTAGGTAATACACTGACCAGACACCATGCACTACCCAAGGGATTCAAAATAGGTTGACTGCATGACACGACAACCCACATATTAAAACCCCATCTGGAAGACTTATCGTTCTTGATTTCCCCCTAATGAAAACGGAAACAATTCATAATCAAGACGAGCAAGAAGATGAGAATTAAATTCTACTTTGGATTCACTAAATCCATTTCCTCATTAACATTCAGTAATTTATTGCATTAAATAATCTGAATTAAAATACGTCTTTTCTGATAAGGGAGTAATTAACACTAATTATTTAATTTCCTTACTTGCATTTAAATAATGATAAATTAATCAATTTATCATGTAAATCAAATTTCGTTGTTATAAAATAAGTATTGCCTCCTCATTTCAATATAACCATTTAAAAACAATCAACTTGTCTTGAAAATGTTTTATTTAATATCAAAATTAATCCCCCTTTAAAAATAGGTTTTAAAATAAAACAATGATTTAACTAAAGTTATATTGTTTGAACCATTTCCCCAATTAAACTTAAATCATACCTTGAAGAAATAACATAACACAAATACATGTATGTAATATATATATATATATATATATATATATCTATTTAACTCAATTATATATATATATATATATATTATACATATATCTATTTAATTATATTAAACAAATATACATAATATTATATTATATATATAAAATAACATTAACCATTAATACATATTATAATAATATAAAACATATCAATAATTAATTTTATAATATAAAAATAATATTTATATAAATTAAATTAATAAAATAAGATATTTTATTTTATTATATATTTTTTTTAAAACAACAAACTTGGCCTCGGACCGCGTGCCAACCCTAAAGGTTGGGCCGTGGTTTCTTGGGGTTGCATGCCTCTTCGACTGCGTGCTTCATTGGGGTTGGGGCGGTGGCTATGAGCGGGGAGTGGGGAGCGCGCTGGGCGCGACTCCCCCCCACACGCCTCCCATGGGGGGCATGGTGGGGGTGAGCCCCTAGCGACTCCCCTAAAAATGCTTCCTTCTTTTATTTTTTTATTTTTTTATTTTTCAACAAAAAGAATAAATCTATACCCCTGCAGATTTTCTAAAACAATCCGAAAATGAATTTTTTTAAACAAGGGTTTTCTTAAATAATTCATTAACAACATAAGCCCCATATAAAACATGATATATATAATATATATATATAAATATCCGAAAAGAAAATTACAAAATTAATTGAGCAAATTATTTTTAAAAAGATCATTTACAACCAAGAACATAAATTTTCTTTGAGAATTTTATTTCCAAATAAAGGTTTTTCAACACCAGATTTAACATGGGTTCATTTTGCAAAACAAACAAAGGTTTTGAATGTTTCCAGACAACATACTAAAACCTTGAAACTTTCAAAATGATAACTTATATATAAGAAGATAACTTGAATTTAAAGCTTGAAGATTGGCAATGGTGCTTTGGTTTCCTCCTCTGATTCTAGCTCGTCCAATAGATTCAACCTCTTTCCAATCCAAAACCAAAACAAAAAAAATTATTTCCTTCCTTCCTTTTCCAATCTCTTTTTAAAAATTCTCCAAAACTTATTCAAAATCTTCAAATAATAGAGAAAATATCCAAAATATCTATGCAACCACCCTCATCAATTTTTGAAAACAGAAATAGAAAATATCTCTAATTTCAATTTTTGCATTGAAAACTTTAAAAAAACAATTTGAAATCATTTTTCAATTTTCAAATTTAATTCCAATTTTCAATTAAAATATCTATCAATTCTATCAAGTAACTTAATTCAATTTAATTACTTTAATTAATTCAATAAAATGAATCTAATCCTAAGATTAAATTACTTTATTAATTAAATGAAATTATTTAATTAATTAAATAACATCTTCCAACATAATAACCAGATTAATTTAATCAACAACTTAAATACAAAAAGCCATTTAATTACCTTTTTCTAACTTGCAACTTAAATAAAATAAAGACACATTGAACAATATTAAAACAACTGGACCAAACTAAGACCGACGACACACTATGACTAGGGTGACGACTTGGCACAAAAAACCTAGCTACTATCTCTCAATCAAATACCGTTGGGTAATGGACACGCTCAAACCTGTGAAACCAATTGGAGTCGATGTCCTATACTTGTCAACCTACGAACAAAGAGTATATCCACATGCATAAATATGTCATAATTAAAACACACTGTGAAGAGGAAATCTCAGAATCGCAGGGCGCTCGCAAGCGAGTGGTGTGATATCGTCCCCTTCACCAATACAGTGTAACTAACTGACAAATCTAACATACTAATATAGTCCAAAGCATAAAACATCATTGATTCAAACATTCATAATGCTAATCCAAAACATGCCATAATGATAACATCATAATAAAATACCATCACATCAAAATATAACATTCACATCGCTTTACAGATAGCAATCAAATAGAAGTTGAGTACCATAGTCAAGGTACTAATAGAAAAAACAACATAAAAGAGAAGAACATTGTTCGATCAAAAGGACAAAATGGAGGGGTATTAAAAATTCACCTTAGTACAAATTCACTGCTCTCCTCTATTTTACCTTGAGATAAATGGTATGGATTGTCTTTGCTCTCAGATTTGTATTTAGCACAATAGCACAAAAATCACTTGTAAAATACGAGTATAGTTTTTTTGCATGAGATGAAATGAAAAATGAATGATAGTATGGTTTGATTTATAGATATTTGATGACATTGATCAATGGTTGAGACCAGATTAGATATTGAAAATATCAATGGTTGAGAATTGATGAGATAAATTCATTGTTAGGTTAAGTGCAAGAAGTTGGGTCCACTTTTAGGGGAAGTGTCATTTTTCAGCTTTAAAATAGGTACACATTCATTTTTTAGAATAGGTGCCCATTTTAAAGTGGGTACTCATTCCAAAAATTTAAAAACCTAAAATCTATTTTTTTAATTTGGATTTAGGCTCAAAAAAGGCATGGTAACCCAACCCTTAGTCTTGGACCTACAAGTAAAAGGTCATGAAAATGTCAAGAGAAAAAAATGACTTTGGTAATATGGCTAACAGGTTTGTTTTCAAAATTGTTTTGTGAAATTAAAACCCATTAAAGATGACAATTTCTAGTTTTCAAATATATATATTTTCTTATGATCATATTATTATTTTTTAAGTTAATTTCTATGGAAACTAGTCCATGAACTTGAAATGTCAGGTTTTCATATTTTTAATAACTTTTAATTTGTTAATTTTCTTGTAAAAAAAATTATATGGCATCAATCTACAAACAATTCTTTACACAATAAAATGATTAGTTTAGTTCAAATTATGGTGTCCGTACATAAGGATTTTCAAAAACAACAATTCAGGTCAATAAAAAATAAACATTTAGAAAAATAATAATAATAAAATATCCTCATCATTATTCAGTATAATACACATCTTTCCCCAAAAGAAATTAGAAAATACTTTTATTTAGGTCAAATTATGGTGTTTGTACACATGCATGTTATGGTCCTAAAAAGGTGACTTTTAAAAGTGGTTTTATGTACATGCCTCTTAAAAATTATTTGGTATCACCTGGGTATTAAAATAAATCACATATTTAAAAAATAGACTCAAAATACAAAATTTTATATTAGTGGATTTTTTTAAGATTCAATGTGTAAGTGCTTCAATTTTTTAGTCCAACTATGAGAGATTTTGAAAATCAAGAAAAACACTTCCACTTTTTTAACATTTTGTGGAGCCAACTTCTTGCACTTACCCGTTAGTTAGTTGATTGCATGATTTAATTAAGAGAATTGATTGGACGGTTAACTCAGATTGATGGTTAGTGAACTAAGTTGATTTCTTAGAGGACTCGAAGTGAGTGGGAGTGAAGTGGATTTGATTAAGGAGTGGACTAGTTAGATTGATTAGTGAACTCAGAGTAAGCCTTTGTCAATAAGTGAGATGGAATTTGTATGAGTATTTAATAATTAAATAAATTTAATTGTTATTTACATATGAAAGGTTGAATTTAATAAATAAAATAAATGATTTTATTTATCTTGGAAGAAAATAATGTTGAGAGATAAATTAATTAATTAAATAACTAAAACAATTATTTATTTAGGAAGTGGGAAATTGATTTTTTTTGGATAAAAGGCTAGTGCGTATAGTTATATATATATATATATATATATAATTGAAACTAAAGGATTACATAGATGCTAGAGTTACAGTATTGGCATTAGGATTTCAGAAATATAAAGCCAAAATCTCCACCAATCATATTTGATATTCACAGACTTGTATAAAAATAAACCCCATTGATTGGTATTCTCTGTAGTAATTGGGCTTGAATAAAGAGATATATATCAAAAAAACCCAGGAGCATGTTAACCCAAAATATATAGGTAATACATCGATTTATATATGAGATATAAGGATAATTTGAGCATCATTTCTCCATTGAACATGTATGAGCAAAAGTATCCTCCCTATCGATGTTAAGATTGAGGCCATTTCCTCCTTGTTGTTCACCAACCTCCATTGAGCCAAGGTTCGCTAAAGCATCCTCCCT
Organism: Sequoiadendron giganteum; assembly: GCA_007115665.2. Classification (NCBI taxonomy): domain Eukaryota; kingdom Viridiplantae; phylum Streptophyta; class Pinopsida; order Cupressales; family Cupressaceae; genus Sequoiadendron; species Sequoiadendron giganteum. The sequence continues at coordinate 286,243,200 of CM021110.1, read as the reverse complement.
GCATATGTTTAGATCAAAAGAATTTTGACCTTGTCCTTCTCCCAATTCTACACCCATTGGCGAATTGGGAATTTCCCTGGCTAAATCCATAGCTCTAAGACCATGTCGAATGTGGTGAGAGAGGAGAAAAGAAAATACAAAGTATTTCTCCTTACATTTTCCCACCATCAATGGACTGTGCTCTTGAGTATGGGCATTGAGGACCCTATATAGTGTCTAAGGATCATCATTGTGGAGACCTTTTTCAATGACTCCATAAATCTCTTTGTATGCCAATTTTTTTCTGAGATAATATTTTGGAAAGAGACCTCCAATGTAAGCCTTTCCTTTCTCCAATTTAGAAGCTTGAGTAGCCTGAAGGAGCTCATCGTCATTGAGGTAATTTAAAGACATCGACTCTTGAACAACAATTGAAAGGAAATCAAAAGATCACACTAGGTCCATTACATTTGACAAGGATATGGAGAGAACTTGTGTGGGGAGTAACAGTCTGGGGAAATCTGGGCATAGAATTTAATGGCCTAGAACAATTTTAATACTATCTAAAAGACTTGGATAGGACATTCTAAAAACTTTTGGCATTTGGAACTCTGATACCTCTTTTGAAAAAGGAAGTTCACCCTCTCTAATTTGCACTTCAATCCTTAAGTCTTTGTGTAAATATTTCATCCTATATCAAGGAACAGTCCACCAAAGACCTTTGGAACTTAAAATACTTTGACCCAGAACTAAAAGAACCCAAACTGAATTACCAGAGTGCCCCTCTAGAATTTTAGTGTTGAAAACCGGACTTGAACAATGAACCAAGCAAAATGGGGATGCAAATTTTTTTTTCCAAGGAACACGGGAAAATGAAATATTACCCTTTATGTAGAGCCCTTCAACCAACAAAATCTTACAACACCATTGACAAACCCACAATGCACCATGTAGACTCACACATTTGAATAACCATACTCCTTGTAATGGAGAGCATCCCATCTTATAAATCGGACAATTTATATGATGGCTATTGATGATCATCATGAAGATTACACCGATTGCTAGAAACCTGATTAATCAATGTGAATTCCTTTCACAATTCACATAAGAGAAATCTTTGCTATGTTTTAAAAGATATTTGTAATTATTGCAAACTTAGTGTGGTTTTAATACGCTTGATCAACTATGTATAACACTTGTAATAATTAAACATGGTTTCCTTGAAAACATATTAATTAAATAATAATAAATTATTTAAATAAACTTTAGAATAGAAGAATAATTGGTAAATTAATAAAATAATATTAATTATTTAATTTATATAAAGGAATAGAGGAATAATTAATAAATTTATTAAATAAACTTAATTATTTAATTAATGTAGAGGAATGGATAATATGAATTTAATCAAATAATATGAAATTATTTAATTGTTAGTATGAAGTAAAAATGAGTATAAATTTAATCATTTAGTTAGAATTAGGTGTCTACAACATAAATTTGTAAGTTTTTGATGACTAAAGGAAAAAATTGTGGTGATGAGAAATGATTATTGAAGGGGTAAGGACAAAATAGGCATAATAAATGAGGTGGTGAAGGCAAGACAGGTTGGAGGAGAGGTTGGGAATAAGAAGAAATGATAAAAAAGAGATGAAAAAGAAAATGTTAAAAGGAGGAAAGAGAATGTGAAAGAAAAATATGGTTTGGAAAAAAATTAGGAAGGAGGTGGAAGGAGATGTTAAGAGCATGCGGTCAAAACAAAAAGCTAAGATGAGAGAGAGAGAGATAATCTTCAACTAAAAAATAGGAAGAATTATGGAGGTTGTGTTTGATATATTTTATTATGGATTGCTAAGATAAACTTAGTCCTCAACCTTCATCTCTATTGAAGTTATGTGGGTGTTTTATAAGTTTAATTATTTCCCTCAATATTCTCTTTCAAATATTTTTATCTTTTAAAATGCTTTAAAGTTGTCTCTATAAATATTTATTGTTTGGTGTTTATTGAATGATTAGTTAATGGATTTTATAATACACTCATACTTGTTTTCAACATCAAATTTTGTTGATTCTTATGGTAATTAGATATCCAATTTTATCAATATGTCAAGTTCCACAAGAGAAATCAACATTTTTAATCTTGAATAGTTTTGAAGGAGCTCTTTATGATATTGATATTGAGATAACATTTTGTAAAAGGAAGTCCTAATATTAAAATTATTTACAATTTATAAAATAGTATAAATATTGCGCCCTCATGGAAAAGGGCATCACACATGGAGATAATCTTGTTGTTCGACTCACATGTTTTTTAGTAATGAATCTTCACCAATTCACAAATATTTGAAATCGGGGACTCCAAATATGGAAAATAGTACAAGTTATAAAGGGCACTAAATTATATATTTGTGCAACAAAACAAAATAGTCTAGTGTTGGTTAAATTACTTATGCATTATTTGTTAAAATGTTAAACTAAATTATTTTCTAACAATAAATGATGCATGATTGGAGCATATTTGCTAGTAGTCTATAATATAATTATAAGTATTAAAATAATATTTTCCATTAATATTACATTTTCTATTTTTTGGGGGGCCATATTGTTATTAATAATTTATTCATGCCATGTATGCTTTCAAATTAATATTAATCAGGTTTTGAAGCATAGAACATATGACTCTTTCTATATTAAATATTAGCATGGATTCTAAAACCTAAGATATGTAGGGCTTCAAGTCTAATGATTATGAAGAATACAAGTAGCGTAGAGTTTTAGTTCTAATGTTATTTTTGAAGTTTGAATGGATAAGAATTTGAGATATTTTTATAGTCTATGATAGAAATTCACTTTGGAAATGACTCTTTTGTATGGTAATGTCCATGTTGGATGATTTGTATCTTAATATTTCTCTCGTGTTTTATGAAAATAATAATTAAGAGCATCTAAATCTATTATAGGAAATATGATAGTTTTGATTTCATTCCCCATCATTGATTTTAAATATAAATTATTGATTATAAATTCATTCTATAATTTTACAAGGACATGCAATAAATATGTTTATTCAACCCATAACTTATTTTGGGCCATGTGATGAAACGTTGATCAAATGGTTGATATTTCATTCCATAAACTTATAAGTATTTTTATTTCAAAAATTATAGATCAACAAAAAATTTTTTGGGTCATGTGATTACATATTGATCAAATAATTGATTATTTATTTTGTAGAGTTTGTAAATTCAAATGATTTAAATATTGAAAAGCACATGAAATACTTATGATTTTAAATAAGGCCTATTGTCATGTTAGGATCCTTGTGACCAATGGTGTAAATGTAGAACACAAATTTATTGGAAACATCCATATAACCTATCAATTGTTAATTTGGTCTTAGTGATTGAGTGGTTTAGACTAAATTTAAATTTTAATTGTGGGTCCTCCCTACAATATTAATTGGTACAACATCAATTGAAGGACAAATATCAAATAGTATCTCTTTTTTTTAGATGTGTCATTCATTAGATGAGAAATGGGATGACACTTTTAAAATGAGGTGATCTAAAATAAGATTGTTTAAAACTCTATAGAATGAAATAATAATTGTAAATAATCATAAGGTAATATAAGGTATAGATTCAGTAATACAATATTTTAGAGTTTTTATTGCATGAAAATTTTAAAATTTTCATTTCCTATTTTCTACCCACTTGACCCTTGCAAGGGAGTGGTTCCTCCTTGGACCCACTATTTGTCACCCCCAAGCTATTTCTTTAGCTTTAAGAAATAAAATATGAGAGTATTAAGCCAAAAAAGACCATTTTTAAAGGAGAGATTCACTATGGTAATTAATTTCCATTGATATTTTTGCTAATATTTGCTAGGATATTTGATAAATTTTGAGTTATTTGCACAAATTCACTAATAAAAAATTTATTCTTTTCAAAAAAGGGAAATGTTCATCAATATAAATTAATATATTTTTTTAAAAGAAAGATTTGTGAGAATTTTATAATAATTATATTTATGGGCCTTTTCTTAATGTGATAATCAATTCCATTGTCAAACTCTCTCCCATATAGCATTGTTATTATGACAATTCTAACAAGTAATTGAAGAGGTGGTTATAAATTGAACTATGAATAACATCTTTTACCAGCTAAATTTATTTGTGTGTAAGACTTACATGTAGAGATATTATTGTATCCATATTGAGTACTAGTGAGTTACATTTCACTCCCTTGGTCATATGGGTCAAATAGTAAAACCAATCAAGGTTACATTCTAATTGTGTAGGATTTAATCTTGGATGTGGTGCATGAGTCCAAATTAAACTCACTGAAATAAGGTTTAACTAATAGTTTTGAGAAATAATTATTAATTTACTATGTCTCCTTGGATTATAAATTGATGGATTGGTATGAAGATTATATAGTAATTTTTATTTAGAGTTATGTTATTGGATTTCCTCTAGATTTAAGAGTTTTGCTATTCATTAAAACATTGAATATCTAAAAAAATTATTGTAATTGTATGTTGAAGAATTTACTATATTGAGTGTACTTTGGGGGATATTTTTCTCTATTGTATATATTGTCTCTCTTTCTCTTTATTTAATTTTTCTTTATATTTATTATCACTTGCATTGATTTTATTTTTGGATTATTTATGGCCTTGAAAAATTTCACCCTTCACAATTTCATAGTAGGTTTAGCACCCCCCTCATGTGTCTAGACCCAAATTTAATTTATTTGTTTCATAATAATATTCAAAAAAATAGAGATTGAAATGGGAATAAGGGTTTAATATTAATTTATTGATTCTTCAGGCCCCAAAATAATGTCTGGGCTAGGGCACCTAGTACCCTTGTCCAACCTATTTTAACTCAATTTAAAATATGTTAGTGTTTAAACTTTAACATTTAAAAATCTAAAGACATTTGTCAACTATCGATAATTAATTTGTGGGAGATTAAAGAATTCATATAAACACAAGTTTTTTCATCATTTGAAATCCTAAGCACACCTAACAAGAGATAGAAACTTTGAGAAGAAATCTTATCATTTTGAAATGAGAAATTGAGTATCCAAGAGAAAAATTATAGCAATATTATTTTATTCAAGCATCATGTTAACAATGTATCATATTTTCATGCGAGTTTATTTATGTTTCATGTCTATTTGTTTTGTGATTACTAACACTTGTAATATTCTAAATAAACCATCAATTTATCCTTGAAGGTTATAAGTACAATGACTTCAGTCCATCAAGGAATGTAGATATGAGTGGTAAGTTCCAACAATTATCAATTTATTATGTGTTTATCATTTAGCCTCTACCCAAATGAGAGTAAACTATATTTTACATCATCATAGCCATTGTGGAGGTATAAATACAAAAATAGGGTTTGACTTAGGCAAGCCCCTAGATGAAACAACCCTTTCCCTTCTTCCTTATGTGCAAGTTATAGATCTGAAGAAAATTTGGAGAGGATTGAAGAACTAATTTTTAATTCAAGAATTCAAGCCCTACAATTCAAAAAATTAGGGAAAGTAGATTTACAAATGGCAAAAGAAGATTTGACACTAAGTCCAGAGGAGTAGAATCTACAAATAAGAGGATACAAGAAACTTACATCTAATTCTTAGTATCTTATTTTCAGGTCTAGGATGCCCACGACTATTGTACGGTCATTGCAAGCTCAAATTTATATGCTAGGTTCCTCTATGTCTGCGCTTTACTCTTTTGAACTCTATTTTTGGTTTGTAGTTCTATATTTTCCAAAAATCATCTTAGTTTGTTGCATTTTCATTGTTAACCTAGGTACATATTTGCATTATAAAAAATAAATCAATTAATCACATCATCACACACACATTCAAAGGACTAAAACCCTGATCAACCATGTTGTAAGTAGCCAAGTGGGTATTACAATCATTTTTAGTCCTTTCTCTTGTGATATTGGAAGAAGTGTGATTTAGAGCTTAGGTCCATTTTTCTCACCTCCCATTTTGGTGAACCTGACATTTGTGCATTTTAAAACCTTCTAAAATCATAATTAACATATATTGAAATCTTTATCAATTTGAAATTTTTGAGTTCATAATTTATGCATGAAGATTATGGGAAAAAGAATTAAAAAGATAAAAAATTGTATACCATTTTTAATTCAAAAGATAAATAGTGTTAACCTTAGTTGTTGCAAGAAATATCTAGTCAATAATTGCATTGAAAAATATTCATTACATCATGATAAAGTCTAAAAATAATCTAAAAGGGTTTAAAATTGTCATTTATGCATGCATATGTTGTTGATAACGTGTAGGTTTACATTGTTGTTGTCATATCAAAAGATTTAAAAATAATAATTTTTAGATTTTTTAGATTAGATTTTGATTCATTATTCTATTTCATAATCTGAAAAGTACCTTTGGAACACGTTAAATTATTTGAAAAAACTAAAATTGCATGCATAATTGTGTTTTACATATAGGAAAATTATAATTCTAGATATTTTTTAAAATCTACCTATTTCTAGACCTAAACATATATAGATTGGGATCTTTAGAAACTATGGAACATTTCTAGATTTTTAAGTTAGAAAAAATAAACCTCACTAGTCTAGGGTTCCCAACGCCCTTATCTAGTCACTTTTGTTCAAGATATGAATGATGGTTCTATCTTTACGATTCTTGTGCAATTCTAGGTTTTGTGTTTATAAATTATTTCCATTTTTATGAATGTGTTGCATTTTCTGTTCAATGTATGAGCACTAAAGTTTTTTGAAACTCATAATAAATTTATGAGATTCACAACGTATTGTCTCAGAAATAATAACCCCATGAGATGTAGTTTTAGACTTATGGTTTCCTACATTGCAATCATAATTGGTATTGAGCCTAAGTGTTATAAATATTTCACTCAAGGTATTTCATCTACCCAATCCATCTTGGATTCTCTCTCTAATCCTACATTTCCCATGTCTTCATCACAAAATTATATGCATGTGGAATGAGGTCCTGTTGTTTCTCATCTCCTTGAAGATAACTTGAAACAATTGGAAAAAAATATAAAAGAACTTCAAGATTACCTCAGTACTACAAGTTTGGTTGGATAAATGGTGCCTATTTTGGATAACCATAGGAATATAATAAATTACTTTCAAGGGATAGAAGTCTTGCATAGCCTAGCTCACATAGTAGATGCTAATATTCCTACGACAATTAGTTTCACTCAAGTATTGACTAATTCTCAAAACCAATTAGGAAAACAAACTACTTGTCCCACAAAAATGCCTTGTATCTCTACCTTTACACCTCTAGTCATAACATCAACAACATAATATAGTAATGGTTTAAAATCAATCTTAGGGATTTCTAGTGGAAATACTTATAGTTGTGTCCCTTCATTAATAAGATCACCATGTTTGTCACCCCTTGTAAACGTGAAACACAATAGCCAACTAGTCATCCATACTAGTTCACCATACTCAAAAAACTCTCAAAACATGTTACCAAATGATCCTCCGATAAATCAAATTTTGTAAAACATGACATCATTATAGAAACAAATTGTAAACTTAAACCAAAATCAAACCAATGGTAAAACTCCAACATACCTCACATGTAGTCCATTGTCCTTTTCTCTCTTAAAAATACGTATACCAAAAATATTAAAATTCCTCCCTTTGAAAAGAAAAATGGTAAAGGATATCCTAATAATCATGTGTCAAATTTTACTATCTTGTGTAGTGACTTCATTTTTGGAGATGCACTCCTAGTGAAACTCTCTCCTAGATCATTGAAAGATATGTCCTTGGATTTTATTCATTTCCAAAAAACTCAATTACCTCCTTTACACAACTCATTAGTAATTTCATCCAAAAAATTCAAGAAAACATTGGTCCTCAAGTTACGTTAATGGATTTAGTTCATAGTAAACAAGGACCTCAAGAGAAGTTAAAAACTTTATAGGATGGTAACAATCACTTTATTCATAAAATTCCTATAGGCTTCTAGATGCCGGCATTCAAAGGGTGTTTATAGAAACTTAAAACCTAGTATTCAAGAGAAGATATTTTGAGGAAATGTCCATCTTTTACACACTTATGTATGGCCCTTCATGACTATCAGATATCTTTATTCAATATAAAGGTACACCTTCATCAGATCCTACTAGTCAATTCGAGGATTTTCCTAAAAAACACTATCATTCAAAAAAGAAAAAAGAAAATTTGCATTAAGATAAAAACTCCTCAAACTACTAATAACATTGAGACACAAGTGACTGCCTTAAATACAAATCCATATCAATTTAGGCCAAGAGATATGAAATTTTCACAATTTCATGATTCTCTCCATGCAGTTATTTTGCAATTTTTAAAAATAATATGATTCAACTTCCTCCAATTAGGCCTGTTGACACAACTAAACCTATACCACCAAACAGTAATATAAAGATTTTTTTCAATATCATCGTACACTTGGACATAATATAGAAATATGTATGTGTCTTAAGCACCAAGTGCAAGACCTCATTGAATCCTATCAAATACAATTGGTTTGTGTTAATAATAAAGGAAACAAATTTATTTCACCATCTTGTAAAAACTTGCAAATATTTACAAATCTATTTCCAAGGCATTCAACAAGCTTTGTTCAATTTAGTGATAATGAAGAAGATGATAATGATCTATCCAACTTTTTAAACATGATTGAAGTTCAAATTTATAAGGGTTGAACAAATTTATTGCTTGACATTTCTGTTATACATATTGATGCATTTATAAATGCACCTGATGCTCCTCTTTATAACACTGATATAATCAATGATAAACCCATAAGGGGGATATTCATTGATACCATATGTTTAGTGAATGTGATCATCAAAGAATTATTATATGTGTGAACTTTATAAGGATGAGTATGAACAATCACAAGCATGGTTAAAGGCTGATAATAGTTCTATTCACCCTATGATTGGTTCAATAACTCTCTTAATAAAGGTTGGATCTAAATAGTTGGACGTTTTATTTACCGTAATTCTAATGTCAGACCAATTTCATGTGAAGTTAGGTCATCCATGGCTAAGCTCCATGAATGCAGTCCCATACATTAGTCACAAATATCTCAAATTTCCATTTGAAGAACAAATACATACTATTTACCATAGTGGATTTAATCCTTTGGCCTATTGTGGAGATTTTTCGCTAGATTTTTTTTTCCCTTAACTAGTCAAACCTATTAAACCTTGTATATAATTTTTATGTGTCATATCAAAAGTTAAAAACTAAGTGTACCAATTTATCCCCTAGTAACATCCATCGTAAGGCTCTTGGTCTATAGTGACTTCAATGGTTGTTCCTCCTACCCCATAGGTAGTGGATGAGCCTAAGTCTGAACCAAGTATCATCTCTTGATGACTTGGCATGTATGTTACAACTCTACCTCTACCATCTTTTAAAAGACCATGAGATAACTATGCAATTAAATTTGGACCTCCAAAAGAAAAACAAATATTTGGATCAAAACCTAAGAATCCAGTGGAATTCCAACCAACATTGGTCCCTCCAGTTCCTCATTCAAAGGAAAAAAATAGATCAATGTTAGGAAACACCTTAATTACCTCTTCGCAATTTGAAAATCATGTAAGAATAAATTGAAGTATGAAAGATAGTAAACAAAGACAACATGATATAGATTTTCAACTTGTTGTAGAGAATAAAACCTTACCTAATTATCATCCACCCATCTAATACAATTTCGATGAAATACCTCCCACCCACTCATTGTCATCATCACCCGACTCCACCCCACTGCCCTCACCAAAACATTAAGTTTAACCTTATCTTAGCCTAAGAAAAAAATGAAAGAGTTTCATGTGAATGATAATTTTCACAATCACGCTAATAGCACTAATATGCAACCTATTGTGATACATTTGGACAGTGAAGAAGATAAAATTGAATATCAAACAGAAGATCATAACGAATTATCTCTTATGTTTTCTAAATCAATTAATTTACATGGGGGCAGCCATGATGATCCTCCTAATGAGAGTGACCCACCTTGCATTGAACCTAGTGTGTATCCTTGTACCACACTTTTTGTAGTTCCTTTAGAATATTTTCCACCTTTCATCTATTATGAGTGAGATTGGGATGTAGATGATTTTCTTTAGATCGACTTGCATGTGTAGTACCTTTTTGCATCTTTAAGTGTTTTCTTGCATGTGATGTGATCTCTTGTAACATTTTTCTTTGTGTGTCTTTGTGTTTTTTAGTTTTCTTTGGATGACCCTTGTTGTTATTATTGGAATAAGGATACAAAGAAAATGAATCTATCATATCATTCATCTATTTGTATCTTCATTTGGCTTTATGTTGTGAATTTTTTTGTCTTGTTTTTTCTTTTGGGAATGATGCAATGTGATGAGAAATTTAGGCATCTTCCACATTAACCCAAAAGTGTTTATTTTGTCTTCATGTATCATTCCTCCATTACATTTGTATTTCCACAAGTATTTGGGTGGTGATGTCAGTTTCGAGCATGACCATATTATATTATCTCCGGTCTTTACTTTCCCCAAATCTGTGGATCCTTACATGATATATTTTTTCTCATGGATTTTTTTTGGGGGGAACCCCCTCATCATGAGTAACCTTTAGAAAAACCAAAAATCAAAGTTAAAAATAAATAAATGATCTCCTATCATGCCCCTTCTTCTAATATGATTGGGGTCATATCAAAGAAAAATATCTATAAATGATCTTTTTGGTCCTAAGTCTTCATCCTCACCATCTTCATGCAACCCATACACTTTACCTAATCCACTCATATCCATACATAAATATCATCATTATATTCCCCACAATGATTTATCTTGATGGAAATTTGATGGTGACCCCTTGATATTCTTTAATCCAATGGCTTCTCAAACTCCTTTTTATGCGAAGGATGATATCCCTTGTAGTGCACATGTTAGGGATCATACCTTCACTCCCTCCATTTACAAAATAAAGAATAATCTATTATCCATCTCATATCATCCATCTATTAAAGAGTGTCCACTATGTTCACAACATCATCAAGTCTCATAAATCTAAAAAAAAAAATAGTAAAGAGAGTAAATTCATCCAAAGGTTAAAACCACTTTGGTGATGTCTTGGATAAATACCATGGTTAAAACCTATAAATAGATGTCATATGTAGTAGTCCCTTATCCACCATATCTTCGGATGCCACCCCACCCATTATTATTTCCATCCTTCCATATCACGATAAAATACCATATCCATCCATCCATCCATCTATCCATCCATCCATCTATCCATCCATAATAAACCTATCATGGCTTTTCTTTGATCCTTTATTAGCATCGGGTGATCCCACAATAGTGGCTTACACTTTTTGGAATATCCCGATTTTTGCTGAAATCACATATTTTTAGAAAATATAATGATTTAAGACTTGAAAATTTCCATTTAAAGGATTCCAATTGAAGAGGATTTGATCAAGCCATATTAGATCAAACCCCCTTGGATATAACCCTGCTAGTTTTAAACCATACCTATAACAAAGTCTCCTTTACACCTATCAAAATGTTGATATAAAACCACTTTTGATTTACCTTTTGGGGGATCAAATGAATTCATTTAATTTTTTTTGTAAGTATGTATTCCTTATTATAAGCTTCCTAGAAAGAATAATTTTAAATATATCTAATTTGATTATTATATTTATTTTTGATTTCTTGTGAATGCAGGGTTTTCACTGAAAATCAAGCTCTATGTTTTGTACATGTGGAAAAATAGGAGATTACCAAAAAAAAATTGGAAAATATGTTTGTGCTAGGTATTGGTGTCCTTGATCCAACAAAAACAAATAAATTGAATTTCAATACATATAAAAAAAATTATGTTGTATACAACCCTCCCATGTCTAAATTGCAATTGGTTTGACTTCAAAACTTAATTAAGAAAAAAATACTTAATGAAACACTATGAAACCAAATGAACATGCTATATCTATCGTAGTTACAAATCTAAATTTTTATAAAATTAGAATTCTATTATTTATAATAAATATTTATGTTGTTTATGGCGAACATCACTCTTTAAAAATGGTGTTTACTATTAAAACTAGTTTTTGAAGGAGATGTGTTGTGCAGTTTTTGCACACATGCCCCACCGAAAGTGGGTACCCTCTTTTTTCACTTTTTGGTGTCTTGGCCCTTCTTTCTTGGGGTTTTTACTTGATTTTTTCCCATGCTTTAATGTTCATCTTGCTAGTTGAAGTGGCATACTGATGAATTTTATTGAAAATCTTGAGTTCTGAATGCATTCCGGAGTTTTCACTATTTTCGGAAAAATCTGCTTTGGCCAGATTCTCCTGGTTTTCTTTCGAAGTCCAGAAGTAGCTGCCTTTTGACCCAGATCTTTGGAAATCCATTTGGTCTTGATTTTTCTGAAGTCCGTTACCTTGTCAAATCTTCGGGTTTTTGTGGTCGCAATTGTCTTGTCGACTGTATTAATGGCATTTGTGCGGATGTTTTGGGGCATTGATATATTGGATTTTGGGAGGTAATTGATCATTTGAGCTTGAGTATTGGAGCTTCTGGTATTTTGTTGGATTGTGGATTTCGAGGCCATTTCGACTGTTGCATTTGAATTTCATGTGCGTGGATTGTATCTTGCTTGCGTTTGACAGTTATTTGTTGGCATCATCATTTCCAATCCTTTCACTCTCATGGTATGTAATTATGCCCTCTTTCTATGATGATTATTTTACTTCATTTTATTTCTGGTCTTGCATGGCTTCCTTGTTTTCTTGGGTATGCGTCTCATGACTAGGCATTTTGGGGGTTTTCATTGTTGTACCAGTCCGCTGGGTTGATCATTGAACGTTTATGCTTGGTCTGGTATTGTTTCTTTTGGTCATTTGTTGGCATTGGTCTTAGACTTTCCATCTCATTATGTGAGCAAGTAGTACCTGGTTCTCTGTTCGTTCATGGTGGGTATTTTAGGGTTCTTGACCTAGGGCATGGCCAATCCTCCTTGAATTGTTGTGAGGAGTGTTCTAAGTTCGTGTTTGATCCTTTGGAGGTTTAGGCTAAGTCATTGTCAAAGTATTGGCCTTGGATCCAGAGTTGTTTGAATCATTTTGGTGAAAGTAAGAAAGATGTGGACGGGTTCAGGTTTTCGACGTCCTCGCAAAATTCTACTTCCCCCTGATTTCCCTGGCTTATCTTGTTCTTTCTTTTTACCACTTTTCCCGGATTTTGTCTGTTTTGCCAAAATCCGCTTCCTCTGGATTTTCCCAGTGTCCATGGTCAGTTCGTTTTGCCGATTTCTTGCTTTAATGATGATATATCTGGTTCTCACCAAAATCTGCTCGCTCTGGATTTTCTCGGATTTTCCATGTCTCCTCCCTTTTCTCGGGTTGGTTATAACTGTTGCTATTTTCATCAAAATCTGTCTCTAGTGGATTATTCTAGGTTTTTTCTGGGAAATGTTGAATTTGATAGGTCATGAGGGATTTGTTTATCGATGGAATATTTGATAGATTAAATGAACTTATGCTAGGTATCTCTTGGTTTTTTCCTTTATTAATTGATGGATTAAAATGATATTATGGAAGTTTGCATGCTTGGTTCGCTAGAATCTGCCTAGCCTGGATTTTCCCAGAAGTTCTCACTTGTGTGGAATCCGCATGGAGGGCTAAATCCCAAACTTTGAGATACTGATTTCCTGCACTTCTTGTTTCTTGTGGATCTAATTGTGGTCATCTTTATTGGTTTTCAGGTAGGATCAGGACAAGATATTGTTGGTCGAGGTAAGGGGAAGGCAACAGATCCAGGTGCAGAGACTTCGACCATCTCAGATGTAGAAAAGGTAAAATTGGACATAAAGAGCGAGATTCCTGAGAGCAAGCTGACCTCAATTTGGTCAGGAATAACATATACCAATGTAGGTATGTGGGACTATGAGGAATTTAAGGCTGAGATGTCAGCACCAAGCCCTCCTTTGTTAGCTAAGAGAATTGTGGACTCCAGATTGGCTCATGTACCAAGTTTCCCTTCCACGGTGCAATGTTATGAATTGGTGCTCGAGTGTGCCAGGAATTCTGATAGAGGGACACAAAGGATAATCGGTCCCCAGGGAAAGATTTTGGCTGGCTTTTGTCTTTTGTCCATTGCCTCAACCTTTGATATGCCTAATAGGTCTCATGTGGTGGATTTTGACATGGATGGTGCCAAGAAGTACTATGAAGAAAATGTAGTTAAGTCTCAGTAGGTGATTAACTCTTGGTTGGAGAAGCCTAAGTCCCATTTCTCCAAGTTACCTAAGCAACTATTCAGACTCAAGTTCAAGAGAGAGTACTACAATGTCATCACTCTTCTCAGCAGGCTGGTGGGGTTGAAGAGTGCAGGTGTATTCAAGACTTGGATGTTCAATGTAATTGCTAGAATGGAATAGGTAATTGAATATCACTGGGCAAGTGTCATTAATACCATGATTCATGAGCAGTTATTCAATGTCTTGCAAACCAAGACTTTTACTATGACCTCTTACCTAGTGTATGCATTGGCAAGACTTCACCCATACAAGGGGTTGAGCACTAGGGGTACCTTTGGGAAAGATGCTATAAATGAAGTATATCCACAGCTGCACCTAACTAGAGGAAGCTACAGGAGATCCAATGATGCTTTCACAATGTACATCAGAAGATTGCTCCAAGCTGCAAAACATATGAGAATTTTTGACAGGGCTAAAGAGTTGATAAGGAGATATGGGGCATGGTTTATCCAGTTCCCAAATTTCTCATACATCAGAATTGATGGTTGTCAAAGGGCTCCCTCCAGACTCCCTAGATACCCTACTGATCATATCATATTGCTGGAAGTCACTAGACAGATTTGTGACTTCGACAATGTTGTGAAGGGAGAAATGCATAAGACAGGTTTTGGGAATGACTTTCCCTTAAAGATAGGAATGGGTGAGGTTTGTTCTTCCATTCAGTTTGCTCATTCTTCTAAGGAGGATATACTACTTGGGTCTCTCTTTCCATTTCAAGAGAGTAAGGTTTGACATCACTGGCGAAGCACAAAAGAAGGCCAGTAGGGAATATAGCCATAAGGCCCATATTGAAGATTACTGGGTTAACCTTCCTGATGAGTTCGAGGTAGGGAAGAAGAAGTTCTCTAGATTACCAGTGGATTTAGTAAGGTTATACAATGTGAAGGCCATCCATGACTAGGTGGAAGAGGATGGAAATGTAATCCAGGCTCATGTCTATGAGGCAGTGAAAGATAAGCCAGTTGGAGAGGTTGACTGGTTAGAGGAAGAAAAGATTGAGTTGGATCAAATCATGACCTCGGTGATCAAATACACCAAGATGTGGTTGAAGCACAAGATGCTAGAGTTGGAGGGTGAAGGTGTCCCATGAACCTATGATCTGATGGGAGACATAGAGTCTCACTCTTCTTCCGAGGAGTCACTTGAACCAGATCCTAAAGGCAAAGAAAAGGTGGATTCTCCTTTCAAAATCCAGGTAAGGGATTTTCAAGTTGAGAAGGCTGCAGAGGTAAGTAAACAGAGGAAACCTGTTGCTAAGAAGAGGAGACATGCCTCGAGGAAAGAGGTTGAAAATAATAAGGAAGAAGAAGAGGAGATAGAAAATTCTCCTCCATTGACAAAAAGGAGAAGACTTGCAAAGCCATCACAGAAACTAGAGGAGGCTCCCAAGCCTGATAAGGAGATTGAACCACAAGTGGTAGAGGTGGAGAGCTCAAGGGAGAAAACACAAGTGTACATGAGGAGCTCAAGGACTCCTTCCCCAAGGGATACTGCAGTAAAGGAGAGTGTTCCAATTAATGTTCCCAGTGTTGAACAGGTGAGTGTCTCTATTCCTCCAGATACTGGTAGCATGCATGAAGAACTAAGGAAGGATGAAGATCCTAAATATTTGGGTGAGGAAGAATTCCAGGAAGGAGACCTCTACAATGCAGAGGTAGAAATTGATAAGGTGATCCAATATCCCTTGGTGGCACATGCAGATTCACCTGTAGGAGAGCAATTCAACAAGTCTCCTTAGAAGGAGGAGATACCAATGAGAGCCCCTTCACTAGTACAGTTTTTTGTGGAGGAATAGGTACAAGAGAAAGGAAATCCAATCATGGATATTCCTAAAATACCAAGTGTTGAAAAGGATGCAACTGATGATCAGCAGGAATAGGAGCAAGATAGGCAAAATACAGTGCCTGTTGGGTCTACTATTCGAGGATGGTTAGAGAAAGAGTTGAAGAGTAAAATGGTGATAGTGGAGGATGCTCCCCCTAATTGGGATGCCCTTATGGCTAATGTGGAAAAGGGAAAAACTAAGAAGAGAGCTAGGGTTGTGTCTCAGATTGAGAGAGATGGGTGAGGCAACAGGGTGGCACATATTGCTACCCCTACTCCAAATAAAGGTAGAGACAATGTGACTACCCAAGATTAGCATGTGCAAACTGTTGACTTGGGTCATGATTCTGTGGAGTATGATATTGAGGAATATGAAGGCTCTAGTGCTGTGATTGTGGGCAGGTTGAAGAAGGTTGTACAAACTAGGCATGAGCTAGAGAGGGAGAATGATAAACTGAAGAAGTACTTGCAAGAGTTGATGAAAATTTTGTAAGCTATTAGCTCTTCCTCCTTTGCTGCAGGTTTCTTGCCTCAAGGGACAATCTCTGAGCTAGAAAAGATGAAGGGCACCACACATGCTATAGTTGCTTGGTTGCAGGGTGTCCAAACTAGGGGAGATGCTGCCATTAAGGATGTTTTGTCAATTGGAGGAGATGCTATGAGGTTGGTAGATTGGTTGAAGGCTATATTGGCTCAAGATAAGGAGGATACCAATCTCCTACTATAGAAAACCACAAAAATCATGGAGTTCACTGAAGATAAATTGGTAAAGTGTGGGATTCTTCCTTTTCCAAGGGTTTCCGAACCTTGGGAATAGTTTGAAAACCTACAAATGAGGCAGAAGGCCTTGAGAAAGATCCATTAATAGGTAAGGTAGATTGAGGACACTTTGACCGGTATCCATGATAGGTGTATCTCATTCTTTGAGGTCATGACAAGAAGGAAGAAGTTTTATTTGAAACATCTTAACTTGGAGCAACTTAGGAAATGGTGGACAGATTTTTATTCTCTAGTTTGTGAGGGACCAGTTACTGAGCATCAGTTAGATGATGCTACAACTTATATTGCAATCATGCATAGATACTTGACTAATAGGGCTGATTGGGATGGTGTAATTAGACAGGCAAGAGATGACATCAGGTCTCTTGAGAGAAGGATTAGGGTTTTTCCTATGCCACTTGTTGCTGAGCTAGATAGAATTTTGTTGGCCATACATGGTGAAGAAGATCGAGCTAAAGACAAGGATGGGGAGTAGATATATAGGGTTGCATTGAGATTTGTGCTTCCCATTATTCACATGTATTAAGTCGACCTTTTTGGTATCTTAGTCATTTTGGATGAAATTGGTGCCAATGGCACATTTCATTTTATGTTTGAGTATCTTTGGGGCTGACCTCTTGTAGGTCATGTTTTTATTGTAAATTCTTATTCTGGGCTAGCCTATCTTGGGGATTCTCTATAAAACAGGCATGTCGCCTCATTTGAGAATATAGAAGGATAAGTAGATTGATAAGGATAGAGATAGAGAGAAAATAGATAAGTGATATTAGAGTGACTTAGGGTTTATTCTCAAGCAAGTGTTGTAACAGAAAACGGGAGTTATTGCTATTTTGGATGATCTAATATAAGAGAGATATTGTGGTTTGGTATCTATCTTGTGGAATATCATCTAGCATGGTTCTTGTTATTCTATCTTTCAAATTGCTTATAAATTTATGGTTAAATTATTTTGTAATGCTTAGGGTTTCACATTTAGAATGTTTGTAGAGATCTCTAGTCCATAATTTTCACAGTTAGCAGATTGTTAACTGCTTTGCAAAGTTAGCCTGGACTTAAAATTGTGCTTAGTTCAGTTGTAAAGGTTTTTTCATCTCAATTGCAATAGAGTTGGTTGAATGAATGTTTGTGATTTGAAAATATTTAAATACCTTAGAATATTGCACTATTTCTATGAAATTATAGATTCATCTAGGTCAAACAGAAAGTAGTTTATGAGATATCGGTCCATTTTGAGCATTTTATCTTTTGGCATTTTCAATCTTAGGGTTAGAAAAAGTCTTAGAATCATTTCTGGAACCTTTATCATTTGTTGTTTCTTTATTTTCAAGGTTCAAATCAAGATTTCAAGTATCAATTCATTGTTTAGATCTGATAAATTTGAAGTCCAGTGTTTTCTTTTAGTAAGGTCCCATTGTGATTGCCAACATTTTCACAATTATCACTGAATTATTTTGTTGCATTGTCAAGACTTGAAATTAGAGACCTTGGGGTTATCTCTTTTCCCATAGAGATTTTCCTTTCAAGAGAGATAGGATATCATATTTTGTCTAAGTTGTTACTGTGCAGAAAAAACCATCAACAAGATGGATAAATAAATGCAATATGATTCCAATTTAAAAAAAAAAACATATATATTTAGAATCTATAGACGAAGTGCCACAAATCACTATTTTTCATCATCTTCAAATTCCTCATGGTTTAGCAACTATAGGTACTCGAAAGTGAAGATTTAGTTAAAGAAATTCAGTTCAATTTCAAGTTTGGCCGAAAAGTGTAAGCCACTATTGTGGGATCACCCCATCACCGCATCATCCCTTATTGATCCATTATCACCCACCAATCCCATGCATTAGATGTGGAAGTTACATCTACATTATTTTAAGGATTTGATCCTGTATATGCTTAGTTTCAATGCACTGGCCTTTAAATTTCATGCATTGGGAGTTCATCCCTCATATTCATCCATAATAAATCTCAATTATTAAACCCATCAACCCATCCCATCTCATATCATATTCATCTCATCTTAAATATAATAAAAAATCACCATCCTTTCATCCCATCTAAAACATCAAAAATAAAAAATAAAAATAAATCTTGTGCTTCTCAAACTTGACATTGAATCAATCCTAATATTGCATCCAAAACACCCAATCCTTAATCAAAATCATATCATAATCCTAGTTTTCAAACACTATTCATTTATCTTATCCTTTTGTCGATCGATTAATCATCATCATATTTATCAAAGCCTTGCTTAAGTGATTATCCAAACTTAAGTAATCAAATCAAAGCCTTTCTTAGGTGATTATGAAAGTTTAATGTAAGAAAATTATCCTTATTAAAGAATTTATTAGGTGATTATCCAATCTTGACACAATCAAACCAATCATCATTGTCATTTGATCTTTGGCAAGAGATATGCTGGTTGCATGACATGTTTGCAGTGAGTATTTTTGTATTGACTTAAATATTTTGATCATTATCTTTTTAACCCATAACTACACCTCCATATGACCACCTTGATCTATCTATATCTTGGTGTGTCACAACTAGTTTATAATGGGGATAATTTTATCTTGTATATTGTGCTTGTCATTGCTTGAGTGTCAATTTTATGTAGAGGTTACCTTGCCACCTTGGTTCCTCATGCCTTGGTGCATACTTTCCTTTGATATATCAAATCATAGGATTTCTCAATACATAGTGGAATAACCTATTAACCATCATAAAATTATCCTTCCTTTTCATCCTTTCCATCAAATTCCCCTTCATTTTCATCTTCTTCATCCCCTTTCATCTTCCAATTCGTTTGCTTCTTGATCCTAACTCCTCCATCATTTCTTTCTATTTCGAGAAAATACTCATGTTCTCCTAACCCACATGTCGTCTTGAGGGGGGATCCCATCACCTAATCATTAATCTTTCCTTCTTTATCCTAACATTTCCTTCATTCCTTTTCATTCTCCCATTGACTCTAGGGCATCATCTTTGATCCTTATCCTCTCTCATCCACTATGTTTTAAACTTCTTTGATACAACACCACTTTGTGACATCTTATCAAAGAGGGTAAAAATGTAGACACCTAAGACCTAAACGTACCAAACTACACCTAATTTAGCCTATATTAATCCATTGATTAAATAAATATCTATTATTTATTTCATTATTCACATCCTTATCCTAATCCTTTAATTAAATAAATATTTGATATTTGTTAATTATTATCCCTTCATCATGAACCCATTAATTAAATAAATAATTTATTTAATTAATCAATTCCAAGGTTGTATCCTCTATATTTTTCCATCTAATCCTAGCCCTTCATCTTGTTCACATGGATCATAATCTAAATTTCTCCTCATGTGAAAAATTTCCCCTTCACATGTCTAACTCCTTGACTATTCTATTGAACCTAGACATCTATCCAAAAGTCAAACTATCTTTTCGTCTTATCCACTCATCTCATTTAACCTCTTAATCCTTGACATTACCCTAAGAATTTTTTTCCTTCTCTCTATCCTAAACCTATAGATCATATCCATCATATGACACTTGTCATATGATTGCATCCTTTATCCAAAGCCTAATCCTCCAATCTTATCCATTCATCATCAATCATTTTTAGCAATTTATTTTTATCTCTTCAAGACTCTGTATCTAGAGGCTCTCATCCTTCATCAAATCTACTAGAATCACTTATCAAGCTATCATACATATATGTTGTTATTTTGATTATTTTATCTATACAACTTATCATTATAATCATCAAATCATATCATAGGTTATGCTCTAGTGTTGGGAAATTGTGTCTCAACCTTGCAATTACATAAATTTTATTGTTGATAGGTGAGTGTGGGGTGTTTAGGGGGGACACCCTCTTGCAGGGTTTTGGGGTCTTGTCCCCCTATTGGGTGGTCTAGGGATTGCATGCCCTAGCAAGGGTTTATGGGAAGTGCCCCCAAAAGCTGCATTTTATGTATATTTTATTGTTGTAAATTTGGATTGTTCATCATTAGGTCTCGAATCTGATGGTAGATATTTTTTTGGCTTGACTTTCCCTTGAAGGAAACCCCATTTGATGAGGGTGGTGTATTACAGTTGTGTATTGTGATGTATTTTGAGATTCTGATAGTAGTCATGTTGCCTCTACATCTCTAGTTGGTGATAATCCTATGAGAAGTTTTCTCTACCAGTATATTGTAATCTTTCATATTTGTAAATAATATATTGGGTGGCTTTTGGAGTGTGGGATTTTTCTCCCAAAACAATTTTCCACACGTAAATCATTGTGTTGTGGTATGCATGATGTTTATGTTTATTTATGTTTAATTTTATGTAACTATTGTAAAGATCTGTAAAGTTTTGTATTATCCTCCTCTGAAGAGTTTTGTAGGAAGTTTTTTTCTACCTTATCTTCCTTACATCTATAACATTGAACAATCCACATGTATCAACATCAAGGAGAAAATTAAATGAAATAAGGGTGTCTTTCATTTCCACTCATCTAGGAGAGAAACAAAGATTCCAGGTGAATGTATTGTGCTTTGTATTGCTTTTTATCTTCCTTTCTTGCCTTCAATATTTTCTAACCCTCTTCAAAAATTAAATGAAAATCCTAGTAACCTTCTCTATAATGATCATGCATGAATTTCAATGCTAGAAATTGTATAGCCTATAATTTTTTCATCATGCTTACAATCATGAGTAAGCATGCAAAATGAATGTTTTAATTTGAATCATTCACATGAAACTCTCCCTCTCCCTCTCTTAGAAATTATTTTCTTATAATTCATTCCATTATTATCATTATCAAAATTATTAGTGAAACTTACCATAGTGTTCTCACAATATACCCACATTAGTGTTTTTCTCCCTATCGACTAGGAAAAAACACTTGTAGATTTATTAGATTATAAATCGAAACATATTAATTAGTTTATATCTCTCATTAATTACATGTATTTTTTTATTATCTTATCAATCTAATCTCCACTTTTGTTGGCCACATGCATCTATCACATTCCAACTATCTATACTAGTAGTAAGTACTAAACATTATTATAATGTACACCTTAATATAGGGTTTGTAATGGGGAAAATAAAATCTAACATAATAATTTTTACATGTCTCAAATATACACTATAATAAAATTAACCCCATGAGAGACATTAGACGATCAATTTGTTCTAATTTTATTAGCTTTATTCTCTCATTTGTGTAACATATTAAGTAATAACCCACATTATCTATATTTCTATCTTCTATAACTATATAAAAAAATCATCTAACATACATATAAATATTAAATTAGAATAGTGGGTAGTTGGGAGGGTATCTCTCCACAACAAGGAAGTGGAGAGACCGTGACTATCGACGCTTTGCCTATGGATGGTAAATGAAGTGATTGTGTTTGATTGGATACCATTTAAGACCTACTTGAGGGGTCGGAGCCAACATGGTTGTTGAGGTTGGAAATCAACTAGTGTTGGTTTCAAGCTAGCATTTGCAAAAGGTATCATTAATTTTCCTTTGTACTCAATTTGTGTCGTCAGGGAGGCTTGAATAATCATAATTAAAGTTTTAGTGTTGTTATGTGCCTCAGCGATTGGTGACTCTAAGTAATGATGCTTGCCTCATCGATAATATGGGTTCAATACGGCCTATCTCCCAGTTGACGAGGAATGACGAAGAATTTTGCATGATCCAGGAAAGGTGGAAGGCATTTGAGAAATCTGGTAGAGCACGATGGCAAATGCATAGCATGATAAGTTTTGCATGCTTGGCAAAATATTTTAATTATATGTCAACAGTTGGGCATGATTTTTCATTGTATTTGGGTTGTATTCTAGTGTGCTCTAAACGTTAGTCATGGTTGAGTGCTCTAAATTCATCGTGGAGGTATCTTCTAAGGTAATGGTGAGCATTGGATAGGACACTCCCATCCAACATGATTGTAAAGTTTTCTAGATGATATTCAAGCACATAACCGACCAACGGTTGAAGAGGATTATGCCGAGGATTGATCCTCATGTGGTGGTAGTTGTTAGATGATTCTGGGTAAGGATTTCTTGGAGAATCATGAGAAATTTCAGGTCAACACCCATATTTTCTCCCACATTTTTGGTGTTTGTGTTGGATGTGAGGACTCCCAAAGCTGAGGCAAAGGTCATAGTTTGTATGCTCTTCAAAAATGAGCTCTCCGGCAGCTTGCACAAGGTGATGAAATTGGATTTCCTAGGACGTGGTGCACCTTGACCCCATGATCTTCCACTGGTTAAGGTTACAAGCGAGGTCATAAAGGTTTATCCATTGTTTCTAGAGCTTAAAAGAATGGCATTGGTTAGTAACCATCAAATTGTTTCCTATGAGGCCAGTTTCCTAAACAAGTTGTTAATGCTAGAGTTGGTCAATGGTTTTTATTGGGCGGCAGATTTTGACCAATTTTCCAAAATTAATGGCTTCTAGTTGGTGACTATGGGGTTGGGTATGATGTTTAGGGTCTATACTTTTGATATTATATTTTTTCAATTCTAAATGATAGTGGCTGGTATCTCCTCTCATGGTGTTCAGTGCCAAGCATCACCTTGGTTTCAATATAGTCGCTGTCGAGGTTTAGTGTTTTTTGGTATTTCCTTGGTTTGTAAATTTTGATGGTCGAAGGAGGTCTTTCTGGGTATGCTTTCTATGTTGGCCTAAAAAGGAGATTTTTTACAATTTTGCAATCCTTGTTATGCGGACTTGATGTAATTTTTTGGCATCTTAATATAATTACTCTTATGAATTATATATATATATATATATATTAAATTAGAGCAAATAAATATATATATATACACATTTACATGTGTATATAATTTCTCAACCAATTTCAAGTATACTAATTGTCAGATCTTTTCTAATTAATCCTAAAATATGGTCATAATCAATTAGAATTAAGTGGTGGGGGTTGTAGCTCTCTTGGCTAAAGCAACCTATTGCAGGCAAGAGGTCACAAGGTCTAGTCTACCCCCCATCCCAATGGTACTAGAGGACATGCCATTTCATCATCACCGATCACCTAGTTTTTTTTTACCAAGCACACTATAGTTTATAGGGGGGCCTACCCAATTCCTACAGTCTAAAAAAAATTGAATTAAAGGAATAAATTTAAAGTTTTTATATCTTATTCATATGTATCATCCACAACTAGAGGAAATAGTATCTATCCACCTAAATATCCCCAATATTGATAGTTCCATATTTGATATGACCCTAACATACGTTTATAACAAAACATGAGGAGTCTTTAGTATAAAGCTTCTAATTTCAATTTTGTGTACTCTTCATGTAGAATGCCATGACCCAATATTATCTATATCATTTAAAAAAATACACCCCCACATGAAAAAACAAATAAATTTTAAAATAAATATTGAAACCATTTTCCTAGATAGTGTTGGCTAATAGATTGGGCACCTTGAGGTTTTAATTATTAAGATTTGACTCTCATCCTGAAAGGTGTAATTGTTCCTGACAGTTCTAGATAATTTTTCTCTAAGAGAAATAATTACCCTCTGAATTTTAGAGGTACAACTCCCTCTCAGATTTTCAACGAATTCAAAGAAAACTAAAGAAATAAACCATATTTATGCTTTTGAACTAGAAGGAGTAAAGGAAAATAAATCTAATACCAAAATCTTCCCAATATCAAATACAATGACAATGAGATATCATAAATACTAGAAGGTACCGAATAACATGTAAATAGATGCTTTTCAATCCAATATAATCTAAAAATAAAACCAATTATAGATATGAGCAACCACACATTCCCAAAAGAATAATCATAACCACAGAAGAAAGCTTAAAAGCAAAGATTCAATATTCCCAAATTATCTCCATAAACCAAACACACACAGATGAGTAGAGGTTTCAATTGGAGTATACTATATTGAAATTTTATGTATCAAAAAACTATCTGAGATAGAGTTTCTTGTGTACCTTCATAAATATATATAAGTGGATGAATAACCACTTATTTCTCAAAGTAACTACCCAAAAATAAATAAAGTCTTTTTATATTACTATATGAAAATTAGAGAAGCAATTGGAAAGTCATGGCGGTGGCACTTCATTAACTGGTTTCATAGTTAACTGATTTGCTGATGTGGTGAGATTCTTTTGTAAATCTTGGAAAGCTTTGATAACATGTGGAATCTCCTTATGTTGAGGGATAGTAATATTCCCTACTCATAGCTTCTAGGACATTTGGTCATCATGTCTTGCTTCAATCCTTTTATCATATGTTCCTACCAATCCAACTATTTGAAATAAAACTAAGTCTATTCTATTTAATTTTCTCAAGCTTTCAGCATTGAAAGGCTATGAGTTAGTGATCTCATCAATCACCTTTTTGAAATTATCCTTCAAGACTCCAACATCATCATTATTGACAATTCCTTGCCAAATAGAGTGTAAAATGAGCACAGAGAGGTTCTTACGAACTCCCATGATCGCATTGCTTTCTATTAACACTCTTCTAAATTCTTGAAAACCATATTTTAGTACATACAGTTTCCATTCAACACTCTTCTTCCAAATTGGACAAAAACCATCAGCAAGATTTGGAATGATCTTCTCAATAGCCAATTTCTTAGGTCCCTTATTCAACATCCCCTTAATCTTATTTAAGTATGCAATCCACATGGCTTCTTCATTTTTAGCCAAAGCAATTTATTTTTCTATTTCCCCTTTCAAAGCATATGCCTTATGGTGAATTTTAACATCTTTGATATGAATTGATCTCATTTATCTTTTATGTTTCTAACCTGCTCACCCATAACTTTTCCAAACACCTTGTAACTCTGCATCTTACTTACTATCTCTTTTCCCTTTACTGATGTTGGATTGAAAGAGGCTTTAGCTTGAGAGATTTGCTAAGGGGTCAAGTCAAAAATTGAGTTTCAGAATTTAGTCAGAACCCTGACCTAGCTTTTCAATTCATCTTTACTTTTCTTACCCTTTTTTCTTCATTCAACTAACTTGATTGTTTTTATCTAGAAATTGTGTACATATCTGTCTCTTGTGGATGGTCCTAAGTTTATTCTGGCAACATTGAAGTCACTTTCAGTTTCTCGATTGATTTATTTTATATAGTGGGATGAGCGAATTCCACATAAATATTCAATTTGGATGTAGTCTTCAACATTTTGGGCTTCGGAGTCCTCTAAAGCAACTAGCTCACCATGTCTTGATCAAGGAGATCTATTGGTACTACTTTCCTCTATTTTGACAATGTGTGTTCCAACCAAGATGGTGTGGAAGGAGCAACAACTACTTTATAACAAGAAAAATCATACAAGGTTCTCCTCAATGAAGGGCTGATAGATTGCACATGTTCTGGTGAAGCAGCTGGAGTAGGTCCCATCCTAGGAGGTTCATTTACTTCTCTAATAGGAGATGGCCTATGAGATGAGGAAGAGGTATTGATGGAGATGTTACCTATATCTTCTTCACCCTTAGCTATATCATTATCCTTGCTTTTTTGAAGTAGGTCAAGAGCATCTTCTTCACATGTTCTTTCTGGTAAAATCCTTTTTTGGGGATCCTAATAACCATCACATTGAGATCCTAATGATATCTGATATGAAGTTGAAAAATTAAGTTCCTAAGATTATAGGAGGCTGACTACTTTAGCCTATAGGTTGAGCATTGGGTGACATGGTCCGAGGACCTTGTTGTTCTTTCTTCTTTTTAGCAACCCACTCCTTTATTCTCCTTTAAACAATTGCAATTCTTGTCTTACACCTCCTTGATGATCGAGTCCATGATAATGATTGATTGAGAAGAGATATAATTAGTAAAAATAGGGTCAACTAGATCTGATTCATCATCTTATATACCTCAAACATCCCATCCCAAATCAAATATCCTTATCTGTCTCAAGGACAATCTCATCCAACTTCTTTTCCTAACTTCATGCTCATCAAGGCAATATGCCCAGTAATCCTCTAGATTAGCTATATGATGGAAACCTGGGCCAAGATGTAATTTTTCTTCACATAATATTTTCTATCAAGAGGAAATCATTCATCAAAAAATTGTAAAGTATGCTTAACCAAATCTCTTTCAATGTTAATAAAATCTAACATTGAGCTACAAGTGAAATAACAAAAAACCCATAGGAAATTATACACCCACTTTTTTTCGCTCTTGACATCTCTTATTTACATTAGCAAGCTACCTATAGAATTCTATTAGCATAAATTTATCCTCTTCATATCTTGGATGTTTTAATGGAGGGCCACTGAAACCATCAACCCAAATGTATGAAAACCTTTGGAATTGAATGAAGTGACTTCCATACATGCCAAATAACTACATGGACTCAACAGTAAGCCTCAAGTCAATTTTTCCTTCTATTTCTTGAGTCACCCTCATGGTAAAGTATCAATAATCCTCCTGTGATGAAGGTAACTTTTACCCAATCATAACTTATCATAATATTTGAATATTGGGACTTCATTTCAATAAAGTGAGCTTGGTCTCAAACCTAGCTAGTGCCTAGTACTGGTAATGGAATAGATGAAATATGAAGACATAAAGAAGGATCGATTAGCTACAAAGAAGACAAGAATGTCATGCATCTGATCACTAATAAGTTGGGCACAATCTAATAATTGTTTCCTTGCGAGAAAAACCTGGATAAAGAAATACATCCATTCTTAAAACTCATGCACTCTTTCATTTCCTCTCAATCTATGCAGTAGCACAGTTATATCAAAAATTTCATTAATAAAATGATTTCTTTGCAAACCTCTAGTCAATTGGGATTTACCCTTTCTTGGTGTACCTAGCCAATTCTTGGAGATTATATTTTGGTAACACCCATTTTTTGCTGAGAACTCAATTTGTGAGGAAGAAAAATTGAGGCCTTGAAATTGTTCTCTTTCTAGAATATTTAGATAGGAGGCAAAAGTGGCTCATTTAATTTTAACTATCAACTTGTTGTCACCAATTTTGACTTCACAAGTTTGAGAGTCATAATTTATAATGCATTCAATAATTAGGTCTTGGCATTGAGCCACAAAAGGAAAGGAAGATGCTTCTATTAGTCCACTTTAAATTACTCTTTGTGTAGTAGGTAGGGGATTAGGCTTATTAATTCTTTTCCAGAATTATTTTAAGCTTACATGTCCTAGCTTAGTATCCCTTGTTTATAATATTGTGTTGGTTAAACCCAAAACATATTCATAACCTTGATATTTATATTTCATGGCGGCTAAAAAACCTTAGGGTTTATGTACAATTGGCACGAGGAGATTTTTGCTAGTGAAAACCCTTCTACTTAAGGTGCAATTACTAATGTCTTATTGAAATAACTAGATAAAGAAGTACCATTTTGGTTCTAAGCTCTAAGGATCGACGACTACACCAATTTGCTTATTCGCTCCCTTTTTTTAGCACCCCAGCTAAAAAAACTCTTCTCAATAGCTCACATTCCTTCTTAAACTTTATGTAATTAATGCTTGATTGGGTGAGTAATTAATAATTCTCTTGTTGTGATTGGAACATGTACGATTTCACATCATTCCTTCATTTAGCCACTTTTAAAAATTTGAATGAGGAATAACTACTTGATCGAAAAAAAGAGAAGTCTAAATAACATTGTCAGTGGTCGAAAGGAGTTTTAAAACCAATATGAAATACTAAAAACCTTTTTTCTTTATCACTTTTTATCATCATCGAGTGGAGAAAAATTTAGATAAATTTTTTGGAGACCAATGTAAGTTTCCTAACTTGAGAAAAACTCTAAAATTACTCAACTTTACTTAGATAAGGTATACAAAAGTTAAGACAACACTTCTAGAAACCAACACAATTTAGAACTTCACTAGGATGAACCTTATGTGATGCGTCAAGAGTAGGAAAGGTTATGAAAACCTAGGCAACAACTGAAAAAGTTTTGAAAACTAACCAAAAGACTGATGACTTCAAGACTAGCCAAATTTTGAGTGAATAGACAAGTTTTTGAGATGAGACAAAAACTATGATAACAATTTGCTCTGATTGAGGATGAAGACTACTTAGAATGAAGCAGGAAACCTAGAATTTAGTGACATATGACTAGTTCTTTATCCATTGGTGTGAATGAGTCAATATCACTACTTGGACCAAGAACTCTCAAATGACTAAGGAAGGAAAGCACACCAAAAATGAAAAAAAAAATCCTAAACTAAATATTTACAAGAACAACCCTTCACAACCACTTACATCTGATATGGCTTGAGATCTTTCCCATTATAAGGAATGTGGAAAGCGGTGTTATCAAGATATGAAAACCAAAAGGTATTTGGACTGCATTTGTGAGTAACTTTAAATGGACATTTCTAAAGAGAATTGAACTCCTTATGTGTTCCTTTTGATTCTCTTTGTTTATCCCATAGCAATACCAAATTCTTGATCATGACTCTTATTGGCCTATCCTTCTTATAAAAAACTCCTCTTAACCTTGGTCTGATGCATTGTAATCATGTCCACCATTTCACTCCTTTGTTCTTCAATTTTAGAGAGGTATAGGATCCTCTTCTTCAAAGCATCGCAAAACTCATGATCCTTTATCACAGTCTGTAACTTGTTGGCTAATATTTCTAGTGGGCGAGGCAAGACACTATGTATTTCATATACCAATTCAAAAGGATTCATTCCTATGGCTTTCTTTGTAGTTTTCTTTTCTTCCCACAACACTTCAAAAAGTTTCTTGTGCCAATCTTTCTAGTTTTCATCCACCAATTTCTTAATAATATTGAAAATATTTTTGCTATTAGATTTTGCCAACCCATTTCCTTGAGGATAATAATTAGTAGAATGAGATAGAGAGATTCCATACTCGTAATAGAAAAGATAAATTTTGTTGGAGGAAAAACTAAAAGCATTATTTGTAACTAACTTGCAAGGCACTCCAAGCCCGATTAAAATATTTTCCTTGATAAAATCACACTTCTTAAGTTGTTCTCTTAATAGGAATTACCTCCACCCACTTGGTAAAGTAGTCTATAGAAGTAAGGATGTGAGTATGCCCACAACTTAATTGAGGGCTTATATGTCCTATGAAATAAAAACCCCATTGTTGAAAAGGTTCTTCGATCACCATAGGCCTTAATGGAAGTTCCACCAACTGAGGTCTACCTATAGACTATTTAAAATTTTCACATTTTACCACCCAATAGTATGCGTCCTTAAGTTCATCCTAGACTATTAGTAACAATGTCTTAAAATTTTGAAGGCAATCATAGTAGAAGAGAAATGCCCCCCTGCATGCTTCATTGTGAAAAGTCTCCAATAATCTCTCTTGTTGAATTTTATCAACACATTTTAGAAAAGTACGATCTAATCCCTTCTTATACAAGGTATCTTCCCAAATAACACACTTAGCCACTTTCACCTTGAGGTTCCTCCTTTTCTTAGGAGACAAATTCTTTGGGAATTCCCCATATGTCAAGTAGTATGCAATATTTTAAAACCATTCGTACTAGAGACTAACCGTTAGCACCATATAAGGGAGAGTATCATCATCCTCTTCTTTGGGTTGGTTCTCAACCATCAATTTACACAATCCTCTACCTCTAACCAGTTTAGTGTGCTTAGTATTTATATCATACTCCTACACTTTAGCTATCTATACCCCTCTTCTATTGCAACCAATATCTTGTTGAGTGAGTATACTTTTAACAACACGGTATGGTACATTAATAATTGAATGAGAGTGCAATATATACAAGTGGAACTGCTTAATTGCTTTGATGACTACAAATGAAGGTTTACTGATCTAAGAGTAATTAAGCTCATGTTTCTTTAAGGGTAAATTCATAAAAGAAATGGGTACCTATAAATATTATTATCATCAATTTAGAGCAAGATGGAGGACAATGTATGTTTAGAAGCATAACAGTATATAATGAAACCCTTGTTAAAATTTGGGTGAACAAAAATATGGGCATGGGTGATAGCTTCTTTAATTTCTCTAAAATCTTGTTTACCAGCTTCATTCCATTTGAAAATATATTTCTTTCATCATATCCACTATATGTTTGGTAATCTCTGAGAAGTATAGCATGAATTTCCTTATAAAATTAATTTGACCAAAATAAATTTAACCCCAATCTTATTAGAAGATAAATTCAGTTGTAGAATACCCTTAACTCTCTCTAGATCTATCTTAATTCATTCCTTTGATACTATATTCCAAAGAAACTTACCTTCAGTGACCCTAAAAAATGACTTCTTAGTATTTAGAGAGATACCATGTTCCTTACAGCTTTGAAGCACTTGCTCCAAATCTTTCAAATGATCCTTTCTTTTTTCGGAGAACACGGTTCAATTATCTAGATAAATAACAACAATTTTATTCTTGAGGTTTCCAAAGGATAGGTCTATAGCCTTTTGGAAGGTGGTTCCAGTATTAATGAGTTCGAAAGGAATTCTATTATAGGAAAAAATTCCCCATGGGGTTGTAAATGTTGTTTTGTGTTGATATTCCCCTGCCACACTGATCTAATTATATCTTAAGAAGATTTCAAGAATGGACATCAATTCTCACCCAACCATAGTTTGGTGAATATGATCCATCATGGGAAGTGGATAATTGTCCTTTACGGATTCCTAATTGAGATTTCTAATGTCTACATAGATCCTTATCTCTCTATTTTTCTTTCAAATTGGGACAATGTTGGCTACCCAAGTTGAGTGATGGATTGGGTATATTATTCTAGACTTCAACATTTTATCAATCTCTCTAAAAATTTCATCAACAACCTTAGGATTGTAGTTTGTCTTCTTTTGTCTATTTAAGCGACTATAACCTCCTTCAATGGTACATGATGTTGAAATCTCTCACCTAGATAAAAATTTTAAGGTCATCATAACACCAAGTGAATACTTCCTTGTATTTGATCAACAATGTTATCAAATTTTCCTTTTCCTTAGGAGTACAACACTTCCTAATATAAACTAACTTTGGGGATTCAATATCACCAATATTCATCACTTCATACTCCCCTAAATTATTTATAGATTCACTCATTTTCTTCTTGATATCCTAATCATGTTGATCAAATAGATCTTCCAAAGAAACCAAAATCCTTAGGGATCTTATTACCCTTCAACTGAACAACTCCATCCTCCAAGTCTTGTGTATTATCTAGGCAAAATTCTTTATATTCACTAGTACTGCCCTCAATGAAGGTTTGGGCAAAGATCTCAACATTCTCCAAAAAGGTAAAAAATTTCTTATCATTTTTAAATACTTGCCAATCATTAACATTACCAAGAACCCTAGGTCTATAAATCATCTCAATCCTATAAGATGTTTTCTTGAAGTTAGAATGAGAAAGAAACAAAGAAGCGGATACTGCTTATGTGTTTGCTCTAGAGTTTAACTCCCTGGGAATTGCCTCTATGGAGAAAGCATCAAAAAATTCATTGGAGTCCCATAATTTATTACGATAGTGTCTTAGTCTTTCATTCTTTATAGTGAAAACCTTACGTACCTATTTGACTATTAGTTCATCATCTCCCAAGGCCCTGAGCATCTTAATACCCATATCCCTTGCTTTAGAAAGTCTAGTAACAAGGCTTCATATTTTGTCGTGTTATTATTATTTTCAAATTCTAACTTATAGGAAAAGGATAACTTCTCACCTAAAGGAGAAATGAGATCTATGCTCACTCTCAACCAAGAGTTGGAAAAATTTCCATCAAATTCCATCATCCACAGTTTAGAAGATATGTCAAAACTAATAACATCAATATCTTTATCATGATAAAAGAAGAGAATAGAGTTCCTAAATTCAAACTCCTCATACAAGATTTGTGATCTGGGATCTTTTGAATTTAGTACTATAATGTTGGCCTTAGGTTCTGGGTTCAAGCACGCCTTTTTATTTCCTATAGGGATAGTAGCATAAGACCAATCTAACTAGATATCTACTCCCATATCCTTACAAAAACTTTTTCTTAGGATCATACCATAGCTAGCATGAATTTCTTCCACCATTTGCAAGTTTGAGTCTCTTGTTTGGGTGAGATGTAAGTGCAGTTCTTGAGCATCCTTGATTTGTCCAATCAAGGGAACTTGTTTAGATTCCATCGAATAACATTTTCCAAATGTTTTGGTTAAATTTAAACCCAAGGCTTGAGCAATTTTTTCTGGCATAACATTATCCAAGGCGTCAAAGTCGATGATACAAATTCTTAGTCTAAACCCATTTACAAATAGTGAAACATAAAAAGGGTTAGGTTTGTATTGTATAGGATTCAATATTGATGTGCTACTACTTGAAGCTAAACTTGTCGTTGCATCTTTAGGATTAACTATTTGTTCATCTAGGCCTTCATGAGATTCAAAATTCCCTAAATTCACATAATCAAATAATCTATCAACCTCTTTAGGATTAATTCTCAAATACTCTACCTATGAGATCTATACCTCTAGATTCTTGTAAAACTCAATTACAACAAATTGCCTCATAGATTTCTCTATGGATGAGATATTTGGTTATCTCAGAGGGATTTCCGAGTATATCCGATGTGCATGGGATGTATTTTCACTTTTTGAAGTAGCACTGGCCCTACTAAGCAACACTTTAGGAGAATTTTGATTAACTTTCTTGTTGCTATTTTTCTAGCCTCGAGTCATGAAAACACAGGTAGGCTCATCTAGAGTGATGTAGATGTCTCCTCCTCTATCATCTTTAGGTTTGAACTCAAGATACCCAATTGCAGAGTCACCATACTAATTAGAAACATTTCCTTAATAAATTCTTCAATGACTTCCTTCATAGTAGTCATTTTCATAAATCTATTCATCTCAAGAAATTTTGAGCCATCATGGTTTGAAGTGAGGTATAAAACACACATATTCTTCTTATTATCTTTAGAAGGGGCTTCTATTGCTAATCTTTGTTGAGTTGGAGGAAGATAAAGAGCTCTATTACCAAGTTGAAAATTCTTTTGAATTTTTCTTTTAAGAGCAATGATATCATTTTCTAATCTTTGGATCATAGGATCAAAGGATGTAGAAGTCGATGACTTATTAGAATGCATTTATCTCTTCCATTTTCCCACTGTAATAAAGTTATCTTCCAACTCAATGGGCATTGTTTGTGTAACATCCAAGCTATCTACTGACACTCTCTTCAAGAGAAGGATAATGTCTAGATGTTGTGCATTAATAAAGAAACATTTTTTCATGTCTTTTGGATGTCTTTTCACGACATCAATCCTATTTACTAGTCTGTTAAACTTAGCCATGAATTCACTCATGGGCTCATTTTCCTCTTTATTTAATTGTGTCACGGGTTTTATTAGGGTAAGATCATCATCAACACTTTTAAACCTACTTTCAAATTTTGTTTTCATAGTAGCCCAATTATTAATAGAAGCATTTTTCAGGTGTTAGGACCATTATACCATAGCATCCACAAGATATTATACAAAAATATGGCTGCCACCTCTTCATGTTACACCCCAAACACACCACAAGTGATAGAGAGAACATCAATATGTTCTTTTGGAGAGGTCTTTCCATCACTTCTAAACTTAGGAAGATTCTTACGAGAGCCTTTAGGTAAATCATTTATATTAGCACCCAAGTTTAATGGACGAATAGCGGCTCCCCATGACACTGGTGGTTGCTAATGAGCCATATTGTGAGGGAAACTAACTATAGGAATTATGGTCCCACATAATATTAATGCTTGACAGGTAGAAATGTCTAGGGGTGCTCTAGTTGGAGAAGTGGGTGTACTCTTTGTTTTAACTTTTCTTTTGGGAGGAGAAATATAAGGAATATTATATTTTTGCAAAGATTCAAAGATAGGGTAAAAAATACCTTTATTTTTATCCCCTTTGGTAAATCTTCGGGAATCTAGAATGAATTTTGGACAGTTCGACCTAGATAAGGCAACTTGAATGTAACTTATATTCAAAATTCCCTAGCAGGGTCACCAAAAATCTATTGGCTAACAAATTGGGCACCTTGTGGTTTTACTTATTAAACTTTGAATCTTAGCCCAAAAGGTGCATTTTTTTCCAACAGCTCTAGATAATTGTTCTCTAAGAGAAATAATCACCCTCTCAATTTTAGAGGTACAACTCCCTCTCAGATTTTCAATGAATAAAAGAAAACTACAGAAATAAACCATATGTATGATTTTGACCTAAAAGCAGTAAATGCAAATAGACCTAATACCATAAAAATTCATGATATCAAATGCAACATGACAATGAGATGTCATAAATACTAGCACAAAGACTAGCAGGTATCCAATAACATGTAAATAGACAATTTCCAATCCAATATAATCTAAAAATGAAACCAAATATAGAGATAAGAAGTCACACATTTGTACAAGAATAATCATAACCATAGAACAAAGATTAAATGCATAAATTTAAGATTCCCAAATTATCTCCATAAACCAAATGCACACAAATGAATAGAGGTTTCAATTGCCATATACTATATTGAAATTGTATGTATCAAGTTTTAAAAAAACTATTCGAGAGAGATTTTCTTGTGTTCCTTTACAAATATATATTTAAGTCGATGAGTAACCACTTCTCTCTCAAAGTAACTACCCAAAAATAAATAATGTCTTTTCAAATAACTATGAAAATTAGAAAAGGAACTGGAGAGTCATAGCGGTGGTGCTTCATTAACCGATTTCGTAGTTAATTGATTTGTTGATGTGGAGATCTTCTTTCACAAAGATTGGAAAGGTTTGATAACATGTGGTATCTCCTTATGTTGAGGGATATTAATATTCCCTACCCATAACTTCACATACATTTGGTCATATCATGTCTCACTTCAATCCTTTTTTTCATATGTTCCTTCGAATCCAGCTATCTGAAATAAAACTAAGTCTATTCCATTGAATCTTCTCAAGCTTTCAGCATTGAAAGGTTGTGAGTTAGTGATTTCCTCAATCACCTTTTTGAATTTCTCCTTCAAGACTCCAACAAAATCATCATGGCCACTTCCTTCCTAGATAGGTGATAAACTGATTGCAAAGAGGTTCTTGTGAACTTCATCCATGATCAAATTGTTTTTTGTTAACACTCTACTAAATCATTGCAAACCCTATTTTACTACTTGCAATTTCCATTAAGCACTCTTCTTCCAAATTACAGAATGACCAATCAGCAACATTTGGAATAATCTACTCACTAGCCAATTTCTCAAGTCCCATATTCAACATCCCCTTAATCTCATTCAAGTATGTGATACATACTGCTCCTTAATTTTTGGTCGAACCAATATCTTTTTCTATTTCCACTTTCAAAGAATATGCCTTCTAGTGAATTCTTAGCATCTCTGAAATGAATTGATCTCCTTTATCGTTTATGTTGCTAACCCACTCACTTATATTTTTTCCAAAACACCTTGTAACACTACATCTTAATTACTAACTCTTTTCCCATTACTAATGTTGGATCGAAAGAGGCATCAACTTGAGAGATTGGCTGGGGCGTAAAGTAAAAAACTAACTTTAGGCATTCAGTCAAAACCCTGACTTGGATTTTCAATTCATCTTTACTTTTCTTATCCTTGTTTGTTCATTAAACTAAATTGGTTGTTGTTATCATGAATTTGTGTACATCTATGTCTCTTGTGGATGGTCCTAAGTTTATTTTTCCAACATCAAAGTCACTTTTAGTTTCCTAATTGATTTATTTTTGTGTAGTCGGGTGAGTGACTTCCACACAAACATTTACGTATTTTCATCCTCTACCAATTTAGATGTAGTCTTCAACTTTTTGGGCTTAAGAGTCCTCTGAAGCAACTAGCTCACCATGTCATGCTTAGCGAGATCTACTAGTACTACTTTCCTTTTCTCTGACAATGTGTATTCCAACCAAGATGATATGGAAAGAGCAACAACTTCTTTAGAACTAGAAGAATCAAACAAGGTTCTCCTCAATGGAGGGTAACAAAATACACATGTTCTCATGAAGAAGGTGGAGTAGGTCCCATCCTAAGAGGCTCATTTACTTCTGGGCATGTGTAGGATCATGATGGGCCAAAAAGTGGTGATATGAAAAAAGTAGCATTTTACACTCGCCAAAAAATGCAAAAATCTTGACTTGAATTTTTTTTGGGTTGGGTGTCACTACATTTCTCCATAGCAATGCCCAAGCCTAAGTTTTAAAAATCAGATATCCGATTTTTAAAAGTAAAAAAAATTGGATATCTAATTTGAATCAGATATCCGATTTTGGGTCGGGGTGCAATATAAATGAAAAAAGGTCATTTAAAATTCATTTTAACATTTTGAAATGTCTAGCGACTCAAAGAATGATAGTCAACACGAATCCGATATCCGTTCCTAGCTGATATCCGATTTTGAAGGTAAGTATTTGTTTTTTTTTAATTTTAATTCATTTTTGTTTGAGTTTTGTATAATATTAACTAGTTTTTAACATATTTTTATTAAAAACTAGTGTTTTTTACAATAATTTCATTTATATTGTGTAATTTCAATTAGATTAACTAGTTTTGAACTTCAATCAGGTATTATGGCTAATAATCAAAACCCACAAATACCAAACCCTCCACCATCTCCCCACCCATCAATTGAAGAGTTAATTGGTAAAAAATTGGAGCAATTGAGGGGAATTTGTGATTTTTATAAGACAATCCCTCGATTAAGGAAGATGACAAGCACATTGAAAGAAATAATTAAAAAATATAGATACTCTCTCCACCCAACATAATGCCTTTCTTTCATGGCAAGAAAGTGTGAGGGAATATTACTCTCATGGATTGTCTTATGAAAATGTGAAAGATCTCAGAATAACAAAAGCCCAAATAGCCTCTTTATTTGTTAACCCCTACACAGGTCTTCCAACTAATGTTAATAAACCAAAACTTTCTATAAAATGGTGCAAAAATAAGGACATTGCAAATAACTTTTGGGATTGTTTGCGCATGGTTTTTGATAAACCACCCAACAACAATATTTATGTAGCATTTTAATTTATTAAAAAATTATACGCTGAATTTGTGTTAGGGAATCATGTCAATTAATTTGACATTAAACCCTTCCAAGGCATAGGTGGAGGTATGCCCCAGGATAGACCAGGGGTAGTTAGAATAGTCCAGGTCCCATATGTTCCCCCTCCTCCCCTTCCTCAATGACCTCTAGTATGTCATCCAGATATTATTGAGGATGCAACCACACAAACTATTCAGGCTATTCACTCTTTGAGCGATCTTTTTGTTTCCCATACTACTACAATAGTTGAGCCACATGTTGGTGATGTTGGTGATGGATCGAGTGTTGTTGCATCATCCTCCTTAGTTCCACATATATGTGTGCCACATACTTGCACTATGTGTCACTAAATATGCTTGGGGCCTCCTGTATAGCTCATTGAGCATCCCTTGGACACATCTAATTATGACCTCCATGATGTGAACATTATAGGAGATCAAATACAGGAGATTGGAGCACACCTTGCAGAGTCCTTTGTTGCTAGAGAGGAGGACATTGGAATAGTTACATAGGTAAGATTTAAGTTGTAAATTCATAACTTGCATTTTTTTTTAAATGAATATTAATAAGAGATAGTATCAAGTACTAATATTTATTTACATGTTCTATTTAAGAGTTGATGTCTAAGGAGGAGCTTACATAGGTTACTAATAGCACCCATAGAGCCATTTCATTTGGCCTCAACATGCACGTGGTATATATTTTTGCACTCACTCATTTACAATTTTTTATTATATACTTGCTTTTCATTTGAATTGTCATTAATGAAAGTATATATATTAACTTATATGTTAATCTTATTTTCCTCTTGTAGGAAACACCTAGAGCGAGTGAGGTGCAACTCTCTCTAGACTTTGGAGGCGCAATGGTTGATAAGGGAAAGGTAATTGAACTCAAATTTGATTGAATTAAGTTTTTTAATATCTTATATAGTGATTATACATACATCAAAATAGATTGGTAGTTTCATATACTTGTCATTTTTATATGTACAAGTGGTTATGAGCTACACATTCTTGTTGACAAGTGTCACAACACCTGAAGGAGTAGGTGTTGGAACACTTGAAGGAGTAGGTGTTGAAAGACCTCAAGGAGGAGTTGTCGAAACACCTGAAGGAGATAAAGAAAAAGATATTCCTAAAGAGGTGTGCATTTATTTTATTTTGTGTTTGGTAAATATGTTCCTATTACCAACAATTTTATGCTAACTTGTATCAATTTTATGTTTTTGTTCACATATATAGATTAGCATTGAAAAATTTGATATGATTGGTTCTTTGAGAGGGGTATATTCTAGGAATCCTGATGGTTTGAAGAGACATATATATGAGGTAATCAAGATTTTAATTTTAGAGTTCAATTATAATTCAATGTATATTGATTTTGATGTTAATTATTCGATTTTAAATTATATAATATATAACTAATCTCAATTATGGTTTGAATTTTTCTTGTGCAGTTTCCTTCAGAGCCAAAGAGTTCTTCAAAGAGTCTCCATTTTGATGATCCACTAGTAATTTAGGATGAGATAGACATTTTTACATGTATATTTTGAATAGATATCGAGATGCTCCATTTTGATGATTCACCAGTAGTTTAGGATGAGATAGACATTTTGGCATGTATATTTTGAATAGATATTGAGATGACATATGCCACATTTTGTAAAACTTTGGTTGAGAGTTGGTGTTGATGCCAATTTTGTATATGGACATACACTTGATTATTGGATAATCTGATATATAGAAGTTGAGAATTGAAATAATTTGTTCCTGATGTGCATGATTATTTGAAAGAATATATAGTGAAGCTTCTCATAAAAGAATGAAATTGCATGATTGACATGTGATTATTTCTTTATAATTGGATAGTAGTCAACTATGCAAACAATTTAAAATATATTCATGGTGTAACAAAGGGAAATTTCTATGGTTAGCAATGTAATATGCAGAACATAAAAACCCAAAGTATGGTAATGGAGTGCATTGGAATAGATGAACAACCTCAAAGGTTGTCTTCATCCTCCATGACTAACCTCCATTACACCTTCTAAATTTGCTGAAATAAATAACTTGCCCTCAGATTTACAAAGAGCAAGTCAATAGAAATGACAAGCCCTAAGCAAACATTGAAGGATTTGATAAACTATATGCTATACTATGCCCTAATGCAATTAGTAAGCATCTAACATTTCTAAAATATCAAATGAAATCTAAACTATGCTATGCTAAATGAGAATAATAATGCTATGAAATGCAAACAATTCTAAAAATGCAAAGGACAAGAGATAATAATGGATAGCCAGTGATAGATATGAGACAAAATTGATATTTTATAGAAAATAAAATTTTGTATGGACGAGTGAGATTAAAGACTGATAAATGACCTAGAATCTATGGACAAGATTCAATATGACAACCCACAATTAGGGTTAGGGAAACATTAGGTCAAATTCGAAATGAATGGACAAGATTGATTTTAAGAAAAATCAAATCAAGGGTTGACAATGCATGTGACAAGGCACACAAACCGAAATTGTTGGGGAATCAAATAATAATTTAAAATTATTTAATTCAAGAGGGGTTGTTGACTTTTTAAATTAAAAAATATTTTAATTCAAAATGGGTGGGGTCATGTGACAGTAAATAATTTAAATTAAATTATTTACAAAAGAAGGGATTTTTAAAGAGGGACTTATTTTAAATAAATAAGATTTATTTAAAATGAGCACAATAAAAGAGGAGAAATTAAATAATAAAATTATTTAATTTAGGTGGTGGGACTTATTTTAAATAAATAAGATTTTATTTAAAATGAGGAGAATGTGAAGATGGCCATAATTAAATAAATAAAAGAATTTATTTAATTACAAGAGGACTTTAAATTAGAGACATATTAAATAAATAAAGTTATTTATTTAATAATCAAGAAGACATAATGGACAAGGATAATTAAATAAATTAGGAAATTTATTTAATTATAGAAAGACATTAGACAATTAGTGACGTAATTAAATAAATAAATAAAATTTATTTATTTAATAATCATGAAGAATAAAAAAAGATATGAATTAATTAAATAATCATGAATTATTTAATTAATAGTCGAATGTGGACCAAGGACATAATTAAAATGTCTTAATTATGCTAGGAAGAAAGAGATTAGAAATAGAGCTTGCAAGCCTAGGTCATTTTTATGTGTCTACACATGGTATCTTTTTGTTTGAATATGTGCTATCACACATTTCTCTTATATTTAGATATCATAAAACTTTCAACAAATATGTGGAATACTTAAAATTATTCACATCATGCATGTAAGATACATATTGATATGATTTTAAATTCTAATTGTCTCAATTGGGAAGGGGATGAGTGATCTACTTTCACCATTTTTTTATATCATGAAGGATGAATCAAATTCATTTTTTCTTTCTTTCTTTGAAGGAACATCTTGATGCAAATTTTGATCATGATAAAAAGGAATGCATTCTTAGATTCTTGCTCTCAGAAAGGTTGGTGAATATATATATTTTTTGGCTGTAATTAGAGTACCATTTTTAGTATGATTCTTGATGTATTATAAGTTACTATTCACCTTAAAATTCAGCAATAGTAAGAAAAAATATTTTAACTTATACATCATGGAAATAGACTATCAAAAATATAAGAATTTCAATGCATGTATCTCTTCTAGGTCTAGGTTAACAAGTAATTTAGTTGAAAGAATTTGTTGTCAAGATTTTCCTTTTACAATACCAAATGAAATAATAAAAAGTGACTAAAGATAGGTTTCAATTTTTACAAGATTTTATAGGAGAATTTATGCCTAGTGTTCTTACATTTTTGAGGACCACTGAAAGAAGAAACCGTGTTTCTAAAATTAATATATAGTCGATTCAGAGGGTCAAAATGTATTAAGAGTCCATTCCACCTACTATTCATGTTGTGATTCAGTGGAATGGGCCTGGTTAGAATAATATTTGGTGTAGGAATAGATATCTAGTTGTGGAAAAGACATTTGGTGGAGATTTCCATGTTTCCCCTATGGAAAAAACACGAATTTAGGCCTAGGAGACATAGCTTGAAGTAGAAGATTAAAGAAATAGTTTTGAAGAAGGTTAGAACCTATTTTTTTTAGTGTTATCAAGTGGAGTTTGATGTTATAGAAGGTCTTAAAAGGTATGGTAGTTCATTTGGATGTTTGGGCTTGAAGCCCTAGTTGAACAAAGAGTGAAAATGGGTTAAATTGAGAGGTTTTAAGAAGGAAATGTGTGAGAACTTTGGAGGAAGCATAATTTGAAGGCGAATTAAGTTGTTTTAGGGTGAAATAAGAATTTTTGAAAATATTTTGA
Organism: Sequoiadendron giganteum; assembly: GCA_007115665.2. NCBI lineage: Eukaryota > Viridiplantae > Streptophyta > Pinopsida > Cupressales > Cupressaceae > Sequoiadendron > Sequoiadendron giganteum. Next base: position 286,200,858 of record CM021110.1, on the reverse strand, counting down.
AGTTGAATGAGGTCTGGAGATAGGTTTTTCAATAAACCCTTGCTTATTTGGTGAAAATTGAGGGTTTCATGAAAGAGGGTCTTAGCAAGTGAGTTTTGACTCTATGGCTGAAGAATTTGTGTTTTTGGAGGTAGTTTGAGGACTTTCTAATAGTATTTTGAGTGGATAGAAAGATTGAATGAGAGTTCCTCTGTTAAAGTGGGCTAATTGGAGCCCCTTTTCTAGCGTTCAAGGTCAGTTTGATGGTATGGTTCCAAAGTAAGTACATGTGATTATATGATTTGTTTATTGGATGTAATAAGGTCATTAATGACCATTTGGAGTCATTTGTCAAAAAATATAAAAAGTTGTCAAGTTGCTAGAATGTTGTCAAGCAACTTTTGCAAGAAAGTGCAAAAATAAAGTTTTATTGACAAATTGTTTAAAAAGTGGTTGTAAATGGTTGGGACACATCTGGTTGGGTACGTTTACACTAGGAATGATCCTCTTATACACTAAAACATGCAAAATCGCTCTGAGCTACATTCAACCAATAGATTCCCTTAAGAGTCCAAAGTGCAAAATGGCTGCAAACTTCAACATGCTCATATTTAGACACCACAATGCTTAGAAACTTCTCACCTAACCTTATCGGATCATGTTGGGCCCCTCTACAATAACCTCTCTCATTTTTTTCTATCTCAAAGGTGTTTTCTTGTGGTGGCAAATTCTCGCTTGGGGAAAAAATTGTCAAATACAAGTAGTTGAAAGTTGCAAAGTGGTGCAACTTTTGTTCTGCAACTCTTGTGACCAAACAGACTGTTTTGACGCATCCGAGCGGGTAATTTTACACTAGGAATGGTCCTCTTTTGTATCGAAACATGTGGAATCACTCTGAGCTACAACCAACCAGCAGATTCCCTTAAGAGTCCAAAGTGCAAAATGGCTGCAAACTTCAGCATGCTTCTATTTAGACACCGTGATGGTTAGAAAATTATCATCTAACCCTATGGGATCATGTTTGGCCCCTCTAAAATAATATCTCTTAGTTTTTTCTATCTTGAAGGCATTTTACTGTGGTGGTGAATTCTCACTTGGGGAAAAAGTTGTCAAATACAAGTAGTTGAAAGTTACAAAGTGGTGCAACTTTCGTTTTGCAACTCGTGAGACCAAATATAATATTTTGATGCATCGAACTAGGTATGTTTATGATATGCATGGTCCTCTTATGCATTGAAACACATGAAATCTCTCCAAGCTACATTCAACTGATAGATTCCCTTAAGAGTCCAAAGTGCAAAATGACTATAAACTTTAGCATGCTCATATTTAGACACTGTGATGCTTAGAAAATTATTGTCTAACCCTATGGGATTGTGTTAGGTCCCTCTACAATAACCTATCTTGTTTTTCACTATCTAGGAGGTTTTTTCCTATGGTGGCAAATTCTCGCTTGGGGAAAAAGTTGTCAAATGCAAGTAGTTGAAAGTTGCAAAGTGGTGCAACTTTCATTCTACAACTCGTGTGACCAAACAGACTATTTCGATGCATCCAAGTGGGTACGTTTATGCTAGGAATGGTCCTCTTTTGCACTTAAACATGCGAAATCACTCCAAGCTACATTCAACCAATAGATTCCCTTAAGAGTCCAAAGTGCAAAATAGTTGCAAACTTCAACATGCTCGTATTCGAACACCGTGACACTTAAAAACTTTTTGTCTAACCCTATGGGATCATGTTGGGCCCCTATACAATAACCTCTCTTATTTTTTTCTATCTCGGAGGAATTTTCTTGTGGTGGAGAATTCTCGCTTGGGGAAAAAGTTGTCAAATGAAAGTAGTTGAATGTTGCAAAGTGGTGCAACTTTCATTCTGTAACTCGTGTGACCAAACAGAATATTCTAACATGTTTGGGTGGGTAGGTTTACACTAGGCATGGCCCTCTTTCGCACCGAAACATGCAAAATCGCTCTGAGGATTATTCATCATTTTAGACCCCTAATTGGGTCAGTTTTACAAATGACCTTTGCCTTAAACTTTCCTTTTCACCCAAATTCTGATTGGGTAACACTCGCCTGCCAACATAACCCCCAATTCCACAATTATTTTGTGGAGACATGTTTCCCAAAGCACCCTACCATGAAACCCTCATTTCTTGCACTTTACATGGGGGGTTTATTGAAAAACAACCTTCCAGGGCATATCTAACCCAACCAACACCTCCAATACTTCATAAAATACCTGAAAAAATTAAAAGATCAAGAGATCTTTGTTGCCCCCAAGAATTCTATCATTGCTCACTCAAACCACCCAATTTCACCCAAAGATGCACTATTTTCCACCTAGGGCATCATGCCAAACCAACCAAAAGACATTCCCTACACACAAAACTCATTATTCACCCTATTTACAACTATTCACACCTATCTAGGCCATCCCATTGAGCCACAACATGTATAATAGATGAGATGGAAAAATCACATAAAATTTGCAAAAACAAGGAACTTTATTTGATTTCCCTTCACAAAAGTATGAATCAACCTTGTATTTGAGTTTCTACAACCTTTTTAACACTTTTCCCACCAGATCCAACCTCATAAACTAACTCAACAATCTTTTAAACCAACATGACTGTTGGTGTTCCACCTTTTGCACTTTCAATATGACAATTTTTACAAAATATGTAATTTTTGCATTTTTGACTCCAACAACCCTAAAACAATTAAAATGCCATCAAATAGTCTCAATGGACCCTACATCAAATAAATCACTTGATTCCTAACACAATTTTGACAAATTGACTCTTCATATGCCATTTTGCAATATTTGGCAATTTTACATTACAACTTTGCATTATTTTGCAATTTTTGACATATTGACACAAAATGAATCAAGATGAATCCAAACTACCCCAATACATGTAAATGGTATAATAAGACCTTATTGAGCACAAAAGACTCACCACACCTAGATCTAACATACTGACCCCTCCTAGAGCAATGTTTATTTGCTTGGTGCTCTTGCACCACTTTACAACTTCACTGAGTTTCTCTTGGAGGTGTCGAATAGAGGATTCTTGACCTCAACTACCCAATCCAGTTTCAAAACCACTACTCAAATACATTTGTAGACACCCTTTATGTTCTTATACCTCAAAAAAGACTCAAACACTAACATCCCTAATACTAGACCATGTTTCCAAAACTTTCAAATTCAAACTTTCATTGTGCCCTTGCACCAAAATTCCATGCCTACAACATTCAAGAATACAATTTACACAATACACATCATAAGAGAGATTCAAGAATGGCAATAGAAAAGTAAGATTTTTTTTAAAAAAATCTATAAGGCTATACAATGATATATATTGATAAAAGTATATACAACATATCCAATAAAGCCATACATTCTTAGTACAAAGGAGTCATATGGACATAAAATTTCATGTATACATTGATAGTACACAACATATTTCCCTCTAGGGAAAGGAAAAAATCTCGTGTTGCCTTCAAAATTTTACTGGATAGAGTGACTGTTGGTTCTCTTGTCCTTCGAACACGCTCGCTAGTCCTCCTCTTTCACTCTAGACATTGAAAATATAGTTTAACATAGTAGCAGAATGTGTTAGTAATAAGACTAAATGAAAATAGATTGAAGAGAATTCTCTGTATGGATTATAGATAAAAAAAGTGCAAAAAGATGCATATGGAACTAAAATATTTCAAAATATTGTATCCATATTAGAGAATTACCTTAATTTAAGCTTCTTCAATAGTTATATCAAAGAATTACCTTAATTTCAACTTCTTAAACTGTATCCTAATTGTCCCATAAACCAAATTACTTTTTGCAAGTATTAAATAAAGAACACTAACGAACTTAAGCATAATGAACCTAAGCATTGTACCTTCCATTCTTGAATATTCTATTCAAGTGTGCCTAAAGGGTCATCTCTTTTCTTAAGAGTATCCAATATTGCTTCATGATTAGCATTACTAAGTGTCCATAGTTGTTTTGTCTTTGGTTTGGCGTGATGCTTCAATTACTTAATATTTGGTGCTATAAAAAGGTGTGAATAGATGACAATGGTTTTGTGTTTCTCATAGTCTTCAAATGCAAGTATGCCATTCTTTCTAATCATGTATGTTCGCAACCAAGTTATTGCAACCACAACTGAACCTGTAGGATGTTTGAAAGAGACATTGCTAGTATCATTTGGTGTTGTCATTGATGGAAAACCTAATTAATGATCAGATACGCACATTGTCATTCAATCATACTGGCAGATAGATTGAAGATTGACAAGGAAGAACAAAGCATCTGGTAGTTCAGTATTCATCGATCTGTATGCAGATCTTATGTTATTGTTTTGTGTTGCACAACTCAAGAATTTTTTTTTGGTATATTATCTCTATTACTATTGAAGTGCAATGGCTCAAATCGATTCTTGTTCGAGTTAGAACATTTGGTTGGCTAGTTCATTATTTTATCAGTTCTAGACTCGACTTCATGAATGAACTATGTTGCGGATGTATGAGAAATAATTATTTAAGTATTTTTGGTGTTCATACATCTTTGTTTGGGTCCTATCCAAGTTTTGGCTGACATTTTTGGATACACATTGCATATTCCTCATGATTTGAGCCAGTAGTTATAATTATTTTTTGTTCTATTGAAGCCAAAAAAGTGTAAATGAATTCTAAGTTGAAAATATATAAGATTGTCTATATCATTTTGTATGATGTACGATGTGTGTGTTGATGCGAATTGTGAACAAGAGTAGAGGAGAAGAGCGATAATGCATAGTTTCACTTACACATAAAGAATCTATGTTGTGAGTGTGGGTAAAATATAGCAGAAATGAAAAATTAGTCTGTAGGATAGTAGATCTATTATTGTGCTTAACCGGAATTGTAATCAGGCATATGTAGATGCTATTTCTCTTAGATGGTTTTAATTTAATTTTATTTGTAAGGCAGTGCACCTGAATGCAAGTGCATTCCCCTTATTGTAAACTTCATTTGAGTATACTCAGATCATAATTGTGGATTGGCCATCCACCGTGGTTTTTCACCTAACAAGGTTTCCACGTAAAAAACCTTGTGTTATGGTGTTGTGTTCATTTGCTTCATGTTTATGCATTATGGTTGAATGTTGTTAATGCTTTGAAGATAAAGGTTATTAAAGTTATTTTTTGCACAACACTAATTCACCACCCTCTCAATGTATCTTGTTTCCAACATAGGATACATGAACCCTTCATCATCTTCCATCGATTGTGTTAGCTTATTCTTTACCCACACACATCGATCCAACCAATAGTTTGATATCTCTTCATTCCCTTGTGGTGCAACAATTGCAAAAACATGTCCTGGTTGTAGTAGATCTGAAATACTGTCGTAATCAACTAAACTTTCCATTGTGTCATTTTTCATGGATATTGTTTGAGATAAAGGAGTTAGATACTATGGAACACATGTATCCACCCACTCACTTGACTCACATTGATCCCACTCACACTGAATACAATTCTGACAAAAACAAGCCAACTCTCATGTCCAAATGGTCCATGTACTTGCATCTAAGATTCAAAATGAATGCATCTTTGAAGAATATTTAATTTTATGAGAATCCAATATGCCTCCCATTGTGCCCTCCTCAACCAACCAAAAGAATTTGTGTACTATTGAATCAAGTGTCCCTCCCTGTGGAGTGTTGAACTACACCAATCAACAATAGAATGTGCATCACTAAATTTTTCTCTTGAAATCTTCAATTGCTCCTTAACTAGAGCTCTCTTTACACATGCACCTACTGCATCATGCTCTCCTTTCCCATGCCTGGCTTCAAAAAAACTCCAAATATGAGGTAAACCCTTCTCTACATGCATTCTACTCAACCAATGAAAACATACGAGCATTCTTGAATTGACCTATGTAGGTATCTGACCAAATGAGATTTTGGCCCACTGTTATATCATGCTCATGCAAGAATTCAATAAAATTATCGAAACAATGTTGGACATACTCAGACAAGTGATATCTATCATCACTCATATAAAAATGATACTCTCTGATTATCTTTCGATCCTCTTTTGTACTACCAGGTGCATGTCTATATGTTATGTGGACAAAAATAGCAATCTAAATGGAATTGTAATACTGAGATTGTACATATTTTTTGGTTGCAATGTATAGTTTTCTACAAAATCAACCACTAATATAATAGTGCCAATTGGAAAAGAGTCCTTACACATCCTGAATCGTTGATCCAACCACTAAGACCTATGGCTATGCCTTGCATACTTGTAGAAAATATTGTCCTTAAAATCTGAAATAAAATCAGCAACATTGGATTCTTTTGTAACCAACTCTCATCTAGAACTTCACCTGGGTATGTGCATGATCATGATGGGCTAAAAAGTGGCAATATGTAAGTGATTTGATGGCGCATGTGGCTGATGACTTTCTATTAACCCAAAATTGATGAAACAAAAAGGGTTTTGAAAGGAGATTCTCAGCTTTCCACCAATATAAATTATGCTTTACTTTGAATTTAATAAATAATTATTATTCATTTTCTATTTGAATTATGACTAAAGTCCTGATTGATAGGTTGATTGAAAAACATCTATAGATTTCAAATGGTATCACATTTTTTGAATCCGAAACATGTGTCACATTTTATGCTTTCATACTATAGGATTAAAATAAATAAAAATTCATAAATTTTTGACCAAGTTAAGGTGGTTAGACATACGAGTTTTTATATTTTTTAAAAGTTGTAATAAAAAACTCATAATTAATTATTTACTTGGAAAAAAATTACAAAAAAATATGCATCACATCGAGACATGAGTCCTCTACTTATATCCAAAATCTTATAAAAAAATATTATCATTTTATTGTGGTTAGGGTGGTCAGACAGGCACCTACTTCTTATTTTTTCCCTAAAATTTAAGTACTATTGCATTGAAATTTCAAATTTTCACCAAATAATTATTAAAAAAAAAAAAAACCTATTAGTTTAGAAACTAAATTCCATTTTCTACATATTCTATTCTTACATATTTTTCAAATAATATAGATAAATTCTTCAAAATTTTACATCAAGTTGCCAAACTCTAATTTTTCTGAATTTTCATCGCCACTTAAGGGCCTATTTTTTTCATTATGATCCTGCACATACCCACCTCCACTCTGAAAAGTATATTTTAATATCTCGTATCTCTTTTTCTCAACAAGCTCCTTTCCAAATTCATGTTCAGAACCCTCATGAAAATATTGAACAAACTTTGACAAGCCACCACATTGTGAGCAATTCACATTTAAATAATCATTTCTATAGAAACAAAAACCATCATCTCTAGAACATACAAATAGATCTAGAAAGTCCCTTGATGATTTTGAAAGATGCATTGCACCACACTCTTGCAAGATTTCATTAGTATGCAAAGTAGAATGGATATAGCATAATAGTTCATGGTACATTGAAAACTCCAGATGGTATTTGCAACAAGTATTACGAATTTTAAGAACCACACAATTAAATGTCTTCAAACCTTCAAAAGTCCTTTGTGAGATTTTCATATTTGGATGTGTTCCAATAAATGTTTTGAACAACATTGTTTGGCTTGATTCCAATAAATTTTTAGGATGCGATGTATGGTCTCGATTGCCAATTCTTAACTTTAAAACATCCTTTGCATTGGGTGATACTCTAGAGTTATCATGCTAGAATTGTTGAATTACTTGTTTTACATTATCGGTCAGCTTCTTATCAACATGTGGAAGCCTCCTAAAAAAATCCCATGTATCATTTTGAAGAGGATCATCTATTCTTTCTATTCTTGCAAGTGCTCCATCCAAATTTTTATGATTTATGTCAAAATAAATACAAATTTGTCTCATAAAGCGATCCTTTTTCAATTGATGGCTTACTAGGGTGGTTGTTATGACTCTCTGAGCAACTCTCTTATCTTTTTCCTTGTTATTTTTCTCCAATAGACTTGAGAGAATTAAAAAGGTATGTGACAATAATAAAAAAAAAAATCGGTCTTCTTGTTCACACGAATCTTCAATTTGGCTAGAAAATGTCTCATATTTTTTATCATTAGCAATTGTACAAAAAATTGGCATTGCTCAGTCAATGTCTTATTGCTAAAATATTGGTTGAAAAGTTGTGTAGCCCATAACCAAACGGTTCATGTTGACCTCTTGTCTTCAAATTTTTTTATAATGTTCTCATCAATTTCAAGTAACCATTTAGGGGTTCTTGAAGGTCTTGAATTTGGAATATGTTTTTCTTCATTTCCCATGTAATTTGGTGAAACATAATTTAAAATTGGTTCAATATTATGTTGAACATCTTCAATTCCAACATTTTCAGCTTGACCATTTCCAATATCAATTTCAATAATTTAATTCCCAATTTAATTATTATGTTCAACATCTTCAATTCCAACATTTTCAGCTTGAACATTTTCAATACCAATTTCAATAATTTCATTCCCAATTTCAATATCATGGTCAACATCTTCAATTCCAACATTTTCACCTTGAACATTTTCAATATCAATTTCAACATTAGGATTCCCAATTTCCATATCATGTTCAACATTTTCACCTTGAACATATTCAATTTCCTCTTCACTTGTAAGACCAAAGGGCTCAAGTTCACCAATATTTGACATACCTTCTCTTTTCTTCCCATGAATTTCTCTATCTCTTTGTCTATATGCTTGAATTTGTTCTTTTGTAAGATTTCTCTTACATTTTTGTTTTTGACGACTATTGCTCCCCATTATACCTCCAAGAAGATGCTAAAAAAATGATTTCTGATAGAAAATTTGAATTGAAGATGCTCCAAAAAGGTGATCTTTGTCTCTTCCTATCTAAAAGTGCTTTTTTCTCACTGCAAACAAAATGTAGTGTCCATTGGGATTCCTAAAACGGCCCACTTAAGATTTTTCTATGGCCCACAAATCCGATATCGAATAAAATCAAATATCTTATTTGAGAAACATTTAAAAATGTATAGTAACGGTAATATTTTGTTGCCACAAATCGGATATCCAATTTGTGACACACATAGACCCAAGAGTAATTAGGAGGTGGAGGGTGTACAAGAGATAGAGAGAGAGAGAGGGAAAGGGAGAGAGAGAGAGAGAGAGGGAAAGGGGGAGAGAAAGAGAGAGAGAGAGAGAAGGAAGGGGAAGGGAGAGGAGAAGAGGGGAAGAAGGAGAGAGAGAGAAAGAAAGAATTAGGAGGGGGAAGGGAGAGTGGAAGAGGGGAAGAAGGGGAGAGAGAGGGGGGAGGGAGAGGCAAAGAGGGGAAGAAGGAGAGAGAGAGAGAGAATTAGGATGAAGTGAGAGGGAGAGAGAAAGGGGGGGGAGGGAGAGGGGAAGAGGGGAAGAAGAAGGAGAGAGAGAGAGAATTAGGAGGAGAGGGAGAGAAGAGAGAGAGAGAGAGAGAGAGAATTATTAGGTGGAAGGAGAGGGAAGAGGGAAGAAGAGAGAGAGAGAGAGAGAATTTGGAGGGGAGGAGAGGGAAAAGGGGGAGGAAGGAGAGAGAGACAGGAGAGAGAAATAATTAGGAGAGGGAGGGAGAGGGGAAGAAGGAGAGAGAGAGGGAGAGAGAGAATTAGGAGGGGAAGGAGAGGGGAAGAAATGGGAGAGAGAGGATAGAGAATTAGGAGGGGAAGGAAGAGGGAAGAAGGGGAGAGAGGGAGAGGGGAAGGGAGAGGGGAAGAGGGGAGAGAAGGAGAGAGAGAGAGAGAGAGAGAGAGAGAGAGAGAGAGAGAGAGAGAGAGAGAATTATGAGGGGAAGGGAGAGGAGGGGGAATAAGGGGAGAGAGGGAGAGATAATTAGGAGGGGGAAGGGAGAGGGGAAGAGGAGAAGAAGGGGAGAGAGAGGGAGAGAGAATTAGGAGAGAGAGAGAGAGAGAGGGAGAGAGAGATAATTAGGAGGGGGAAGGGAGAGGGAAAGAGGGGAAGAAGGGGAGAGAGAGAGGTGGGGAAAGGGAGAGGGAGGGAGAGAGAGATGGAAAGAGATAATATTTAAATATTTTGTATATTAGTAATATTAATTAGTTATATAATAGTTTATATATTATCTTAATATATTATCTTAATATATATATATATATTTATACATGAACTAAAATATATAAATAATATTTAAATATTATACATAATAATATGATATATTATATATTATACATAATTCTGTAAGGGATTATCATAAATTATATATTGTATATTAAATTATAAGCTATATTATATATTCTCAACTAGATATATTAAAATAAACTATAAACTATTTATTGCAATTTTTAAATTATATATTAAAAACTATATTACATTTTTTATATAAAATAAAAAATATATAAAATCATATATAAAATCTATATAAAATCATATATTAAAATTATATATAATATAAATCGGAAATCTTATATGTCTGACACAAAACCTACTATCTAGGGATTAGGCTCGGGTTTGCTTCAGAATTTGGCTAGGACATGACAATCCTAGGAAGTCAACACAAAAAACGTGTTTAACAACTTACCTTGCTTTTCTAGAATTCGCCCATGTGGTTGATGACTTTTTTTTTACCCTAAATTGATGAAACGAAAAGGATTTTTAAAGGAGATTGTCAGATTTCCGCCAATATAAATTATGCTTTACTTTGAATTTAATAAATAATTATTATTCGTTTTCTATTTGAATTATGACTAAATTCCTAATTGATAGGCTGATTGAAAAACATCTATAGCTTTCAAACGGTAGCACATTTTGTGAATCTGAAACATGCGTCACATTTTATGCTTCGCATACTATAGGATTAAAAAAAATTGAATTTCATGAAGTTTTGACCAAGTTAAGGTGGTCAAATATATGAGTTTTTATATTCTTTAAAATTTGTAATAAAAAATTTATAATTAATTATTTACTTGGAAAAAAAATACAAAAAAATATGCATCACATCGGGACATGAGTCCTCTAGTTATATCTAAAATCTTATAAAAAAATATTATCATTTTATTGTGGTTAGGGTGGTCAGACAGACACCTACTTATTTTTTCCTTGAAATTTAAGTACTACTGCATTGAAATTTCAAATTGTCACCAAATAGTTTTTTTTTAAATAAACTTAGTAGTTTAGAAACTACATTCAATTTTGTATAGATTCCATTCTTACATATTTTTGAAATAATATAGATAACTTATTCAAATTTTTACGTCAAGTTGCCTAACTCTGATTTTTCTAAATTTTCATTGCCACTTAAGGGCTTGGTTTTTCTATGATGATCTTGCACATACCCTTCTCTAATAGGAGATGACATGTGAGATTAGGAATATGTATTGATAAATATGTTAATGTTATCATCTTCACCCTCAGCTATATCATTATCCTTTCTTTCTTGAAGCAAGTCAAGATCATCTTCTCGGCATGTTCTTTTGGTAAACTCCTTTCAAAGGGCTCATCATCATCATCACCTTGAGATCCTAATGATATTTGATGTGAAGTTGAAAATTAAGTTCTTGAGATTATGATAGGATGACTACTTTCACATGTAAGTTGATTACTCTATTACTTGGTTTGAGGGCGTTGTTTTTCTATCTTCTTCTTAGTAACCCACTCCTTTTTTCTCCTTAAAACAGTTGTAGATCTCGCCTCAATGGTTTCGACCTCCTTAATGCTCTAGTCCATGATAATGATGGGTTGAATAGAGATATGATTAGTAAAAACAAGGTCAACTATATATAATTCATTATCCTTTATACCTCAAACATCCAATCCAAAATGAAATATCATTATCTATCTCAAGGAAAATCTCATCCAACTTCTTTTCTTATCTTCATGCTCATCAAGGCAATCTACCCAGTAATCTTCTAGATTAGGTATGTGATGGAAAGTTGGGAAAAGATGTAAATTATTCTTCACGTAATATTTTCTATCAAAATGAAATCATTCATCATAAAATTGTAAAGTATACTTAACCAGATCTCTTTCAATGTTAATAACATCTAACAATTAGTTGCAAGTGAAATAACCAAAACCCACAAGAAACTGTACACCCACTTTCTTTCACTCTTAACATCTCTTATTTACATCAACAGTCTACCTATAGACTTCTATCAACAAAAATTTATCCTCTGCATATCTTGGAAGCTTTAATTGAGGGCCACTAAAACCACCAACCCGAATGACTAAAAACCTTTGGAATTGAATGAAGTGACTTCCATACATGACAACTAACTACACGGACTTAGGAGTAAGCCTCAAGTCAATTTTTCCTTGTATTTCTCAAGTCACCCTCATGGTAAAATTATCATTAATCCTCTTGTGCTGAAGGTAACTTTACCCAATTGTAACTTATCATAATATTTGAAAATTGGGACTCCATTTCGAGAAAGTGAGCTTGGTCTCAAACCTAGTGAGGGCCTAATACTAGCAATGGCATAGATGATATATGAATACATAAATAAGGACCGATTAACTACACAAAAGATAATCATATCATGCATCCGATCACTAATAATTTGGGCCCAATCTAAGAATTATTTTTGTACAAGCACGACTTGGATAAAGAAATACATCCATTCTTCAGACTCATGTGCTCTTTCATTTCCTCTCTATCTATGTAGTAGAATAATTATATTTGAAATTTCATTAAAAAATGACTTCTCTACAAACCTCTGGGCAATTGGGATTTACCCGTTTTTGGTGTAGCCAACCAATTCTTGGTGATTATATATTGGTAATACCCCTTTTTGTTGAGAACTTAATTTGTAAGGAACAAAAATTAAGGCCTGGAAATTATTCTCTTTCTCGAATCTTTAGATAGAAGGCGAAAGTGGCTCTTTGAATTTTAACTTTTAGCCTATTGTCACCATTTCTGAATTCATGGGTTTTAGAGTCATAATTCCTAATGCATTCAATAATTATGTATGGGCATTGAACTACAATAGGAAAGGTAGTTTCTTCTATTAATCCAGTTTCAATTACTCTTTGTGTAATAGGTGGGGGATTCAGCTTGTTAATTTTTTCCCATAATTCATCTAAGCTTACATGCCCTAGCTTAGTATACCCTATTTCTAGCATTGCGCTAGTTAAACCCAAAACATATTCATAACCATGATATTTATACTTCATGACAACCTTAAAAACCTAGGATTTATGTATAATTGGAACAAGGAAATTTGTGCTAGTGAAAACCCTTCTAGTTACGGTGTAATTATTAATGGCTTACTGAAATAACCAGATAAAGAAGTACCTAAGTTGTGTTTCTAATCGCCAAGGATTGATGATTGCACCAATTTGCTTCTTCACTCCCCTATTTTTAGTGCCTCAGCTGAAAATACTCTTCTCAATAGCTCACATTCCTTTTTAAACCTTCTGTAATTAATGCTCGAGTAGGTGAACAGTTAATAATTCTCTTGTTATGGTTGGCATGTGTATTCTTTCACATCATCCCTTCATTGTAGCCGCTTTCAAAAATTTAAATGAGGAATGGTTACTTGATCAACAAAAAGAGAAGTTTTAATAACCTTATCAGTGGTTGGTAAAAGTTTTGAAACCAAAATGAAATATTAGATTTTTTTTATCTTTATCACTTTTTATCATCATCGAGTAGAGAAAGAGAAAATTTAGATAACTTTTTCAAAGACCAACACAAGTTTCCTAACTTGAGAAAAACTATGAAATGACTCAACTTTACTTAGACAAGGCATACAAAAGTTAAGACAACACTTCTAGACACTGAGTCACTTTAGGACTTCACTACTTGAGGAACCTTATGTGATGTGTCAGGAGTAGGAAAGGTTATTAAAACCTAGGCGGCAATTGACAAAGTTTTGAAAACTAGCCAAAAGATCGACAACTTCAAGATAACCAAATTTTGAGTGAATAGACAAGTTTTTGAGACGAGACAAATAAACTATGCTAACACATAGAAATAAAATTTTAATAATATTTAAATATAATGTAATTGTGTATCCATAATCTCCCAAAAAACATAAAGGTGGGTTCCTCTCATAATTTTCATAATCACATGCGAAATGCCTATAACTCCATTAAACAAAAATGTGTGTATAATTTGGATAGTCTCACTCTTAATTGATTTGTTGTCTTTTCCGTGCATATTTTATGCAAGCCCATTCACCATCATGTTCACCCCTCCCACGACCTTTATCAAAAAATATAAACATTGGGGTTTATTAGAGAGTTTGTCAAATCAGCAAAGTGTCAAAAAAGAGCATTATGATTTAAATTATGGGTTAGAAACTTCTAACAAAACAACATGTTTTTCCATTTTAACATCCTTTATAACAATATTTTTAGAAAATAATTGAAAGAAATGTTGCAAAAAGTGCATGTCATGTGCTCTTTATCATAATTTTAATACAAAATCTATATTCTTTCTTGATGACTCATTGGATTTAATTCCTCTCTAATATGTCCAACTCCATTTATTCCTATTGATAGTTCAAACACGTATCCTGATAGTAATTTTCTCTATATGAGAGCATTATGCTTGAATCTCCTTTTGATGAGAAAATATTTAACTCTCTACCAAGTCAACAATTGTTTTCCAAATAAAAAGTAACCATCAATATCTTAATTTTTTTTTCCCAATTTGTAAAATATATATGTTATATGTATGGAAGTACTTATTTTCAATATCTTTTGATAAATGATACAATAAGAAGTTCCCTTCTACATAATATAGTCTTGCATATGTCTTTCCAAATTTAGTTCCAAACTTGATGTACTTTTATGCCCTATGATTAACCACCTTGGTCATGTCTATGCCTTGATTTCTCAATAGACAGCGAAATTTCCATATTTTTCACAATGTCCTTTTATGCATTTCATTGAATTATCCACATCATCCATAGGTTTATCATAATGAGGATGTGAATTTATTAACCTAGTTAGGAGGTATATTTTCAACAACACCAATTTCTTCTCTCAACCTTTGAAACACCTAATAGTAAAGATAAAATTCAATATATAGTGAAAATAATAAGAATCTATAAAGAATTTGTTCAAATTAACATACAAAGGCCACATCATCTCAAATGTTTATTTCCTAGAATTTTTGCATGAAGATTATAAAAAATAATTAAACATATCTCATGTTAAGTTATATCTAACCAAGTTTATGCATATGCTCATTTTATTAACTCTACATTTCATTTAACATTTATGAGAAGGATGAGTATTCTTATTCTAATAATCATAAACCAACCTTCTTACACTTCCTCAATGTTATAAGAGTGAGGATATCTATGTGTTAATTCTTAAATATCTTCTATAATATTGTCATCCAAAGTATTTATTTTTCTTTATATCTCATTACAATGTTCCTACTCACACTAAACTCAATTGAAAGTGAGCTAACTTAATATTTTATATATGTTTATATATTTAATATTTAATTCAACATCACTCTTCTTGAAATTATTTTATTGGTAGAGAGATATAATTAACCAACTAAAATAATTCTCTTTCCACATTTGTGATTGTATGTTTTATCCTCATTCTTATTCAATATAAACCCAATAATTATAAGACCCTTCATTTTGTCACAAGAAAAAAGATGATAAAAATAGGATTTGATAAACTACATTATAACTAATAACATTGTCATAAAATATCCTTGTAAACAATTTATTGATTGACCTCTTAGGAATTTATTCTTATTGTGCATAGGGTATTAATTTTTCAATGTTAATCTCAATTAAATGATCTAGTTTATTCTTTTTAATCAGTTTTATTACCTCTTCAATAAGGTTATTATTTGAATTAGTGGATGAAAGAGATTGGTTTCCCACTTGAAAAATATCCATATGAACTTGCCCCCCCTCCAATATCAACTTTAGGCACTTTGTTCCCTTCTAAGATATTAAATCGAGGTTTGAAATAATTTCCAATATCAATTAGAGAAACTTGGGTCTCCTCTCTAATATTAATTGAGGTTGCTCCTCTCTATTAATTACCTTGAATTTAGGCCTCCTCTCCATTTATATCAACCTCAAGTTGCACCTCCCCTTGAGTATTTGTATTAGATGAAATAAAAGACTATAATTTTAAGTCTAATATATGTAAATATTAATAATAACAAAAAATAACAATAATCAATTTAGCTAGTATAATAAGCCTTAAAACCTTAAATCATGCAACCAAAACCCTAAACCCATATATTCTTTACATTAAAACCTATATTGTAAATATGGAGCCCTTAACTATTGTTAGGAAAATATCATGTATGCACCTCTAGAACCATAATATTTACTAAGAAAAATATTGATTCAAGTAAAAAAAAACAATTCACATAAAGTGAAAATGATTTGTTTCTCACATTAATCCTATGAGGAGACAAATGTAGATATTAGGTCTAAATAAATTGTAGCGACATAATGAAATAAAATGATAGCTTACAAAAAACAATGAGGGAATATTATAAAATCCTACACAGAAGATAAGATAGACTAATGTAGGTGGGGAATTTTTTTTAGGTAAAACCCCCACTCTCTAAAGCATTTCAAACCATTGTATTATTCATTAAAAAAATAGTTACAATACATAGGTAGGATTAGAGCCTTAACATGGATACCAACATCTTATTCCTCTAGAGGAAATATAATAGTGTAATCCTTTAATAAAAATTTATCCACACTTTCATCTCAATCCCTTAATATATAGACTTAAGGAAGCTTAGAAAAATACCAAAAAAACATTACCATGGACCTAAAAAGATCCGAAAATATAGTTGTATTAATTCTCATGAACCACACGTCATTTTGGACTCATTATCTCTACTAAAAAATACCTTGTGATGTGTCATATGATGACATGTAATATCTAGTTTAGTACCAACAATATAATTCAAAATTCCACCAATATCACTCACAAAAAAGGTATGGCCCATGTCATCAATTCCATCTAGTATTAAAGAGAACACACAATTATCTACTCTATTACTCACTCTCACCCCTAATTTCCTTATTTCTACCAAGTTCTCTACATCATAAAACATAAAGATTAAAGATCCCCAATAATATTACTAAAAATAATGAAAATAAATAATAGTAAATGACCATAAAAATAGTGATCGAAATAGCTCAACAAATCGTAACTCCAATATCATATGACCCAAATTTCCTAGAAGAAACAATGTTAGAAAAAAATTTGAAAATCTTACAACAAACCATATCCTTCCACCAATACCAATGAGTGCTCAAGCTATGAAAAATTCATATCCTCACATCAAAAAAACCCAAATAGAATCCTTAACAACATCCAAAAATTCAATGTAAAGGTCTAACACAACAATGGTAAATGAAGAAGCCAAAAAGGATGTAATCTTCTCAACTTAAGGAAGGTAAAACTAACAACCATTCCCAACATGAAAGAATATTCCCAAAATCATCCCTTTAACTTCTCAAAAACTTGTTCTCTTAAAAAACACATGCATATAAGAGAGAAAAAAAAATAACACCATGTTATCTACTAATCAAAACAATCCCTTTAGAAATAAAATCATACCTCAAGACACATTCCAATGAGAATAAAAAGAACAAATAAATAAAATACATATAAATAACAATTTTGGAAGACGATTCTTTAAACATAATAAATTATCTTTGTGGCACCCATAAACCTAGTTGGAATGTGGAGTAATTAATCAAAGATACTATAATCATGCTAAGTTCTTGTGAAGAGATCCGCGTATCTCACATCTTTCGAGAAGGAACTCATTGGCACATTTTTTTGCTAATGAGGTTTTCATATTGAATGAGTTTCATGTGTGGGAGGAGGGATCAATCCTTCCTGAGAAAGCAAGGAGCTTAATGATAAATGATGGTGTGGTCTGGGCTAATGTGGTGGCAACATGTAAGCCTTAGTACCTTATTCTAACACACGCTTTATGATTTTCGTTTGGATTACTGGAATTCAATTGAGTGATTATCGCAAGGGTTTTCCTTTCCTCGTGTCTGAAGAAATGGGGGGTGATAGAAGTAGAATTAAACAACACTCTTGTGCAAGTCTGAGGAAGAAAAATAAGCTATGGAAGATTCTCTACCACATAAATTTTACATCGTTTCTAGAAATATTGCATGGGCATGACCCAAATGCCTCAGTGGATTTTGTATCCTGTTGGCATAAACATAAGCTTCAGATAAAGGGTATGGAAGTGGAGGTAAATGAGGAGATAATTAATTTTGTGACAAGGATGTCGATGGTTGGTCATACGTTTTACAAGGACAAGAAGAGTAATGAGGAAGTGATGGCTTAGTTCTTCAAAGATGATGAGAGGAAGAAGTTGATTAAGATGGAAAGTTGGGGCTATGAGCGTAAGTCACTCAAGAATATATGGGTAGAGGTGGCCGAGGTGATTATGCACTATGTGACATTAGAAGGCAGGTTTACTACTATGTTGGGTCACCATTTCACTCAAGTCTAAATCACTTTAGACATGGGTTGTTTATTTCCTTCCTGTTTTCTATGTTGTCTTCCATGGAGAATTCTATTTATGCACATTTAAAAAATAGGAAGGCTTCGGTCCTCCATGAGGGTCTCAACCTTTTATTCATGGATCATTTTAGGTCTCTTCTCCTTGCCCCTGCTATTAAGGGAAAGGAGAAGACTCTAATTAAAGGGTTTGATTTGTCTAGTTTGGATACCAGCATTGTTGAAGATGAGGAGTGGGAAGACGAGGATGATGATGGTCCTTCATTCCCTGAGGCTACCTCCTCAAAAAATAGGAAGAAGGGTAGCCTTAAAAAAATAATGTTGCTAAGCACCTTGTTCTTTTTGACAACGAGGATATAGAGGTGGGCTCGGATGATTCCTATCCCAACAAGGTGAAGTTGGTTGTTGGCCAGGTTGAAATCAAAGATGGATGTAATAAGGAGGGTTTGCAAGAGAATGTTCTGGATTTAGAAGCCAAGGATAAGCCGAGGAGGAAATCCAAATGCATTGCCAAGATGAAAAACCAGGTAAAAAATGTTCTTTCTAAGAATGCCAAGGTGATTGGTGAGGAAAAGGCTACTGGTGAAAAGGCGGTGGAAATTATGGACTCACCAGATCAAAATTTGACCAATGATGATTTGTAGAAAGAAAAAAAGGGTCAAGAAGATGAATACACTAAGAAGATGAATGCTAAGTCGGAACCCCTAAAAGTAGATCCCCTTTTTGAGGACTTTTATTATTTAAATGATGAGTCTCCCTCAATGTTTGAGCTACTAGACATGGCAAGGGTTGGGGTCACTGGAACTTTTAAATTGGTTAAGTGGACTCTTTAGGAGTTCAATAAAGTTAACATTAAAATTAGGGGTTTGAAGGAGACCTTGAAGAATGTGCTGAAAAGATAAATGTTGGACATTCTGATTGACATAATTGTGGACCTAAAGGGTTCTTTCCATGATTTAAAATCTCTATGTGAAGATTGGTTGGCTGGGTTAGAAGTCAAGGTTGTGGGAACCAATGTAGACATTAAGAAGTTGTTGCATGTGTGTCATATTTCAGTTAAAAATAGTGTGGACTCCTTGGAAGTACTGTTTCAAAAGATTAGTGAACTAAGGGAGGACCAATTGTACTTTTCTGAATTAATGGAGAAGGAGCATGCAGATAAAGGAAAAGGAAAAAAGGGGGTGAAATATGATAGCAAAGGCCCTATTGCCAAAGGGTTTTCTAATTGGAAAAGATCCTTTGAAGCAAAGAAGGAGCTTCTAGACATGATTGATCTGCATAGGAGCTAGAAGCTTGAGGTGGCCAACACCTTAAACAATATGAAATAGCACTCAGTTCTCTTTGTCTTCTATTTTTTGTCTACTAGGTCTTGGTTTTCTTTTTGTTGTTTTGTTGCTGATGGTCTCCTATTTTATCTCTCATTCAACACTCTATCTATTTTGTTTCCTTCGTGATGGTTTTTTTTTGGTATCTTGTTTCCTATCTTCTTAGTAGCATTTTGTATCTCAAGTTGTAAAGGGTTTTGGGTCCCTTCAAAACCTGTTTTTCCCATTTAACCAAAAAAAATATGGAAATACCTATTATGTGATTCTCTTCTATGTAAACCCAAAATGGTATATGATATTGTTCCTCCTAATATGCACCAACTTACGCTAAGTCTCTTAGTGCACAATCTCCTCACTAGGTCCATGTTAAACTCATGCCTACCCCAAGATCACTAGTTTTCTATTAAAAGCTCATCAAAGATTCGCCTTTCTAACAAACATTCTCAAAAAATAAGAGAATCCATCCTCACCTAAATCTAACAATTCACAACAATTTTGCAACTAATTCTCTTTATTATGATTAGATGTGTTATTCACTTTGAAACATATAAGATCTAATATAACTTAATTGTTTATAGATCATTAACTATGTATGCATCTTAAAAGTTCATTGAGTGGTAATATGGGACTCCTATGTGAGTCTATGGACATGCAATACTTTTATTAGTCTTCAAAGACTTGTAAATTTTATTAGTAACAAGACTTTAAATAAGTTGCTATAAAGTGGACTTACAAGAGAACTTATAAGCTTCCATTATTTTAAACTAAAATGCTTGTTCCCTAGCCCTGAAAACATTCGATATTTTGAATTATCCCCCCAAAAATATGATAAATGTTAAAAATTAATCCCAAATACTGCATTAAAATCCTCTATATTTTTCTTCACTCTCCACAAATTCCTCATATCTTCTACATTCACTCATGCATGTGAGATTTCAATCACCAACTGAGATTTCATTACAACTTCCTTTCTCATTCTCTACATAAGATAATTTAAACATAAATTAATTGCAAATCTTCTCAACTAGATTTTTCTTTTACAACATAATTGATTGCAATTAATTGTCTTATCTTTTGGCCTTCATTGCTAGTTGGATGAAAGACAATTTTGAAAGTAATGTTTGAAATAGAAGAAAGAGTAGAAACTGTTGTTGTAGTAATTGTCTTGAACAAAAAATGAACATGGAACTATGATTTTGTTTTTGCTGATAGAGAAGAAAGAGAAACAACCATTTCTATGATTTTTGAATGTAATAAAGTTTGTATGTTTTGATATCTATGAAATGTAAATCAATTATAGTTCATCCTTGTGTTCTATCTTAGCTATGCTTTATCATTGAGTTTTTCTCCTTTCTATTCTATTCTATATTTCTCTCCTCTACATCTCCAAACATCCTAGGCAATGCTTAAGTTGTAAGTGACAGTCAAGAAACATCATAAATCAATTATTCCTTAGAGACTTTCCTCTAATCAAATACAAATAAAATATATTTTTATAGATTAAGGGTGGAATATGTTTGCATAAGATATGCAATCTAGGTATAGATGGTCATGATGTGTTATAAGGTACTCTAAACTGCCAGAGTTTGATAGCGATTTCTTCTACACCAGACATGGATATAGTTCTGGTGAGTGAAACTAGTGGGGAAATGGTGCATGGACTAGCACATACTACATGTCAATTAATTAGGTAGTCATTAAGAAATTATTCACTGGCTAACAAGCTTGTTTGTTACATCAGTAAATTCTACAATTAAAATATACAAGTTATTGAAAGAAAATATTTCTCATATACCACATTTTTTAAATGTATTTACTATTTAATTATGGTTTGGGGATGCAAAGCTTCAGTTCTTACTAATTTTTTTTCTCATATTCTGCTTTCATTTCTTATCATTCCATCATACTCATGCTCATACATGATCTACTCTCTTTTCTAACTCAAACTTGAAGCATAGATAAACCCTGTACAAAACCAAACACAATGTCTATCCATTTATTTCATAACACCAAGAGAATACATCACAGATGCTTACCAAATTATCAGAAATATCTATTCAATCATTTGTTATATCTTATTTCAAGCCTTGACAGGTCACAAGAAGTTAAAATTTTTTAAGGTACTCATGAACTAGCAATATATATTTTATCATTGAGAGGTTTTTTTTCTTGAGGTTAGAGTAACTGGTCAATAGTGTCCCATAATTTTTTTTTGATTAGATAAGCATGGTTTTGAAAGGGCCCTATTTTACAAATCAAAATATAGAACTTTTAGCTCAACAAAACAACAAAAACCCAACAAAGAACAACAAAACAACAAAAATAGAAACCAAAAATAACCACTACAACTCCATAAAAATGGATCAAAGCACTACACGCCATGCTCAAGGAGGTTTAAAACATTGTTGCAAAGTTTTTTGCTGAATTGGTGTACAAGGATTCATCTCCACAAATATTTTCGTCATTTTATTGCAAGGAGAAGAAACAGGGCCATTCATAGGAAAACCAGTCGTATCAATAGAGGGGCCATTAGAATCTTCAACCTTAGGCTTCTAAATGGTGTGATCTTCCGTAACAACAAACATCTTCTCTTTTTCCTTCCAAACAAAGTGTTGTTTCTTTTTCCTTAGGCAGGTAAAGGAGGCATGACCTACTTTACCACAATAATGGAAAATAATGAGAGAATTTTCATATTCAATATGTTGCACCCACTTACCAAATATTGAAGATAAGGTTATTTGAGTAGGGAGAATAAGGTTATTTTCAATATAGTTTCCTGACATAGATTTTGAATAAAAGATAGATTCCCTAGCAAAGAAAGGACTCCAAGGTAACCAATTTCTATATAACTGGAGTTTAAAATGCTCAATATGTGAAAGCATAGACTGGATCTACATTGTCTACACCTATATTCCATGCAATAAAGACATCCTTTTCATTTCTTATGCAACAACATTGTATGGAAACAAATTTAAAACTATAGGAAATTATACATGACCCCTTAATTTAATTAGAAGCACATTGTAAGTGATTACACATAACCTTTGGACAACAACCTAATCTTACTTGTTTGCAAGCATTTATGTAAGTAGATAAGTAGGGCAATCCTTCTGTGGCAACAAGTGCTTCACAAGAACGACTATCATTATCACTATAATATTTTGATAATAAATACATCTTTTGAATTGCAGAGAGATGAGAATAAATAGTGCATTGATAATTCCTTATTTGTTCAAGGGTGATGAATTTTTTTCAAACAATTGTCTATGGAGCATCCCTCCATATTTTCATCGCCATTGCCTACTATAGGTGATATTGGAAAATCATGAGAAAAATCAAACTCTATTGAAGATCTAAATGAACATCTTTGACCTGTTAATACAAAAATTAGCATCTAAGAAATTTACAAGTTGTTATTGGTAGAGTAAAATAAATAAAATAATACTACAAATTGAGGAAAGAAACTTGGAATGACATCTTTAACTTTTAGGTTTATATTAATCTCTCCCCCATCTTCTTCTCTTAGGGTTTTGGTTTTTTTTTATCAACTTTGTGTTGGAAACAAGCTACATCGAGAGGGGGGGTGAATCAGTGTTGTGCAAAATTTTACTTTATTATCCTTTATCTTCAAAGTATTAACAACATTCAACCATAGTGTATAAACATGAAAATAAACACAACACCATAACACCAAGATTTTTATGTGGAAACCCTGTTAGGGGAAAAACCATAGTGGATGGCCAATCCATAATTATGATTTGAGTATACTCAAATGAAGATTAAAAAAAGGGGAATGCACTTGCATTTAGGCACACTGCCTAGAGTTCATTGCTCAAAGGGAAGGCTCACTTCCTTACAAATAAAATCAGATTAAAACCATTTGAGAGTTTCAAATGAGAAAAGTAGCATCTACATATGGCTTATTATAGTTTCAATCAAGCACAATAATAGATTTGTTGCCTTACAGATTGATTATGTACTTCTATGTTGTTCTACTCACGCTTGTAATACAAATCCTTTATGCACAAGAAAAACTACGTGTTATCACTCATCTTCTCTACTCTTATTCACAATTCACATTAATACACACTTCATACATTATTCAAAATGATATAGACGATCTTATATATATATATATCCACAACATAGAATTCAATTAAACTTTGTCGGCTTCAATAGAACACAAAATAATTACAAGTTTCAACTCAAATCATGAGAAGTATGTAATGCATATCCTCAATGGTTAGCCATAACTTGGCTAGGACCTAAACAAATATATAAAAAAACCAAAATACTTATCTAATTAATTCTCATACATTCGCGGCATAATTCATTCATTAAGTCGGCTCCAATACAAGAAAAACTAAGAATAAGCCAACCGAATCTTCTAACTTCTATATGAATTAATACGAGCCACTGCACTTCAGTAGTAATAGGGATAATATACTAAAAAAAAATTCCTAAGATGCGCAACATAAAATAATAACATGAAATCTTCATATAGATCAATGAACACTGTGTTACTGGATACTCTGTTCTTCCTTATCAATCTTCAATCTATCTGTCCATATGATCAAATGATAGTGTGTGTATCTGATCATTGATTAGAGTTTCCATCAATGAAAGCACCAAGTGATACTAGTAGTGTCTCTTGCCAACAATCTCCCCCTTTAGCATTGATGGCAACACTTAGTGAAAAATGACTAAGTGTCAGATCAGTACCAAGATAGATTGCACTACTATCCAAAAATTCAAAATACAATTCTCCCCCTGATATGATTAAGAATTTTTCACTCCACTCTTCTCCCCATTTGACATCAATGGAAAAGGAAGGGATCGCATTCCAAAAATTGAGTAATCAAAACTATTATACAACAATGCTTCTTTAACTTACATAAGCTGAAAAATGTTTGCAAAATATTTCTTCAACTGGATCAGATTTGCGTCCCAAACTCTTTTGAGACTCTCCAGTATTGTGATATGGCCACAAATCAGGTAAGATTGTGTCTCTGTAGATTCCAAGTTGTTTGGATCACCAACTGCCATAAAGCCTTCTCCTTATTTTAGAGCACTTGACAATATGTCAATTTTCAGACAAATTATCCCTCTAAGTTCACATGTTCTTGCAATAATTTTGTCATTCTCATGTTCCAAGATTTTTATTTTATCAAGGAAATGCATCACTTCATCTTCGATCTTTCCAATACCACCAGATAGAGGATCAAATGCATCATAAATATTACTTAACTGCTTTTCCATATCTTTGATCTTCTTCTCATTAACTTCAGTAAACTTTAAAAAAGACAAACATGCTTTGTAGATCTTACCACCTTCTGATAGAGCATTCTATATATTCTTTATACATGTAGCTATTTTTTTATTTTTTTTAGCAATCAATACCTTCAATCCACTAAACCTTTTGACATCAAATTCTTTTATACTTTCACCATAACAGAATTTTCTAGTGACTCTAAGTGAGTACTAACTGAGTTGATAATATTTTTCAATTCACTAGAGGAGGAACTAATAAGATCTTTCACATAAAAGGGCATTATCTTCTCCAATATTCTAGATGCAAGATTTAGCAGTTCACTATCTTCAATGTGTGACTTCAGTAGCTCCTCTTTGGCTTGTGCTTGAGAAAAAATAGCTACCTTCATCTTTTGGATTGGACTTAAAGTAGATAGGTCAATAGGACCTTCAATCAATTCCGGATCCAATTCTTCTTTTTGTTCAACCAAAAATTTCTTCACGACCTCAGCAGTGTCTCTTGCTTCGATTGAGATTGATTTTTCATCATCTTTCTTTTCTTTAACTGATACTTCCATAGTTGTAGGGTTTGGTTTACCTTTAGTTATTTCTACCTCCTTAACTGATACATTTTCAGGTATCTCAACTTTCATAGTAATTTCTATGTTGTCTTCTATAGGAGGAATCTATGAATCCTCAGTTTTACCAAAATTTTCTTCTTTTGCTTCCTTTTTCAGACCTAATGGAGTATCAACAACATGTGTTTCTTTAGCTAAAACATTAATTTTTTCATTTAGCAAAATATTTTTGAAGATTTGCTCAGTTTCTTTTATGAATTCATCTGTTTGACCAATCATGAGCTTGTTTACCCTTGATTTTCTCTTGAATTCTCTATTAGCTTTTTTTAGGAATGCATTCATATCTTCTATGGACATTACTAGACATATTTCTACTAGGATCCTTTCTCTCATATGTTCTTATTTAGTTCTAGCATTAAGTCTCCTCATTTAGAGAATTCCATATAGACTCTTAAGCAGATTAGGCATTATTTCAATCAAAACTTTATTGAAAGTATTCATATGTTTTATCATTTCTTCTTCAAGAATTCTTTTGTCAAATTCATCAAAAGACTCATACCATTTGAAAAGTGGTTTTAGATTTCCATCCTTAACCAAAGCCTTTTCAACTTCTACAGCTGACATACCTAAGTTGTCAGTCTTTTCTTTCTTTTTTTCCTGGACATCTCCATCGAAAGGTTTTTGTTTTGTGACTGTTGTTGCCTTGGTGCCTTGATGCATGATTTCTTTGACACCTTCAACAAAATCAGTTTTATCATCATAAGAAATAACCATATACACTCTTTTTCTCTTATCTTTCTTCCTCTTTCTATCTTTACTAGATCCCATAAATTCAATTTTCACAAGGATTGATTTTGCTGCAGGGGCAAAATGAGATGCAAAGCTTCTAGTTGTTCTAGCTCGGGCAGATGGTGTTGTCGGACTAGCTAATTATGCTTTCTCTGCCTCCTTAGCTGCTTTCTTTGCTACTTCAGTTTCTTCCCTTTTCTGTCTAGCTTCTTTTAATAGTTTTGCAAATACCCCAAGACTTTCTGCAAGAACTTCTACTTCTTTTCTGACTCTTTTAGTAACCATAGGTTTTTTGAGCTCGTTGTGCACCTGTCTATCCTTCTCTACATAGGTATTAAACCTTTCTTCTACTGAATCCACTGGTTTTCTTAGTATGTGTTGAGCGTACATATCCAAAAAATTCCCATCAATTTCATATCCCATAGGCATGATCCAGATTGTTTTGGGATCAACAACTTCCATCATACATTGATCAACATCCATCATGAAGAAAATTGAATCCTTGTACTTCTCTATAATAGAGGTGGGAATCCTTTCCCTCACTTGCATCATAGTCTGAAAAATTTAAAAGTATCCCCAGATAGCTACATTCGTTTTTTAGGTGACTACAAAATTGTACAACATATCTCTAAGTTGTGTGGCGATCGACTTGTCCTTTTGCCAGTGAACCTTTCCAACTCCCAGAACTTCACCCATGAAATAACATAATAGGAATAAAAGCAAGTTTCCATGATTGAAATATTTTTTCTTATCTTTCTTAATCTTTGCATTATTTTACATTAAATGTCTTCTCAACAGTTCACATAGATCATAATCTACGTTTTCCTTCACCATTTCATAGGTGGCATAAATTGTTCTGCTAGACATAGGGTTTTCTCATCTAGAATGATAAATATTGTATCCAATGACCATAGATGAAAATTTGACATCTATATCGACAATGTTATCAATAGTCATTGCCCTTATGTCATATGTAGAGCATGTAGTATTAGTGATGGTTTGGTTTTTCACAGACTTCAGAATTGGTAGTCCACTAGAAGAGTTTAGATCGGTTACTGCACTAATATTGTCCTTTGTAATTTTGAATGGAATTCTTAGCCACATAAATTCATCATGCACTCAACTCAAAACATAACAAACCCACTCTGACTCTTCAAACATGAGAAATTTGAAAATCTATGTGAACTTCTTTGTTTCTAGGATTTTATGTTCTAAATTTGCATAGTAATCTTCACCAATGATATGATTATTGTACAAATTCAATAGTTGAGAACTTCCTAGTTCTTCAATATTGGCATGAATATAAACCCTAATGTTTTATGTGTGTAATACTTCGTACGGAACACATGAAAATGCTCCTAATGGATTAGTCTCAAGAGACTTGTAAGGATGCCATTTGAAGTTTGGACAAGGTCGATCTTGAACTTCAACTACCAAAGGAGTATTCATTTTGACCAAATCATAATTTTGCAAAGTTTTCTGAAAAATACCTTTTTTGTCGGATCACAATTTGAATGTTGAATACTTTGATGCTTGAATCTTGCCTCAAATCGCTAATGTTCACCTATTTTCTCTCCAAACTTATTTTTCTTCCAAATTCAAAGTGAAAAATGAAGAGTAGATGACTTTTTATCACTTTCATACCTAACCCTTTCTGTCGCAATAAATGCTTTAACCCTAATACATCTGGTTACTCTATTTATGTACATTGTGATAGGTAAATCTTCTATGGACCACCAATACGACATATCATTTCCTCCAAAGAGTTCAAAACAATTTGTTGAGCATTTATGCATCTATAGTACACATCCACATCCAGTGTCACTTACCAATTAGGGGGTTATATTATTTTCTTGACAACTCCCCCTAGGCCTAAGGCCTAAACCTAATTCCCCGAGGAATTACCAGAAGTAGGTTCTGGTGCTGACATACTTTCTTTAGCAGAGGGTTATTTATTCACCCATTTCTTTTGCATCTGTTGTCTGACCACATCTATAGTGACTTAGTCTTTTCCTTTGATTTACGAGAGCTTTTTTATTTCAATATAATGTAGCAATGTGTCCAATTTTGTTGTAGTTTTATTACACAACATTTCTCTTTCCAAACTAGTTGTTCCACTGATTTCCTCTTGATCTGCACTAGTCAGCAGTATGGCCAAGTATATTGCATGTATGACATTTGATATTTATATGAAATTGATTCATCACATTTCTACTTTCATTTTATTTATGACCAATCTTATGACAATTAAAACACTAACCTAAGAATGATGGACCACTTTGACTCATTCCACTTTGACATTGAGTAGCCATGTGTCCAAATTTGTTACCACTGAAACAATATCCATTAAATCTCTAAGCATTAGGTTGCCTTACTGGATACCTTCCAGATTTGTTCATTTGATTTCCTTGTCTGAATATCCTTTACTTGGATCTAGAACTTTCTCATTCTTCATATCCAAGACCCCGCTTGTCAGCATGAGTCCTCCAACTGCTAATTAGATCATCAAACATGGTAGAGCTATCTTTGAACTTCTTTTTATACTCATTTGCAGCAGCAAGTTCATTTCTGAGATCATCCATCCAATTTTCAAGTTCCTCTTCACTGTTTTTAGTTTGTTCCAGTTCATCATCCAATCATTTGCATACTTCAGATTATTCTTTCAGGGACTATGCTAGGTTCTCTTCATTTTTATTTTTTCCTTCAATCTCCGTGGCCATATTCATCATGATAGATTCCATCTCATGCTTTAGGACTGGATTATCTTTGGTAAGATTTTCACATTCTTCTGTCTTTTCTTTCAAGGCTTGACCGAGTTGTTCTTCTTCAATGCTCTTACTGTCACTCTACTTAATCTGATCACAAAGTTCCTTTCTCTTCTCTCTAGACTTATTGATTTTGTCTTTCAGAGACTCAATGAATTTCTCAACATCTGAGAGGTTTGCTTGCAATTTCTAAACTTCAACCTTTGACTGATCAAGATCATCCAAGGCCACCAAAATATTTTATTGAAGACTACTTGAGTCCATTGAAACACCTTCCAAGATCTCTCCAAGTGGTTAGAATCCTTTCAGAGGAACTAGCTCTGATACCAATTGTTGGAAACAAGCTACATTGAGAGGGCGGGTGAATCAGTGTTGTGCAAAAATTAACTTTATTAACCTTTATCTTCAAAGTATTAACAACATTCAACCATAGTGCATGAACATGGAAATAAACACAATACCATAACAACAAGATTTTTATGTGGAAAACTTGTTAGGGGAAAAACCATAGTGGATGGCCAATCCACAATTATGATCTGAGTATACTCAAATGAAGATTAAAAAAAGGGGAATGCACTTGCATTCAGGTGCACTACCTAGAGCTCACTACTCAAAGGGAAGGATCGCTGCCTTACAAATAAAATCAGATTAGAACCATCTAAGAGTTTGAACTAAGAAAAGTAACATCTACATATGCCTGATTATAGTTCCAATTAAACACAATAATATATTTTCTTCCTTACAAATTGATTCTGCACTTCTGCTCTGTTTTTCTCATGCTTGTAATACAAATCCTTTATGCACAAGTGAAACTACATGTTATTGCTCTTCTTCTCTGCTCTTATTCGCTATTCACATCAATACACACTTCATACATCATTCAAAATGATATGGACGATCTTATATATATCCATAAAATAGAATTCAATTACACTTTGTTGGCTTGAATAGAACACAAAATAATTACAACTATCGGCTCAAATCATGAGAAGTATGTAAAGTGTATCCTCAACGGTCAGCCACAACTTAGCTAGGACCCAAAAAAATATGTACAAAAACAAAAATACTTATCTAATTACTTCTCATACATCTATGACATAATTCATTCATGAAGTCGGTTCTAATACAAGAAAAACTAAGAAAAAGCCAACCAAATATTCTAACTTCCATGCAAATTGATATGAGCCACTGTGCTTCAGTAGTAACAGGGATAATATACTAAAAAAATTTTCTTGAGATGCACAACACAAAATAATAACATGAAATCTTCATATAGATATATGAAAATTGTGTTATCGGATACTTTGTTCTTCCTTATCAATCTTAAATTTGTCTATCAGTATGATCAAATGATAGTGTGTGTGTTTGATCATCGATTAGAGTTGCCATCACTGACAACACCAAGTGATACTAGAAGTGTGTCTTTCCAACACTTTGTGCATTAAATTTGGAGAGTCATTGCATCTCACCCTTGGAGAGTCACTTTGTAACACTTCTTCATTCATTATTTGTTGTCTCCATAAATTCTTTGAAGGCAAAGATCTTGCATGTCTTGGATGATACTGCTTCAACCATGACTTCCTCAATGCACTCAAAGGTCTTTGAAATGAATCTACCTTTCACAATGCATTCCCAATACCAAAATAATAGATCCTAAACCCTAAACCCTAAATACCAAACCCTAAATCCTAAAGCCCAAATCCTAAAACTTTAAACCTAAAGTGTAAACTCTATAGACTAAACCATAAAGATAAAATCTTAAACCTTAGAATCCTTAAACCATAAACCCTAAAACCTAGATCCTAGAGCCTAATCCCCAAATCCTAAATTTTAAATGTTAAACCCTAGACCCTAATCCCTAAACCTTATTTACCCTAGACCATAAATCTTAAACCTTCAGACCTAAAGTGTAAACCCAAAACCTAAACCATAAAACCTAGATCCTAAACCTTAATCCATTAATTCTAAACCCCAAAACCTAAACTATAAATCCTAAACCCTAGACCCTAGAGCCCAATCTCTAAATCCTAAATCCTTAACCCTAAACCCCAATCCCTAAACCATAAATCCTAAAGCCCAAATCCTGAACCATAAACCCAAAATTGTAAAATTTGAAACCTAAAGTGTAAACCCTATGCCTAAACCATAAAGCCCAAATATTAAACCCTAAACCCTAAACCATAAATCCTAAAACCTAAACCCTAAACCCAAGGCCCTAGAGCCTAATCCCTAAATCCTAATCATAAGCCCTAAATCCTAGATCCCAGTCCCTAAACCCTAAATTCCAAACCCTAAATCTTAAACCCTTAAATATAACCATTAAAGCCCAAACCCTAAAATCTAAAGTTCAAACCCTAAATATTGAACCCTTAACACTAAACCTTAAACCTTAAACCCTAAATTGAAAAAAAATTACACCCCAGACCCTAGACCATACATCTTAGACCCTTAAATTTAAACCCAAAACCTAAAAATCTCTAAAAAAGGTATAAAGGGTAGACACTCTATCAATTTATATGATCAGTACATCTCACCATTACATTGTTTCATATCTAAATAGGTCCTTGATGTTGGTTATGTAGATTTTTTAAAGTGTTTGATGAATAACTTAGATAACTATTAGAAGATATGGATGAAGCATTCTTCAAGGTGATACTGCCAATGAAGGCCTTGTGTCTCTAATGATCTTAAGAGGAGATTAGTCATGATTCCATACGAAGTGAGAGACTCCCTTATAGTGGAAGGATAGTCCTTGATATAAAAAATAGAATCATTAATGTGCCATCAAAATTTATAGTCCTATTTAGGTGCTTTTGAAAACAAAACCTTTGGTGACATGAGAGGTTGAAGGTATGTGAATGTATTTGGAATTCTTGAGCATCGATATTATTCTCCATAAGTCTAAGTGGTGATGGCATGCTAAAATATTAGCTTAGGTAGAGAATCATTTAGAGAGTAGGCATGGTAATAAGGAATCTAATCACACATTCCCTCCTTGGTATTGGCCTCTTTAGCATGGGCAACATTAGGCTCAAATTATGTTTTTTTCTTGGTACTATAGCAACACTAGCATGTATGCAATATGTTTATGATGTTGCACACCTTGAGTGAAGAGTATTGTGATTGGTCCTAGATTATAGGTTTTCTTGGTGTTCCAAATAAATAGATCAAATGAATCCTAAAGACTAGCCAATTTCTTATGTTCCGACGCAAAGATGGATTTGGCCAACTGATAGGAAATGAGATTAGAACACATTTCCCCTACACTTAAAGCTCTGTATGACCTAGGGGGGTGACCCTTTAGCAACATCTAAAGATTTAGACACACAATTAACAGGATGTTGCTTAACAAATAATGCTCTCAGAGAATTATGCTAAGAAACCTAAAATATCACTCAATATTGGCTAAGACATTTAGTGAATTTCATTAACCAACATGGAGAACATGGAAAATACATAACCCATAATAAATAATTGAAATGGTTAGGTATGTGCAAGATCATGATGGGCCAAAAAGTGGCAATATGTAAGCCATATGATGGCCCATGTGGCTGAAGACTTTTTTTTTACCCAAACTTGATGAAACAAAAAGGGTTTTTAGAGGAGATTCTCAGGTTTCCACCAATATAAATTATGCTTTAATTTGAATTTAATAAATAATTATTATTCATTTTCTATTAGAATTACAAATAAAGTCCCGATTGATAGGCCGATTGAAAAACATCTATAACTTTCATACGGTATCACATTTTTTGAATTTGAAACATGTGTCACATTCTATGCTTCGCATACTATAGGATTAAAAAAAAAAAATGAATTTCATGAATTTTTGACCAAGTTAAGGTGGTTAGAGAGACGAGCTTTTATATTTTTTAAAAGTTGTAATAAAAAACTCATAATTAATTATTTACTTCGAAACAAATTATAAAAAAATATGCATCACATCGGGACATGAGTCCTCTACTTATATCTAAAAGAAAAAAATATTATCATTTTATTGTGGTTAGGGTGGTCAGACAGACACCTACTTCTTATTTTTACCCTAAAATTTAAATACTACTGCATTGAAATTTCAAATTTTCACCAAATAGATTTTTTTATTTTTTAAATAAAGGTCTAGTAGTTTAGAAACTACATTAAATTTGTTTCCGATTCTTTTTTTACATTTTTTTGAAATAATATAGATAACTTATTCAATTTTTTACGTCAAGTTGTCTAACTCTGATTTTATGTCTTTTTACTGCCACTTAAGGGCCTATTTTTTCATGATGATCCTGCACATACCCGGTTTTTTGATTTAATAATTTGGGACCAAATTGAAAACTATAGAAGCATAAAGATTGACCAGTGCCAAGAAGAGGGCTATGGATTCATACAACCAATACTTCATCCTACAACATTAAACATGTTTTGAAGGTCTCATAAAATGCTATCACATTATGATAACGAGACCATTGAAGCTTTATCTGGCAACCATTCTTACAAATCCACTTGGAAAAAAAACACTCCTGTCATATTTGTTGAAGCAATTACAGTATTCCGTAAACAATAGGAAATAAAAAATGCAACTAACATTCATTAAAGCAATAAAATTATTCAATGAACATAAGGCAACAACAGATGTAACTCAAATGCAACAAATGTGAACGAAAAAACCTAAATAATCTTCGATTATTGAATTCAAAAGAGTTCTAAATCTCAACAATGGAGACAATTCTCAAATAAAATGTATTCATAAAGCTCAATTCAAAATACAGACACCTTAGATTACAATGAGAAGAGAAAAAGAAGATATAGAAGAAAATAAAACTCCAGAAGTTAATCCGTTGAAGACATTTGGAAGCTCCATCCACTGTTAATCTGCAAAAAGAAAAGCCTCTCTCTTCTCACTACATCTGCAACAACAAAATTTACCCCTCAATTTTCCTTTGCTTCAAGTTGTTTAGCAACATAAAATTTCCCATGTGAAGGAATTCACTCCACTTTACCCTACACTAGAAAATTCACTCTATTCTTTCATGAAAACTTCATATTCCTTTGTTTCTACCTTTATTTCCCAGCAAACAATGGATTTTTCATCATAAAGTGAATACTAAATTCACTTTAATCATACCCATCTTACAATGCTTTTATTTATTCCCCTGTGTCATGGAAAAATCACTTTACCTGTGCAATTTAATATTGTATCTTCTTTAAAATATTTGCCTTTTAAATAAAATAAAAGTCTTCAGAAATTTTACCATAGGGTAAGCAAAATATTTCCTGAGCTTTTCAAATTTAACCATTCCTCTAAAATTTTCACTTTATATTCAAAATGTTTTCTTTTTGTATAGTAAAATCCTTTGAATATATTAAACCATCGATAAACAAAACACTCATCGACACCTTTACATTTCACAGAATATGTTATTTGCTTGGCAACATTTACCTTTCAACATTAAAAAAATTAATATCCTCGGGCCTACATTCCTTCTAAATACTATGAGCTCACAGTTTCCCTAACTTCTCCCTTATTGGGTTTTCTTGATTTTGGTTCTCAACTCTTTGATCCATGGCAGCCAAGTCAATGTTGAAAATGAAAAATTTTGCATTGCCATGCATACCATAACACACAAAATTCCCTTCATTATCCTTTGATACTACTTGGCAAACTAGAACAACATTATACCTTTTCCCTTTGAGGTGTAGAGAATTGAAAACCCCATGTTTACCAACCATCGAGCATTTGGATTAGGGCACATTGCAGTGGCCTATAATTGAAATGGTTGACATGTTCCTTCTACCAAGATAATGAACTCTCTAGTTGTAGAGGATCCCAAAAAATAACTATGTATGAACAACGTGACAATGGAGATGGAGTATTAGAATTAATCAAAGGTGGAGGCAAATGAAATTCATACATTTTATTGTTCACCTTAGCCTTGGCAAAGAGCGAATGCAACGAGGTGTATGGGCCGAATATCGTCCCTATCACTTCCTCATCCCCATTGTCCACAAGAGAAAATAATTAATGCTTTCACACATATTCTCAGGCTACACCCTCAACATGAACAATGGTGCCATTGCTCAGTCACCTACTTGCATTCCAGCACTTCTACATACATCTATCAAGCCATTTTGAAACATACATACTTTGTTGTTAGGAAATCTAAACAATAACAACCTATATAAATATTTTCTTTTTCATTATTCTGCAACTATTCAAAAAAAATTAGCAAAATAAATAGTGTTGTGACTTTATCTACTAGAAATACATACAAAGAAACACCTTCTTCTAGTTGATATAAGTACTCCATGAGATAACTTCTTTATGAGGTAGCCACCTGAAGACTTTGTATATCTACATATGCTTCTATATAATCATGGAATCTGAGAAACATTGAAATGTATACAAGACTTTCCTCTTTAGTATTGTGTAGCTAATCAAACAACCGATCAAGAATAAATAGTGTTGTCATATTGTCCCATTGTAAGCTCAAGTGAAGCACTAAATACTTCAAAACCATGTCGATCAGCTCCTTCAATAATGACACTATATCTTCCTTTGGATCCAATTTCAATTGATAAAAATATTATAAGAATAGTTTTACCAATCATATCCCTATTCAAACAACCTTAACAAGATTAAATAGTGTTTTGGATTTATCCCATGGTGATTTAAAGTGTAACACGAATTGGTCCTATTCACAAATATTAAAACCCCATTCTAGAAGTATGCCATCATCTTCGATACAACAACATTTAAGAACTTCTCAACAAATCCAGTTAATGTATCGGCTGCACTCTTCATTAGAAAAGTTGTCATTATCATTGTCAAAACTACTTTTGAGACATGTGTAAGCAACTTTGTCCATTGGTTCTATCATCTCTACATATGATTCGATGAGGGAGTATGGGAACCGCCAAATGAGCACATCCACAGATGCACATATGAAAAAGGTTTATCCTATTCATAAACATTGGATCCCACAACAATGTGGAACTGAAGGCACTCACAAATCAACTATTACCATTTGTCTCCATATATGGACAAAACATTGAATGCATGTTTAACTATTTAATTTTCATGTGCAATAGCAAAAGGCCTTTCTTTTACTTGCTCAACCCAAATGCATTTTCCCTTTGCAAGCAATGCAAATAAAAGGTAGAACTCCCTTGGTTTCCCTTTCATGATCTAACTAGTTAACACATTCCTCATATTGTGTAATAGGTGTCGGGTTCCCTTGTGGGCCCGACTAAAAAACAAGTCATTTTCAAACAAAATTTTACCCTTGAATTGATTTGAGGTTGATTTTGAATGCTCCATTAGTGAAAACATAGACTCCGTTATCACTAAAATCTTCTTTTTGACACATTTGAAAAATGAGAAAAACTGGCCAAGTTGCCTCTAGAATTGACCTGGGAAACTAGTCAAACGACCTTTTGGAGCCATGAAAACTTGTAGACATGTAGACTTTTGATCCAAGAATTGAGTGCAAAATATGGTTGGGAAAAATGAATCCTGAGGTGAAAGATATTAAATGCCAAAGTTGCCCAGTTAAACTTTTCTACATTTGCATCTGTTCATAACAAATTGAAACTCACAAAATCATCTCATTGAAAAAATATCAAATCAACCCTTGGTGAGCTACCACTAGACACACAAGCTCATTTAGATACACTGAGCACGTGTGTAAGATGGGTTTTCTTAAATCATCATTCATCAAAAGATATTGAAGGTCAAAGTTGAGCTCCCAAAAAGGTTCCAAAAAATTCAGGTGCAAAACAAAGCAAACTGCATTTGCTTTTGGCCTAGTAAAAATATCAAATCTTGTCAGGAGGCTCTGAAACCTAACATGGGAGTACATTTAGGTGGGGAGAATGGAGATCAAAAATCCTTTCATCATGACAATCCTCCATTTGTGAAATATTAAGCTGAATAGGAGGTCACCTTGCAAAACTGAAAGTTTACAAACACCAGAAAAGTGCTAGAAACCCCCAACTTCGCTTTTCAAAACCCTAACAAAACTTATCGTGGGAAGCGTAAAATTGGCATACACATTCACATATGTCACATGAGTGGGTCCCCCAAGGGGTTTGGCTTGAAAATCAATAGGCTCTGAAATATGACCCTCCAAAGTAGGTCATTTAGGCAGATTTTTAGGGGTACCTTTGAATGTGCAGAGGCAAAAAATTTGCATATGGGCACTTCAAATTTGCAAAGTTTGAGAGTGCCACCAGTGGCTCCGAGAAGGGATGTATGCCCCTTGTGGGCATAGCAAGATTCCAAATCTCTGTAGAGTAGACCAAAAGTTGAATCTATCAGGTGCTCTCAAACTGCTCCTTTATTCAACCTCTTTTTCAACTTCACTTGGTGACCCCAGGTCACCAAATGAAAAAAGGGAGTCAAATTTTAGCTCTATCAAACACCAATGTGTTAAAACAGCTGATCTCCCTTAATCCATGCTTTCCTCTATCACACCATAACAACCTGAGTGATCAAGCATCTTTGCAAACAACAATATCAAGCTACCCTTGTACAAGTGTAAACTTGATTTCTGTTTAGCTTTGTTATCATATGGCAGCCAAATTACATAGGCCACATCAATTCCACACTCTTCATTCTCTAATTTTACATCGAGTGACAAAATTTGAAAATGGTGATCAAGACCACATGAAAGCATAGCCTGATCACAACCATTTTCCTAATTAAACATGTTGGTACCTCCCAACAGGAAATCATATACAAAATTATCAACATATTCATAATCACTATGCATCTAAAAGTCAGGCATAATTTTAAAATGTTGATTATCATGTGGCAACAAGTTATCATAGTCATCATATAAACCATTTTCAGACTAAAAATAACCTCCTTCAATGTTTTGGACATTGTCACATTTTATAAAAACTTCTTCTAGCTGACAAAAGTAACACTCACATTTTGCCACATGGTTGGAACTATTAAGCTCATTTTGATTCCTAGTTTTCATATCAAAGGTAAAACTATCGAAAGAACTTACCAGAAGATCATGCTCATTATGCAAAACCATCTCCAAGTGTATGCAAAAGAGATACACTCATGCATTGGGGCACTCTGTAACTATCCTCCATCATGCTGATATAAATAAACATCTAGAATTTTTGATTTATCTTCATCTTAAGTCTCATTGTCATCCTCTGAATACAACATATCAGCATCTTAATCATCACAAGTTTTCTCAAGAATGAGCAATTCTGGCTGAGAAAAAAAATCTAGCTTTACCTTGAAATCAACATTAACATTCACATGAAAATAATTATGCCTAGGATCATTGAAATCAGCAATCACACACTTGTCCAAGTCTACATTAAATTTTTCAAAAACTGACTCATTGGGTGCACAAACCTTATGCTCATCTTTGTCCACATTGTCACCATGTTGATCAGCTAGTTCATAAGTGGAAGGAGAATCAAAGACACATGCATCATACCTTGCATAATGAATATTATCATCACTATCAAGATCAATAGGAGAATCACATAACAATTGAGGTTCATTCACATGTGTACATCTCTGATATTCAGTGATCAACATAGTTGAATTTTTTTTACTGTTTAATAGATCATGGCTCTGATCATTTCTCTCAACCACCTCCTCTCCTTGACCTTAACAAGAAATTCATGTATTACCAAATTGCAAATCAGGATATAACATGGTGTCATCATCATCAAAATAATAAAACTCAAAGAATTGATCATAAACTGGATTTCCCCAATCATAAGAGATTGAGTTGCTAACAACCTTGTCACAAGCTTGGTCACAATCTATCATAGAGAACAATCTATCCACTTGTTCATTCTTTCTTACTTCTAGGATGTCATGGCAACAATCTACAACATTTTGCATTTCAAAATTAGACTAGATGTCTTCATTGAGTTTGTCATTTACATCCTCTTGAGGATAGACACAAGCATTTTCACTATCAAATTGAAAACCGTTAATGGTTTCTTCATTAAAAATACTTGTAGTTGATCTTGTTGACTGAAATTAAGTTCATACTTTATCACTTGCAGCTAATATACTTACCTTCTCATAAGCATTCTTCAAATCAACAAACTCCTTTCTCTCATCAAGAAGACTTGCATCAAAGCTACACTCAATTGTAGACTTAACATGATCAATTGTACCATAACATTGTTGATCACATGTCTCTTCTGCAAAGAATAAATTCAATTCATATACCTGATCATGTCCTTCATCATTGTGGCTGCAATTTTCATCTGAGTGTATCTCTTCTGAAGGTTGTTCAAAAATAACTTCCTCATCACCTAATGATGCATCATTCTTGTCTTTTGTCTTCTCAAGTATGCATTTTTTTGTATTTAAGACTGAAGACATCTGATCATTTGTACTTACATAGCCACTAATTTTATCAGCATGCTTATGCACCATAGAAGACAACAAACTTTGCACATATTCATTCCTCGTTTTCTCCAAATTATCTAAAACTATGTATGCCATCTACAAATTTAATATTCTAAAATATTTTAGAAATGCACTAGATCGTTCCTCAAAAGCTTCAAAATACGGATGAATCTATTCTAGAGGACTAGGTCTGAAATTCTTAGGGACTAATGAAAGAGCAACATAAAATCTATGACTAAAATCAATGCTTGACTCTTCATCTTTCTTTTTAATCTGCTTTAACCTTGTTACAAGGCCAAAAGGTTCTCTTGAAAATTCTTCTTTATAAGCATCCACTAATCTATCCCAACATGGAAAATACTTTTCAAGAAAGCTTAAGTCCTAATCCCTGACTCATGCTTCAAGAGATTTGACAAAAAATCTCATCCACATATCCTAATCTCCAAATGAATTTTTCTCCATGAAGCTAGAAAAAATTTGAATATGTGCATCTCCTTCACATATGTTTTACCCATCAAATCTAGGCATCTTCTTATAAACTTGATTTGACATACTTTCAACCTTGTAATCAACCCATGACAAGTCTAATTGGTTATACAATGGATCAAAGGTATTGAAAAAAGGTGCAGTAATTTGGCAAGTAATTACAATATGATTATCTTTTAAATGGGCTTGTGAAAACAACTGGTGCCTTTCATCCATCTCTTTAATTTTTCTTGTAAACACAACTTTGTTGGCCCACAATTGTCATTGCACCAAAAGATCGACCTATTAATGCTTGATACAACTATCAAAGTTAATAGATCCATGGGAGGTGGTTAGTCCATGTCATGAATCCCAAGGGGGCACTGACCATTTATCAAAAAAATCCCCCTCAGCATTACCTTAGGAGAT
Organism: Sequoiadendron giganteum; assembly: GCA_007115665.2. NCBI lineage: Eukaryota > Viridiplantae > Streptophyta > Pinopsida > Cupressales > Cupressaceae > Sequoiadendron > Sequoiadendron giganteum. The sequence goes on along the minus strand of CM021110.1, from coordinate 286,160,407 downwards.
TCAAACCTGACACCTTTAGCTCTGATACCACTTGTTGGCCCATAGCTGTCATTGAACCAAAAGATTGACCTATTAATGCTCGATACAAGTGTGAGATTTAATAGATCCATGGGAGGTGGTTAGTCCATGCCATGAATCTCAAGGGGAGCGTTGGACATCTACCAACAAGCTTTCCATTTCAACCCTATCTTAGGCTTGTGCACTCTTGGTTTCAAGTACTTTTTATTATCAGACATTTGAGGATTATCAGACTTTTGTAGCTTCTTGACAAGCCCTATTAAGGTATCTAATGGAGTGGTTATTTCATCTTGATGATCCATGGATATATGCAGATCAAGGCTCAACTAATTGTGCATAATCACAATCATGACCAAATGAAGGGTGATAAGGGTTACTACTAACATGATGGTAACCTTGGCTTAAAACACATGACAATGCAAATCAATGAAAATCCTTAAGATATACAAATTCATTCTAATCATCGAAACTATCAAATATTTGAACACTAGGCAAACATTTGTCAATGGAACTACAATTACATTTAATATGACAGATCCAACAAATGGGAGTGTGAAAACTCAATATTACTATTCTTTCCCTCTATTAGTGCTAATTCACTAAATAGGGAACCAAATTTTTTTCCTAAGACATTCAAATATGGTTTTCATAGACAATTTTCTTGAAAACCAAAGGTGAAGAATACCTAAAAATGTTGCAGTTGTTGCAAATTGTCTTCCTAACTGGAAATATTGTAGATCTAGAACTTTTCTTCAAATCTTCAACAAGTTCTTTTGACAGAGTCACCACCTCTCTTCAAAGAGGAATGAACTTCAAGCAGTATGAAATTATTTCACATGTAAACTTTCTTCTAAGTTCTTTTCACCAGCAAAGCACCACAGATTGTGGAATCTTCATGTTCACTACAACAATTTTTTCTCCAGGTTTGAAATCCTTCAATATTTGAACCAAATGTAGAATAGAAAATAATATGACACTATGAAATATCAGTCTGCAACTAGAGATTCAAAATTCTCCCTAGCAGAGTCGCCATTCTGTTGGTGTTCCAAATCAACAGATCAAATGAATCCTAAAGAATAGCCAACTTCTTATGTTCAGACTGAAAGATGGATTTGGCCAACTGACAAGAAATGAGATTAGAACCCATTTCCCCTACACTTTAGGCTCTATAGGACCTAAGGAGGTGACCCTTTAGCAACATCTATAGATTTAGACACATAATTAGCATAATGTTGCTTAACAAATAATGTTTTCACAAAATCTAAAATATCACTCAATATTGGCAAAGACATTGAGTGAATTTCACTAACCAACATAGAGAACATTGAAAACACATAACCCAAAATACATAATTGAAATGGTTTTTTGAATTAAGAATTTGGGACCAAATTGAAAACATCTGAAGCATAAAGATTGACCAGTGCCAAGAAGAGGTCTATGGATTCATACAACCAACACTTCATCCTACAATGTTAAACATGTTTTGAAGGTCCCAAAAAATGCTACAACATTGTGATAACGAGACCACTAAAGCTTTATAAGGCAACCATTCTTACAAATCCACTTGGAAACACAACAATCCTATCATATTTGTTGAAGCAATTACACTATTCCCTAAACAATAGGCAATAACAAATGCAACTAACATTTATTAAAGCAATTGCATTATTCAATGAACAAAAGGCAACAATAGATGCAACTCAAATGCAACAAATGTGCATGAAAAAAACCAAGGAATCTTTGATTATTGAATTCAAAGGAGTTCTACATCTCAGAAATGGAGATAGTTATCACATAAAATGTATTCATAAAGCTCAATTCAGAACACAAACACCTCAAATTAATTGAATAACAGTTATATTTCACCCTAGATTTACAATCCACCCAGAAATTTTGCTTGCCTTGTAGAGCTTTCAGAAAATTGGAACCCTTACAATGAGAAGAGAAAAATAAGATATAGAAGAAAAGAAAACTCCATAAGTTAATTCGTTGAAGACATTTGAAAGCTCCATCCAGCGTTAATCTACAAAAAGAAAAGCCTCTTTCTTCTCACTACATCTGCAACAACAAACTTTGCCCCTCAATTTTCCTTTGCTTCAATTTGCTCAGCAACAAAAAATTTCCCATGTGAAGAAATTCACTCCACTTTACCCTGTAGTAGAAAACTCACTCTATTCTCTTGTGAAAAATTCATATTTCCCTTGCTTCTGCCTTTATTTCCCAACAAAAAATGGCTTTCTGATCATAAAGGGAATACTAAATTCACTTTAATCATACCCCTTTTATAGTGGTTTTATTTATTCTCCCGTGTCAAGGAAAAATCACTTTACCCATGCACTTTAATACTGTATCTTATTTAAAAGATTTTCCTTTTAAATAAAATAAAAGTCTCAAAAATTTTACCAGAGGGTAAGAAAAAAATTTCTCGAGCTTTTCACATTTAACCATGCCTCAAAAATTTTCACTTTATATTCAAAATGATTTTTGTATTTATAGTAAAAGCCTTTGAATATATTAAACCATCGATAGACAAAACACTCACTGACACCTTTACATTTCACATAATATGTTATTTTCCTAGCAACATTTACCTTTCAACATTAAAAAATTTAATATCGTCGGGCCCACCTTGCTTCTAAATACTTTGCACCACTCTTTTAAATTTTTTTTCACCTTTTAAAAGAAACAAAATCCTGGAAAATTCACCTGTGCATTATTCTTTCTTCTCACGGGACCAACTTGGCTTTACCTAGCACACCCCACAGGCCTCCTCCTGACCTCATCTTTTCCTTGTGTAGTCTGCGAGATTTTTCCACATGGGCTCTTTATTCCTCTGTCATTGATGTCATGATTGCCCTAACTTCTCACTTGTTGTGTTTGCTAATCTTCATTCTCAACTCTTTGATCCATGGTAGCCAAGTCAATGTTGAAAATGAAAAATTCTGCATTGCCATGCATACCATAACACACAAAATTCCCTTCATTATCCTTTGATACTACTTGTCAAACCAAAAAAAAATTGCACCTTTTCTCTTTGAGGTGTAGAGAAGTTAAAACCCCATGTTTCGAGCATTTGGATTAGGGCACATTGCAGAGGCTTGTAATTGAAATGGTTGATATGTTCCTGCCGCCATAGTAATGACCTCTCTAGTTGTAGAGGATCCCAAAAACTAAATGTGCATGAAGAACATGACGATGGAGATGTAGTATTAGTGTTAATCAAAGGCGGAGTAAAATGAAATTCATACATTTCCTTGCTCGCCTTAGCCTTGGAAAAGAGCGAATGCAACAAGGCGTATGGGCCGAATGTCGTCCCTATAATTTCCTCATGCCCATTTTCTGTAAGAGAAAATAATTAATGCTTTCACACATATTCTCAGGCTCCACCCTCAACATGAAAAATGGTCCATCACTTAGTCACCTACCTACATTCCAACACTTTTGCATACATCTATCAAGCCATTTTGAAACATACAGACTTTGTTATCAGTAAATTTGAATAATGACAACCTATATAAAGATTTTCTATTTCATTATTCTACAACTATTCAAACAAGTTTAGAAAAATCAATAGTGTTGTGACTTTATCTACTAGAAATACATAGGAAGCAACACCTTCTTCTAGTTGATATAAGTACTCCATGAGATAACTTCTTTATGAGGCAGCCACCTAAAGACTTTGCATATCTACACATGCTTCCATATAATTATGGAGTCTAAGCAACATTGAAATGTATACAAGACTTTCCCCTTTAGTATTGTCTAGTCGATCAAACAACCGAGCAAGAATACATAGTGTTGTGACATTATCCTATTTTAAGATCAAGTGAAGCACTAAATCCTTCAAAACCATGTCTATCAACTCCATCAACAATGACACTCTATCTTCCTTTGGATCAAATTTCAATTCATAAAAACATCATAAGAATAGTTTTACCAATCATATCCCTATTCAAACAACCTTAAGAATATTAAATAGTGTTGTGACTTTATTCCATGGTGATTTGAAGTGTAACACGAATCGATCGTATTCACAAAGATTAAAACCCCATTCTAGGAGTCTGTCATTATCTTCGATATAGCAACATTTAAGCACTTCTCAACAAATCCAGTTGGTGTATCGACTGCACTCTTCATTAGAAAATTTGTCATTATCATTGTCAAAACTACTTTTGAGACATGTGTAAGAAATTTTGTCCACTGGTTCTGTCATCTCTACATATGGTTCAATGAGGGAGTATGGTAATGTCCAAATGAGCACATCCACATATGCACATAAAGTCATTGTAATATAAAGGAACATCTGAAAAAGGTTTATCATGTGCATAAACATTGGATCCCACAACAATATGGAACTCAAGGCACTCACAATCAACTATTAGCATTTGTCTCCATATATGGGCACAACAATGAATGCATGTTTAACTATTTCATTTTCATGTGCAACTACAAAAGGCCTTTCTTTTACTTGCCAAACCCCATGCATTTTACCTTTGAAAGAAATGAAAATCAAAGGTAGAACTCCCTTGGTTTCCCTTTCATGATCTAACTGGTTAACACATTCCTCAGATTGTGTAATAGGTGTTGGGTTCCCTTGTGCACCAACTAAATTTTTTGTCGTTTTCAAACAAATTTTACCTTGAATTGATCTGAGGTTGCTTTTGAATGCTCCAGAAGTGAAAAAATAGTCTGGGTTATCACTAAAATCTTCTTTTTGACACATTTGAAAAATAAGCAAAACTGGCCTAGTTGGCTATGGAATCAACTTGGGAAACTAGTCAAATGACCTTTTGGAGCCATGAAAAATTGTAGGCATGTAGACTTTTGATCCAAGAATGGAGTGAAAAAGACAGTTCGGAAAAAGGAATCCCGAGGTGAAAAATATTAAATGCCAAATTTTCCTAGTTAAACTTTTTTGCATTTGCATCTGTTCAGAACAAATTGAAACTCACAAAATCATCTCATTGAAAAAATATCAAATTAACCTCTTGTGAGCTGCCACTAGACATACAAGATCATTTAGGTACACTGAGACCATGTGCAAGAGGTATTTTCTTAAATCAGCATTCATCAAAAGATATTGAAGGTCAAATTTGACCTCCCTAAAAGGTTCCAGAAAATGTAGGTGCAAAATAGAGCAAACTACATTTGCTTTTGGCCTGGTAAAAATATCAAATCTTGTCATGAGGCTCTGAAACCTGACATGGGAGTACATTTAGGTGGGGAGAATGGAGAGAAATAATCCTTTAATCATGAAAATCCTCCATCTATGAAATATTAACCCGAATAGGAGGCCACCTAGCAAATTGAAAGTTTGCAAACAACAAAAAGGTACCAAAACCCTCCAACTTCGCTTTCCAAAAGCCTGACAAAACTTATTGTGGGTAGCTGAAAATTGGCATACACATTCACATATGTCACATGAGTGGGTCCCCCAAGGGGTTTGGCTTGAAAATCAACAAGCTCTGAAATATGACCCTCCAAAGTAGGTCATTTAGGCAAATTTTTAGGGGTACCTTTGAATGTGCAAAGGCAAAATTTTTTGATATGGGCACTTCAAATTTGGAAAATTTGAGAGTGCTACCAGGTTGCAATGATGTATTATGATTAGGTGAATAGGTCTTTTCCTCATAGTTATTATTGGTAACTATAAATTCTTGGCGAGAATATAGTAGATTTTCATCTATTCATAAGGCATTAACATTGTGAGGATAATTTTGATTGGTTTTATTAGGTTAATTTCCTTCATACCTCATACTACAAGTACGGATTAAGGTTTTAAATTCAATCATCATAGACATGGATAATTCAAAGAATGACAATGTTGTGTCCTTACATGATATTAAATCAATAGGAAGACTAATAATATTTATGGTCCAACATAGTGACACATTAGTCTATTTAGGATGTATTTTTCTTTGTTTGAGCCTCATTTATAACATTATAATTATGAGAGTAGCTATGAATAATGACTATTTATTGGCTATAGGCTTCAAATGCAGAGGGTTGGATATTGTGACTTTTTCCTCTCAGTGACATCTTAGAATTGATGAAGGGGAGATGATTTTGATTAGCCTGATTAGTTTCTTCTACTCCATTTGAAAATATGCTGAGACATAACTCGGAAACATAAATTTTGAAAATAGATGAAAATAAGCATGAATTAGGAGTAAAAGAGAGAAAATTTTAAATAAAAGAAATTAGATACAATTGGGATGCCAATGTTACCAACTATATGGGTTGACAAAGCATATGGGAATTCGTTGTCCAAATTTAGAACCTAAAATAGGTTTAACCTGTTGGTGTTTTTTCCCACATAGGATTTGCAATTCTCTAAGAGGTAGCCAACCTCTATATTAAAGAACCACAAAGGCTAGCGGAAAACTAACAAGATTCAGTCAAAGACTGACATCTCCTACACTTCTAGCTTTGCAGGACCAAGGTGGGTAAACCTAAATATGTTCATAAGAATGTTCTATGATTGGTAAGAACACTTCTTCTTACAGATTACAATCCCTACACACACAATAATATAGTGATTATTCTCGGTATTGGCAGACCAAAGAATAATAACAAGTATCTTAGAGCAAAGGGATTGAAAACTTCAATGTAAGATTTACCTCTCGTAGAGAGATAGGGTTTAATATTTTATTGTGTTCAGCTCTTAGACCACCATGTTTAGAATTACAGTCCTATAGTAATCTTGAAGAAAATAGCCAATGCCTCATCCATTGGGCAGGAGTCATACAAAGCATAATCCAAATATTGTTGACATATTACCATAATGCTTTACATAATGCTAATTTTAATTTGTAAAACGACACTCCTTAGCAGTCCTGAATGTATAATCATAAATTTGTAATTCATTTTCAAGAAATTTCATTATCTCATTGAGCTAAAGTAGGGAAATGAAGAGCACATTCAAATATACCATTGAAAATGAATGAAGATATCATTGATAGGATCATTCAAAACTTATGACACACAATTAGGGAAGAAATTGTTTCAAAATTATTATCATTTATTACTTGAATATCCATAATTACATTAGCAAGGTTTGCTTGCTTCATAGAAAATTGACCAGAAAAAGACACTAACTAAAAACTTTTTTGAGAACTATAGTAAAGGAACTAACTGTACATATATTCATAACTTTTTATGATGCAAAATCCCCCACCCTAACAATGAGTCATGAAATATCCTTTATAGGATAGGAGAGTAATAAAGAAATAGGCTACATTGCTAATTTCAAAAATGAATTTCATTTAGAATGAAATTCAAATTCACAATCCTCATCATTGGATAACATAGTGCATGATCTAAGAAATCAAAAAACGGTTACACAATAACCAGTCAAAGAAAAAGCAAAAAAGCGTGTCAGGCACACGTACGTCCACATCAACAAGATGAAACAAAAAGAAAATCACCGCCCAACAGACCCAACACCAACAACCGCTAAGTAGACACACGACCTCGGTACAAGCGAACGCTCTGAGTTCTCACATCATTTAAAAGTGGAACCACCTTCTTTCCTCCAGCCACATCAGCACAACACCCACCAACCTGGCACGGTGCCACTGCAATTATTGGTTCGACTGCAAGGGCCTCCTTGTTCACTCCCTTGAGCTCAGTCAAGGCTGCAAGGTAACACCGGTAATCCGAATCAGTTTCGAACTAGTTACCATCAGAATCTGATGAAATCAGAATAGGGGAAGTGCAACGCTCTGGCCTTTTTCTAGCACTTTTAGTAGCAACTTCGGGTGTTCTGGGAGAAGGTTGCTCCTTCTCAACTAGCGACTTCCTGGATCCTACTCTGGCACTCCTGCACCCTATAGATTTATCCATAGCTTCATAGAATATAGGAGAATAGCCACCACTTGCAAACAAAAGAACTCAAAAATGTAATGATAACACTGGGTCACTTTAGCAAGCATTTATAGAGTGAATTGGTGTGAGGGATATTGATTGCTTGAATGCAAAACAAGTATTTGAGCCATAAGTGGCTGACGTAGCCATCATAATTGCTTCTATCAGGAGGGCATCATTCGCATGCTAGAGAAAATTAGGAGAAGATCCTCTAAAGAGCTCGAGTGATTAATAAAATAAGTTTCAGAGTATGAAAGCTCATCACATAGATGATCTGTAATTTCTCTAAAACTACACCATTGATGTAGAACAAAATTGGCAAGTCGGATGACTTAGGTTGAGTCAAACAAGCACTCAAAAGCCATAGCCAATCATTACCCAAGAAAAAGGAGGTCTCAATGGGACATTGGGTCCCACCTAGCCTCATTGCTTCAAGAAACAACCTACATGTCACCCGTTCGCCGATCTCGTGGTATTTTAGAGACATTTACTATGCTCATGCGAGGTCTGTGAGGGACAATTATTATTAACCCCATAATTAAATCTCTCCATCGGTGAAAAGATGACCACTTATCGTTGCTGGCGCCTCGGGAAAAGACCTCGCCCATCCGTATATGCCGGATGGCGGTATCTCGCAGACCTCGCACTACTTTGTGACATCAGCAGGAAAACCTGCAAGGTTTGTGAGAAACAGTCCAGATCAAAACCTGTGATTGGACGATTAGCCAAACAACATGTACAAACATGTAGAATATTCAAGTGGGACCGGCCGGTACAACGTTTGGTAGTATAAATTCTTAAGCCTAGGTAGTAAAAGAGACCGACAAGATGGGTGAAAGGGGCTGATAAGAGCACAAAGGAAAGGGCTCAACCGGATTACTTAAGTGATCGGTTACCTTCGGTAGGAAGTCACCGTCAAAACATAACATGAGGGTTTCAAAATTTGATAATTCATATCACCATGGGTAACTTTAAATCCTGAAACCCTAGCCTCGCCCGCTTTGAAATTGAAAAGTCCCATCGGTGGCTCTGACTGGGGATGTATGCTCCATGTGGGCATAGCAAGAATCCAAAATCTTTGGTTTCACAAACTAGATTACTGAATTATACAAGTGCCTTGAAAATTACTTCACCATGATTTGTCAATTGGACTTGTGCATACAAACTTGGTGGCCCTAGGCCACCCGCCAAAAGAAATCAAAATTTGCCCCTGTCAAAAACAAAATTATGTGTCACCTGGAGTAAACAAGGTTTGTAACATTTACACTTTGATGCTTCAAAAATAGGATAATCAATATGCCTGGAAGTATCATAATATTTGTTTATACTCCCCTGCACCTATTCAGTCAATGTCCTATTCCAAAAATTTAATATAAACAAATGACCATGATAACATTTCACCTTACTCTGCCCCTGTTCATAACTCATAGAATGCTGGCCTAATTGAGTTGAGAAGTGGAAACACTCATAACTTATCCGATCTACAAAATTACACATTCTAGCACCATCATCAATTTGCACATCAAACTAATTTTTTTTATATAAAACTATGTGCATATTATCCATACTTCTATTGCTCAATATAAATGATACACAACTCGGGGAATCCCCACCCTTGAATTTCCCACATGAGTTTGGTTGCTAGCACTTGAAATCTATCAATTTGGAATATATCCTAGCATTAAAAATGTCTGTACTACTAGCTACATCATTCTCCAAGGAATGTGTAAACACATTCATTTTAGGTCTCTCAATATATTCCTTCCCCTATATTTCTTCATTTATTCTCAGATGAAAACCCTCTAAGATAGAGTTAAATACATCAATTTCAAACTAGTCAAAAAATATAGAGCAATATGCACTGGCCTCCTTGTACTCAATATTACCTATTGTATGTGTTAATTTATAAGTGAAAATTTTGGCACACACTGAAAACTTTTCATCGGCAATATCAATGTCAGAAGGTAACAACCTATCCATCTCAACTTCACATAAGTAGTTAGGAAAAACAATAGTACCAATATTTTCATTAATATGTTGGTTATCTTCAGTAATATTCTTTTGATAAACATACTTCATTGTCCTCAAATTCCTTAACATCTATACAATAGGCTTGTTCCACTGCCAGTATACCTGGAGTATACTCTAGATACTTATCATTTGAAAATTGTTCCTTCACTTGGAAACAAGTAAGAACATGAGGTTCTATATTTCCATACAACTTTGGTAAAAAGAAAAGCTTAGTTCCGTCCTCAGTACTGCAATCACTACCTCTGAAATCACAATCACTGGCCTGTAACAGAATCTTAGTGATATGAGCATTACAATAAAGATTAGGAAACACAATGGGTGTCTCACACAATCCTGCATCATTTTTCCCCTAGATTCCTTTGCAATTATCCAACTTTATTCAAAAGGGCAAACATTGTCTTCATTTTGTGTAGGTACATTCTTGGTTGATTCTGCAATCTCTATCCACTTAATGACTTGGGCCAAATTATCAGGTTTTAATTCTTCTAGCAAAGCACTTAACCCTGGTTCATAAAGTTCACAAAATAAATCAATGCATTCATAGTCATTAGGCCTATGACTTCTAGGAATTTATATTAAAACACCTAAAAATCTTAGGAAAAACTCATATGGCGATTCTTTCTATTGCCTCTTCATTTCATACAATTCTTGTGCAAGAGAATTTTGATCAACATCATTCAAACTAGACTGGATTTCAACTTGGATCTCATTATCATCACACTGCAGTGGTGAAGATATAACAATTTTTAAAACACCCTTATCATAATTCATGCTCTAAGTAGCCAACTCTGGCATTTTACTAGTACTAGTTAGGCTAGGGTAATCAATACTTGCAGCAGATACCCCTTCATCACTGAGTATTTCATATTATTTTCAATTTCCATAGCCATTTGATATGCTTGGTGTAGACTTGTAGGTTCTTTATCTCTTAGTAGGTAACCCCTCCTTTTGTCAAAAGAACCAAGATATACAACTAAGCATTCAACCTCACTCGGTCTTATTTCTTTAGGGATTTCCCTTAAGCTCTTGAAAACCTGAGATTAAAATATGGGATTAGCTCCTCTTCTTTTTATGTGAATTCCCATAAAACCTTTTCTTAATATGTTTGGATTGACTTGTTCACCAAATTGTTCCATAAAAACTATGACCAACTGATTCCATGAGTTAACAGAATAGGCAGGTAAATAGGAAAACCAATCCCTAACATTACCCTTCAAGGATTGCACAAAAAGCTTCATGAAAACATCCTCATGATTGATTTCATAATCCCCATTACATCTACAAAATGTTTTAAATGCTTAGAGGCTCATTCTGCACTTTTCCTTGTATATTTAGGCAAATACTTCTTAATTTTCTCAGGAATTGGATTAGGGTAACCAATGAATTTACTGAAAATAAAAGGCATATACCTTTGAGTTACAAAACAACCCGAAGGGCTTAAAGCAATTTTTTCTCTTTGCAATAATGTGTATGCCTTTGCATATGGGAAATCACTTATACCCTTTTAAAGTTTCATCAACAATATTTATTTATCAGACATACCATTTACCATCTCAACCATGATTCCATTAGTGACTGAAAATATTACTCCTTGCTATAAGAGATATGATGCAACCTAAACATTATTTCATAAGGCCTTTTGTATATTGCATCATTAAAAGTATGGAAAAACTAATCTTTGTTCCTTTCTTGATGCTAGACATCTATTTTGGAACCATTTGTATCCCTAATTATAAACACCCATCACAATTAGAAATAGTGAACTATTTAGTTTTGATGAAATACCTGGTAATTTTTGGCAGCATGTATTAAATTCCTCTCTCTGACTGTAAATATCACAGATCTTGGATTGTTCCTTCGTTCATCAACTGGTTCTTCAGACAAAGTCACCACCTCTTCAATAGAGGATTGTATTAAAAGAAATATGAAATTCCTTTTCAAAGCTTGTTAGATTCTAGGTTTTTACCCACAATAGAGTCACACTATGCCACTACCAATCTCTTTCAAAGATACAATCCATTACCATCCAAATTTATTTTTCAACTTTACTCAACAAATAATTATGGATAGCAATCTTCAACCCCCATGGTTTCTCTTTTATCTTTTTCTTTTAAATCTATCAGAAGTTCTCCCCAATAAAACCATCATTCAACTAATGACTCCAGATCTCTTGAATCATTTTCCAATAGGATACCATAGATCATAGGATTGTCGGGTTCATTTCAACAACCTCTTCCTTCTAAGGTTGAAAACATTCACTATGTAAATTCATAACAACAAACCTTTGATATGACTCTATAACCATCTGCAATTGGTGATTCAGAAAGACCCCAATAGAGTCGTCATTCTATTGGTATTTTTTCCCACATAGGATTTGCAATTCTCTAAGAGGCAGCCAACCTCTATATTAAAGAACCACAAAGGCTAGAGGCCAACTAACAAGATTCAGTCAAAGACTGACATCTCCTACACTTCTGGCTCTGCAGGACCAAGGTGGGTAAACCTAAATATGTTCATAAGAATGTTCTATGATTGGTAAGAACACTTCTTCTTACAGATTACAATCCCTAAAAACGTAATAAGATAGTGATTATTCTCGGTATTGGTAGACCAAAGAATAATAACAGGTATCTTAGAGCAACAGGATTGAAAACTTCAATGTAAGATTTGCCTCTCGTAGAGAGATAGGGTTTAATATTTTGTTGTGTTCAGCTCTTAGACCACCATGTTTAGAATTACAGTCATGTAGTAATCTTGAAGAAAATAGCCAGTGCCTCATCCATTGGGAAGGAGTCATACAAAGCGTAATCCAGATATTGTTGACATGTTACCAAAATACTTTACATCATGCTAATTTTAATTTGTAAAACAACACTCCTTAGCAATCCTGAATGTATAATCATAAATCTGTAATTCATTTTCAAGAAATTTCATTAACTCATTTACCTAAAGCAGGGAAATGAAGAACACATTCAAATATACCATTGAAAATGAATGAAGATATCATTGATAGGCTCATTCACAACTTATGACACACAATTAGGAGAGAAATTGTTTCAAAGTGATTATCATTTATTGCTTGAATATCCGTAATTACATTAGCAAGGCTTGCTTGCTTCATAGAAAACTGACTAGAAAAAGACACTAACTAAAACCTTTTTTGAGAAGTACAGTAAAGGAACTAACTGTACATATATTCAAAAAAATTTATGATGCAAAATCCCCCCACCCTAACAATGAGCCATGAAATATCCTTTATAGGACAGGAGAGCAATAAACGATCAGGCTACATTGTTAATTTCAAAAATGAATTTAATTTAGAATGAAATTCAAATTCAAATTCCTCATCATTGGATAGCATAGTGCATGATCCGAGGAATCAAAAAACGGTTACACAGTAACCAGTCGGAGAAAAAGCAAAAAAAGTGTGTTAGGCACACACACGCCCACATCAACAAGATGAAACACCAATAAAATCACCACCCAACAGACCCAACACCAGCAACCACTAAGTAGACACACCACCCTAGTACAAGCGACTGCTTTGAGTTCTCGCTTCAATTAAAATCGGAACCACCTTCTTTCCTCCAGCCACATCAACACAACACCCAACAACTTGGCATGGTGCCATTGCAGTTATTGGTTTGACTGCAAGGGTCTCCTCATTCAATCCCATGAGCTTAGTCAAGGCTGCAAGGTAACACCGGTAATCTGAATCAATTTCAGACCCATTACCATTAGAATCTGATGAAATCAAAATAGGGGAAGTGTAATGCTCTGGCCTTTTGCCAACACTTTTAGTAGCAACTTCGGGTGTTCTGGGAGCAGGTTGCTCCTTCTCAACTAGCGACTTCTTGGCTCCTACTCTGGCACTCCTGCACCCTATAGATTTATCCATAGCTTCACATAATACAGGAGAATAATCACCACCTGCAAACAAAACAACTCAAAAAATGTAATGATAACACTGGGTCATAGCAAGCATTTATAGAGTGAATTGGTGTGAGGGATATTGATTGCTTGAATGCAAAACAAGCATTTGAGCCATAAGTAGCTAATGTAGCCACCATAAATGCTTCTATCAGGAGGGCATCATTCGTATGCTAGAGAAAATTAGGAGAAGATCCTCTGAAGAGCTCGAGCGATTAATAAAATAAGTTTCAGAGTTTGAAAGCTCATCACACAGATGATCTGTAATTTCTTTGAAACTACACCATGGATGTAGAATGGACCTGGCAAGTCAGACGACTCAGGTTGAGCCAAATAAGCCTTGAAAATCCACATCAGCACCTTGAAAAGCCACAACCAATCATTACCTAGGAAAAAGGAGGTCGTAATCGGACAGTGGGTCCCACCTAGCCCTGTTGCTTCAAGAAACAGGCCACGTGTCACCTGTTCGTAGATCTCGTGGTACTTTAGAGACATTTACCTTGATCGTGCGAGGTCTTCAAGGGAAAATTATTATTAACCCCATAATTAAATCCCTCTATCGGTGAAAAGACGACCACTTATCATTGTTGCCGCCTCGGGAAAAGACCCCACCTGGCCGTATATGCTAGATGGTGGCATCTCGTAGACCTCGCACTACTTTGTGACATCAGTCGGAAAACTTGCAAGGTTTGTGAGAAACGGTCTAGATCAAAACCCGTGATCAGACGATTATCCTAAACATGTACGGACATGTAGAATATTCAAGTGGGACCAGCCGGTATAGCCTTCAGTGGTATAAATGCTTAAGCCTAGGTAGTAAAAGAGACAGACAAGATGGGGGAAAGGGGCCAGTAAGAGCACAGAGGAAAGGGCTCAACCGGATCACTTAAGTGACCAGTTACCTTTGGTAGCAAGTCACCATCAGAAAATAACATGAGGGTTTCAAAATTTGATAATTCATATCACCATGGGTAACTTTAAACCCTGAAACCCTAGCCTTCCCCCCTTTAAAATTGAAAAGTGCCATCATAACCCTCTACCAAAGGGGTGATGTTTATGTTGCAAGTGTCTAGATAGGGGCACTAAGTATATCTACAAATGAAATATGTTTCTATTATGGATGGGATAGGTCCACCCTCTATTCATAAATCAAGTCTGGTAAACCTTAGATTTTCACCAAAGATATCTTTTCTATTGTATTGGCTATATAATTACACTTAGGAACTTGAGTTACATAGAAAAGAAGAATGGAAAAAATCCTAATATGTTAATCTTGTAGAAAAATAAATAAAATAGATAGAATGGAAAAAATGCACTAATGTAAACTAGATGTGATGTGTTGTACATAAAGGTTAGAATATTGGAGAAAGTTGGACAAATCCAGGCTTTGTAATTACTAAGTTGTATCAAAGGGGAAGTGTAACTAGCATAGATATCTTAAAAATGGTTTTATAATGGCTTAAATATAATATGTTTCTATACATGGGCATTGGACAAGTGCAGATGACATATATGTATAAATAGGGGTCTTAGATTAGTGAAAATAGCATTTATGTCTAGATAAGGGCATTAGATAGATAGAAAGAGATAGAAGGAGATCAGGGGGAGAGAGAGATGAGGGAGGATAGAGAAAGATAAAGTAATGGAGATATATATATATATATATATATATATAGAGAGAGAGAGAGAGAGAGAGAGGAAGAGTGAGAGAGAAAGAGGGAGAGTTAATGTTGACCAAGGTTTCCATGAGGTATCCAAGTCATGTTTCATGTTCCATAAAATGAGCTTGTGTTTTTGTTTAGAATAGGTTTGGATAAAAAACCTATAGGTTTGGACTATTTATTTTCCTCTATTCATGTGTTTTTAACTTTCAATGGTGTTTATCAACTTGCACATCATCAGGTTTCCACATTGTATAATGATATTTAATAAAATTGCCACCAAAATTTCACACATCTTCTTTACTTTCTAACCATATAATTTTTTTATATTTAAAAAACATTAACATATTTATTTTTAACTTCTTTTACTAATGTTTCTATACTCCTTAGATACATATGTTTTCATTTATCTTTATAACTTTTGATCTACTATCAAAATTTGAAAAAAAAAAGGATTCTTCTACAACTCATTCTTTACTCATTGATATTTTTTATTATTTTAGTGAAAGTTATGTGATGTGCATGCTCAGTGATGTTATTTTTAGAATGCAAACACTTTGAAAAATCATAAAAAATATATATTCAATAAAAAATTATAAAAAAATATACTTCTAATACTCACTCTTAACTATATTTCTACCAATTGATATTTCAAAATACTAAATGCAAAAAAAAAAATAGAGGGGTGCACACTACACACTATACTATATTTTAGTGAAAAAAACAAGAAGATTTTGTGTGTATGGAATATCTCATCCTCTTAGTCTAAACTATTTTTGAAAAAAAATAGTAGTTTAGAAACTAGATTTAGAGTACTACAATTTTTGTTCTTTTTGTATCTTCAAATTTTGAGTGCATGAATCTTAAATCACATCAAAGTTTAGGTTTAACCGATTTCTAATAAAAAAATGGCCAATATTGACCCCCCTTTTTGTACACCATTTTTATGCACTTACCCACCAACATTAGCCCTCGTCATGCTCAGATTTAGGACCCACCGAGCCTAATGATAATTGGAGGAGTCTAAACAAAATCCTCGAGCAGTTGCTAATGAATATTAGGTGGGGTATCTACAAAAAATAATTGGATGTTGGCACAAGTACTCAGATATGAGCACATGCTCGTATAGTAGGAGGTTTTGATCAAAAAATATATCCCATACATAGGTATATATGCAACCTAATAGGTGATATATTAAAGGTTTCACACCTCAATCTTAGACTGTAGCATGTGCATGAGGGAAATTTTCTACTTCAGGGGGTGATTGTGTTCCTATGCACTTATATAACACCACGAGCCAATACATATCAAAAAATTTGGGAATCAAACCCAATCTGGTTAATGGGTATACCTCCCTTAATTACAATATGGCATCATCAATAAAACTATGTACACTCCTACTCAAATTTGATTTATATAAAAACAATTTCTATATCATGTTTGCAAATAGAATGTGGGATCCTTAAATGGTCATTTCTATTTTGTTTTGAAGTAACAATCAATTAAGTTATTTTATACTTTTGTTAGAATGGTGTGCAAATTTACAAATTCTAAATTCTCTTTGTTAGATTTATGCTTTGAATTGACCTTATTAGATTTAATCAAAATAATAATTGGAAACACTAAGATCATTGCATTGGTATCAGAGCCAAAACCATGCCAACTTGTGAATCATCATAAATTTATAATTTTATGGTAGATTATATCCATTGCATATAAATTTTTAGTGTTGCAGACTCGAAAGATGAAGATAATTAAGAAATCCATGTTATAAATATTAGAAAAGTTAGGAATGTATGTCAAGGATGGAGCATTGAGAGACAAAGACAATGTTTTTGAAGGAAGAAGAAAAATTAGATTTGAGGGAAATGGCTAGGATAGTAACCAAGAAGCAAGATGGACCTATACACCCACACCAAGAGAATGAAAGGGTGAGATATCACACTAATTATATTTTCCTAGATCCTCCCATCTATCGTGACACATATTTTGAGGAGAATTATGATATGAAAATAATAAATGGGTGGAGAAGGAGAAGTAGAGAATAAGATCCAAAATAATCATTCTTGAAAGAGGGAGAACCCAAGTTGATGGAATTTGAAATATTGAAGTGTAATGGGTGAAATCACAATACTATGCCTCACTTTTTGGCCAAGATGGACATTTATATCAACATTTTTAACTAAATCTTCATCTTTTGAGACCTATAGAAAGTAAACCATTAAGAATTGGAATATGATGAGAATTAGTGATTTGTGAAAATTTGAGTTTAGATACTAAATATATTTTATTTATTTTTTGAAATAAATCATAAATCTTTAAACATCTCATTTTATAACTAGTTTTGAAAAGAAAACAACATTTTCACAAAGTAATGTTTGTGTCATCCAACATAATTTTTTTTCTATAAAGGATTAAATTCTAATTTTTGAAATATAGATTCTCAAAATCAATATCTAGGGCAAGGATATTTTTTCATAATTTATTTTCACATATTTTTTAAATTAATTTTTTCAGTCATTGAACTATAATTTTGACATATGTGTGTGTCATCCAACATAACTTGTGTATATATAAAACTCCAAATTTTTATTTGTTGGTGAAACAAGGACATCAGTACCTAGGGCAAGGGTATTTTTTGATTATTTTTTACAATGGTTTACTATTTTTCCACCTCTATAGAATGAAGAGCTTGATGTTCAAAGAAAAACCTATGTTCAATAAAAATTTAAAATTAAATACATGATAAAATGAAAAACATATCAAAATATAATTTTTTGAAAGATAATTTTGAGGGCTATTATCTTGAAAAATATAATTTCTAAATGGCTTTAGATAATCCCTCAAAAGGTAAATAAAAAGTGTTTTTTTTCCAACATTTTGATAGGTGTGAAAAAGACTTCGTTGTGGGTATGATTTAATACTAGAGGGGTTCTATCCAAGAGGGTTTGATCTAAGGGGTTCTTATCTAAACCTCTTCAATTAAAACCCTTTAGATGAAACCCCTCAAGGCTTAAATCATTAATTTTTCTATAAAAAGTGATTTCAAGCAAAAATCAACATGTCCCAAAAGTGAGATACATAGTCACAAGAGGATGCGAAGAAATAAGTTGTGATAGAAGACCAAGAAGAAAAAATGAAGTTACCGAACATCATGGAGAAAGGACAAGTGAACCCCAATCACCAAGTTTAAGTTGAAGATTTCTTGTTTATCTTTAATAATTTTGTGTACCAACAAAAGACCAATGAAGTGAAGGTGGGAAAGACTCCATTTTTTGGTCATGAAGTGTAATGATTTAATAACTTGCACAATAAAATAATATTATAGGAAATATGCTGCAAATACTTGATAATAATTGAGAATAACAAGCCACTTCAAGAGGGAAAACCTCCAAATATCTCCAATGAGAACATAGTTTACAATATGATGATGAAATAAGACTCACTACCTCGTACATATAAATTATTTATGCTTAGGATATCACCCAAGATGACTTGGATAGCCCTATATAAGCTTTAAGTCAACATTCTTAACTAAATAATAATATAATAATGATAATATGACCTAATTAAGAGTTAAGATAGTCACAAGTCGACTATTCATAACCCTATGTACACGAATATTAAGGGCATAACATGCCCCGCCTCTTTGGATAAGCATTATACTCAATGGTAATAAAGTGTGGATTCTTTTCAATGAAATCCTCATCCTCCCATGTGACATCTTCAACTGGTAAATTCTTCCATTGGATGAGATACCCAATGAGTACATTCTAGTCCTTTGCTTCTTTGTGTGTGTTTGATGAATGAACCTTAGTTCCAATATAATTCTTCCTTCTTCATAAAGCTCTAGTAATATTATTTGTGTAGGGATTGAACAAGATAATTGAGAGGGGGGTGAATTAATTATATCCAATTAAAACATCAAAAACCTCAACAACAATCAGATCCACAAGCATTCATTAAACCCTTAATCTGTTATAATGTTTAAACATGAATTACAAATTGTGTAAGGGGGAAATTGGGGAGACACAATAGATAAAATTGATGATTAGAAACTAATCTAAAAAACAAAATTCTAATTGATTTATGCCCATTACTCACAAAATGTATATATAAAACAAAGAATTAAAGCACAAAACTAACAAAAAGCAATAACAATGAATTCAAAATGAAATAGCTTTACCATTCTGTGTTGGAGTGCATTCGCAAAGATATTGGGTTGTTCATATCAATGTGAAGCCTCCATTGTGTGTCTAAGAGCTTTGAAGAATGTGTGTGTGTTGATCAAAGATGCATGTTGAAGCTTTTTCCAATGTCGATTATGATATTGGCATTACTTCATTGTATAAAATAGGTTGGTTCTTCGATCCTTTTTTGTGAAGAAAGAGGTTTGTTATATAGAATTTGTGATTCAGTATGAACTCTTGAGATCATGTAGTAGAATATCTTGATCAACAGTCAAAATATGTTGAGAGGATTTAGATGGGCATAATTTGTGTAAACTAATTATGTAATTAGTGTGATTGGAGAAATAGATTGAATAACATATGGGATTGAAGAATAGAATGTGAAAATCAAGTTTGACTTTTGCAAACAAAGTTGCATTTGTTTGATTTGATTTTTGATGATGTTTTGAATAGTTTTATTTATTTATTCAATTTTTTTGGGGAAAGTGACATAATTAAATTATTAATTTAATTTAATTGACTTAGGGATATAAATGAAATGAGTGACATAATTAAAAAATATATGTCGCATTGTGCCCCAATGGTCACCAGAATGATTGTAGGAATCTAGGGCTGCCCCCTCGAGAGGTTGGCCAAAAATGTTATTTTTGAGGGTAGGCTCAAGACACTATTTCATTTCAATTCACATGCATAGAGGGCAAAAAATGTAGTCTATAGGTCCTTCGTTCATAGGTAATATGTTTTCGAGAGGTCCTAATGTTTACCTAGGATGGTTTCTCAAGCAAAAACTAGGATTTTTAGGGGTTAGAATAGGTAATTAGGGTTCTAATTACCTCATTTGCACTTTGAGCCTATAGAGAATTGTTGCCTTTTGTTTTCTTGTTTTGTTAGTTGTCTAGGAGCTATGGCGAGGATTCGGGGAGCCCCACATTGAGCGGACGTAGTTCACGATTCTCGATAGCTTGCAGGTGTCGGTGCCCCAATATGTAGCCTTTTGATTTTGATTTTCATCTTTTCATGTTTGCGTATTTAATGCACAAAGACAAAGTAGGCGAGTGCATGAGATTTAAGAATTTTATGGATTTGCATCAGTTTTAGCATATTTTATCCTTATGATAGATGTTCGCTTTTTATTTTTCCTCATGCACTTGCTCTAATTTTGTGCTTTTTACCTAAATTTGCGCTTTTGTATGCGCCTTTGCTTAAATTTTGTGCTTTTGACATTGTAGCCTTTTTTTTCTCGCTTTTGTGATTATTTTGCACTTTTGAAAAACTTTTGCACTTTTGAATTTTGTTCCCTTGCATTTATCTTTCGCTTTTGCTAAAAAAATTCCTCACATTCACCTTTTTCTCTCGCTTTTGTCAAGAAAATTGCACTTTTGATAAAAAAAAAATCTTTTGAGTCTTTTGGATCATAAGTCATTTTTTTTATCATTTGAAGTTCGTTTTGCATTTTCATAGCGAATGTTTAACATCGTGGGTTGAATGGTTGCAGGTGGTTCTTAATCCACTCTCATTGAGGAAGCAACAACCACGTGATCTGTTTGATTTAGTCACTAGTTTCGATGTATTGGAGCGATATTTTCTAGATGTTGTTGGGTTATGGCACATTTTCTACATGCCCACCATCAGATGTCATAGTGCGATGATGACTGCACCCATGGAGAGGTTGCATTCAGAGACCTCATCCTTCCATTTACTTATAGGGGAGGCCGCTATCACTCTTGAGGATGTGTGGAGGATCCTTTGCATACCCATTGATGGAGAGCTAGTTACATATTTCATTCAATGGGCTACCCATGCTATCTGTCTCATTCTTGGTGTGAGAAATTTGGATGTTTTCCAAGTAGAGATAGCCTTATCATATTTTATTGGTAGTGTTGATCTCGATTAACTTGTTCTTTGTGGTTTTGTTTCGGGGCTTGTCATTCTTGATAGGCGGGTCCGACAATTTCCTATGGGATGGGGTATATGCATCGAGTAGATGTTCGAGCATGATAGAAAATACACATGGGGTCCATTTCTCCTTGCCCACATATACAAAGATATGGCATATCATGGTGTGAAACCTATTTCTACTGGTGTCTCTCTTCTTCATGTATGGGCCTGGGAGCACATCTGCATTGCCTGGATAGCTTTCCTACTAGTATCATGTAGGAAGTTTTGAGAGAGACAGGGTCAATTTCTAGATGCTTATGAGGCTTGATTTGGTCAGAACACTAGAGAGGTTCATGTCTAGGGTTTACAAGTTGATCGAGATGTTGCTGTTGTTGCATTTAGAGCTCTTACCCCAGTCAGATGGGGTTGGCTAGTGGGCTTAGCAGATCTAGGTAATACTCTCAATTATGATAAGTGGTGGGCATGACACGTTACTTTGGGATTTACAGATCCTATTGGTGTTCCCATAGTGGGTAGAGCAGGCATCATAGGTCATTGAGGAGAGACATAGTGTGTCGAGATCATTGCAGAGTAGCTTGCTAGGGCTTGGAAAGATGGTGTCCAGGGTGAACAAGGTGATTATATGTAACAAGATTATGGACAGGTTCCAAGTCCCCCTCTGCCACCTGGGAATGGAGGTGTATAGTTATTATAGATGATGGTTGCAAGGGATGTCGAGATATTGTGGTGTCAGGCTATGAAGGCACAAATTGTTACACTCATCATAGAGTGAGACATAGCTCAAAAAGAGAGAGGGCTTTAGGATAGAGAGAGACAAAGAGATTGGGTGTCATCTAATTGCAAATACATAGTTGTAGGCTATTAATACTAAGAGATATTGTCTTAGGAAAAAGTGTGATAGTCTACAAGCTGAGCGAGATCAGTTGCTATAGAGGTCGACATATTATTAGACCCTATATAAGGCCTATGTTTCTAGAGCACAATGACGTCCATTGTTTAGAGAGTCAAGTACTGCTATAGAGGTTTCATCTGGTGGGCACTCTATTAGACATTCCAATCCAAAAATTGATCCTTAGAGTCCTCCTCCTTTGGCTAGGCAGTGGCATATTGTACTTGATCTTTATGATGTTTTACTTGTTCAGAGACTTATATTGCAGACATGATTTTGTATATATATTCATCAGCCTAGCTGAGGCCTCGTATATATGTATATTTTTGTATTATCATATCACACATGTTTCCATGATGATCTACCATTAAATTCTCCTTTTTTGATGATGATATATGTGAGATATATATGCTTTGATTCGGCCTCATTATGTGTTATGTGATGATCATGGATGACGATGTATATTTTTGTACTTTTCTGATGTATACATATGATGTGGATGGATGGATTGATCATATTTTATTTCATATGATGTTATATTATGTATATGATGGATGTATGCCTTTTATACATGATACATGATGTTTTTATTGCTTTTATTATCATCATGATATGTATTGATGATATTGTGGATGCAATATGGGTATGGTACTAATGATATTGTGTTGTAGGATGGATGTTAGTTAGAAGACATATTTGATGAAAGATAGAAATTTGATGTTGTTAGTATTTGATGAGTATTTCTTTCACTTTTCTTGGAGACTTTGCATTTTTAACAATCCCTTTTTTATGTAGAAAATAGATACAATGCACCATAGTATTAATTAAACAAGGTGACTTTGTATCCATTGCATGGACTTTGACTCAACATATAAAGAATATTATTTCTCATACCAGATGTATACTAAAACTTTGTTTAAAATATATGGTTGGGTTGTGTTAAATTTTTTTAGACCAGTTACACAAAGAGGTATGAAATACCTATCATGAAATTGCTACATGAATTGTTTCAAAACAGCTTCCATACACTCGATAAAGAAATTATTCTCCATGGTAGTATCACAAAATCATCTTACAAACAAAAAATTTAAATGAACCTCATTTTCCCCCATTCCTTCTTCTCCAAATTCTTATGGGCATCCTCAAGAGATCCTCAGAATGAGTCAATAAAATAAATCATAAAGATAAGACTATAAAAAATATATTAAAAAAGTTGCACTTTCACTTGTCATATTTTTTTTGAGGTTTCAGACTATTATCTATTGTTGATCATGTCTATCGTAGGAATAGATCCATTAAGGAATATCTTAGGATGTTGTTGGTGAATTGTCAAAAGATAGGTAGTTACTACTTTGGCATTGTTTTAGTTAGTTTGTAATCAAAGCTTTGTGATTGTTTGCTTGAAAGTTAAAAATTTTGAAGTTTTCTCTATTTGTTTGTTTGTTTGTTTTGTCAAAGGGTGAAGATGAAGATTTGTTTATTATGGGTGAAAATTTTATCGTGGATTGTGATGATAGAGTTTTTGATTTTTTTGATTTTTTTGAGTTTTATGATGTTTCTTTTGTTATTTTCAGGGGACTAACCTAGGGCCTCGAGGGCTCACCAAAGATAAGCCTTGCCTACGTTGTACATGCAGAGGCTCGTAGTTCACTTGGTTTGATGTGAACAAGATTTTGATATTTTCTATTTTTTTAGTGTTTTTGGATTTTATGGTTTGTGAATGTTTTTGGATTTTGAATTTTTTGAATGTTTTTGGATTTTGATTTCTTTTGGATGTTTTTGGATTTTGATTTTTTTGTGACTAAGTTGAAAGAAATCATGATAAATACCTAAGGGGACTGACCTAAGGCCAAAAGGACTGATAAGCCTTTCCTACAGTGTACATGCAAAGACCACGTAGTCCAAATTATGTTCACTCAAAAGCATAACATGTTTTGCGATTCAAACAACATTGATAACTTGGATTCATATTCCACTTCTATTTCTAGAGGATATGTTGAGGGGAATCTATTTGAACTAGCTGTGAGGTTCAATATAATGTTGATATCTTAGAATTTTGAGTGAAGGAATAATCCAAAGTTGTTTTGATTTTTTTGTTTTGTAGATGTTTTTGATTTTGTGATAGTTTTTACCATGATGGGATGCACAAGGGTCTAATACACTACCTATTTCAAAAATTTATCCCAATTTGAGATAAGACTATCCTCTCTAAGATATTGACATTGATGGTTCAACAAGGTTTAATACTTAATCAATTACCAAGCCATGGTTGGACACATGTTTTATTATGGGAAAAATGGGTGGATGCGTCAGATAGTACCAATAGATACTGATGCAAGTCTTATTCAAACATAGTGCTTATTTGCCAGGTTTTCACTATGGTACCATGTTCTAGAAGTGCCACAAAGAGGTTTTCACTTAAAGAATCTTTAGAATTTTTCTTGCATTTTGATATTTTGATATATTTTTTTTCTTTTTTTTTAAAGACTTTTACCCTTTTTCTTGGGGTGTTTTGATGTGCTTCAAGTATAGAGCTTCTTGAGGTGGTTGTTGTTCAGCGGTTCATCTAAGGTTTCTCCTTTAGGAGTAGCCAATTGATAAACTCTTGAACCGTAGCTCTCTATGATGATGAATGGGCCTAACGAGTTGGGTTCAAACTTACCTTTTCATTCTTGATTTGAAGTTGTATCTTATGATTCTCTTTGAGTACCAAGTCACCAACTTGAAAGTTTTTTTCCTTGATCTTTTTATCATAGCATTTTTTGAGCCAATTTTGATAAACCTGAAGATGGTTTAATGTGCTCAAATGCCTTTCTTCTAGGAGATCCAGCTCATTTAATCGGGATACCTGATACTCTTCATTGTCGACCATGCCTTTTAGTGAGATTTGTAATGAGGGGATTTTGAACTTGATAGGTAAGATGGATTTCGATCCATAGACCAGGGAAAATGGTGTGGTACTTGTAGGTGTTCAGATGTTGGTTCGATAAGCCCATAGAGTTGGGTTTAGTTGCAAATGCCAATCATGGGTAGTTTTATTAATAGTCTTCTTTAGTATCTTTAGGATGGTTTTGTTAGATGCTTTAGCCTAACCATTTCCTTGGGGGTAATAGGGCGTGGTGAATCTATGTTGGATAGAGAACTTGGAACACAACTCTAAGATGTCTTGATTCTTGAATAGGGTTCCATTGTCCATTATAATCGTTTGGGGAATTCCATACCTACAAATTAGATAGTTCAATATGAAATATGATATCTTTTTACAGGTGATATAGGTTAATGCAATCACTTCTATCCACTTGGTGAAGTACTTCTTTGTTGTAATAATGAACTTATGTCCATTAGAGGAAGCAGGGGAAATATTTCCTACCAAGTCTAATCCCCAATGTGAAAAAGGCCATGGTGTGGTGATGGGTTTCAACTCCCATGCTGGTGCCTGAACGAGGTCACTATGCTACTGGCATTAATGACATTTTCTAGAATACTAAATGCACTCTTGTTCCATGGAGGGCTAATAGTACCCCATTCTCAATAATTTTTGTACTAGATCAGGTCTGCTAGAGTGGGATCCAAAAACACCCTTGTGTACATCTTGTAAGGCAGTTTGTGCTTCTTCTATGTTAAGACATCAGAGTAGCATACCATCTAAACTGTGACGATGTAGAGTATCTCCTAGGATCATAAATTAGGAAGTCCTATGGGTAAAAGTATTCCTCTAGGTGGTTGTTAGGTCAAGTGGTATGATACTATGTTGAATGTAATCAAATGTATCTTGGTACCTATTGTGCCTATAACACACACACCCCATTCAGAACAGGGAGCCTCTCTTGTCTTTCACGTTGCCGAGTCCTTTTTGTTTCACCTTATTTTGCATGCCCCATTTTTGGGTGTCCTTGACGGTCAACACATTTTCAAAAGTCTCACTTAAGGTTGACCAAAATTTTCCCCTTTGAAAATTGCTAAGTCTAGGGCCCTTTCAATTTTTCCTTGTCAGATTGTCTTTCTGACATCTGTGGTGCCCTTCGGGCCTGACCCATTAGGTTACCCCTTTCGGGATTCCCTTTTCGAGTTTCTCTTGTGACTTCATCATTCTGAATAGCCGATGGTCAACGTCTTCCTAGAGAACAGACCCTAGTGCTCCCTTCATCGTCTATGTCGCTTATCAAAATCTAACAATTGTACCCCGCGACAGTCCGACCTTTCAGGCCCGAATCCTCGGGATGCCCCTCCTGGGTTTCAGTGGTGTCTTTGTTATTTCAAGCGGCTCCCAGCCTCCACTTTTCGAGACCTCGAACCTCAAAGGTCTCTTTGTTGTTTGCTTTTACTAGGCATATTTTTTATGATGGCTATCGTCCAATGTCCTTTCGGACCTCAAGCCCCGATTCTCCCATCGCCGTCCCGGATATTTGAACTTACCTACTCCAACTGCCACCATACGAAGCATTTATTAGAGTATTAATCGCACTTGGGGGCTATTTAAAAAAAAATTGACCTGTCATTTTCACATGTCAAGAGTAATTGAAGAGCCCAGTGTCGCCCCAAAAATCTTCGCCTCCGTCCTCGAGCTCCAGCTTCATTATTCCTCATGAATTCAGTCTTCTACTGCTTTGGGACCCCAAGGTAGGATTGTGTCTACCCACCTTTCGCCCTTTTCCTCAAAATTGTGGGTCAAATTAAGTAAAAATTAAAAATGAACCTTAGAATCTGCTAGGATAGTGCCTTAGTATGAAAATCGAGAAGTGAAAAAATTGAAAATCAATCATTTGAGGGCTTAAATTGAAGATCAGAACCCAAGGTAGGATTGAGGTCTTCTACTGCTTCGAGCCCCCAAGGTAGGATTGTCTCTTCCCACCTTTCTCCCTTTTCCTCAAAAATCGTGGGTCAAATTAAGTGAAAATAAAAAATGAACCTTAGAATCTGGTAGAATAGTGCCTTAGCATGAAAAATGATAAGTTAAAAATTTGAAAATCAATCATTTGAGGGCTTAAATTCAAGATTGGAACCCGACCTCCCCGTCGTTGTTTTCTGGACTAGGCAGCCACATCTTTCGGGACCGGACCTCTTCATGGACGCTGCAAAAAACTTGGAAAAAATTGACATGCAACTCAACCAAACTCACCTCAGGTCACGTCCTTCGGACTTCCCTTCTCGGGTTTCCATTGGGTCTCCACCATTCCAAATGACTTTCCTCCAATGTCCTCCCGGACCTCGGACCTTGGACCCTGAACTTGCAAAGTCTGCTTAAACTGTTAGCAAAAAAATTGAACTCCGAAGTTTCCTCTAGACCCCAGCCCTTAGACTTCTATCCTCAGGATGCCATCTTCACTTTGTCATTCCAAACAACCACCATGAGATAGCTGCCCAGCTCCCAGGCCTCGGTCACCCTTCCACTCTGTATGGCTTAAACAAAATTGAAACATTCAAACCTCTTTTGGACTTCATCCTCGAGAATTTCATCTTGTCTTCGTCGTTCTGAATGACTGAACTTTCCCGTTTCTTGAAGTCCGATCCCCAGAATGCCATTTTCCCTGCACTATAGCAAACAACTTTCCTGCAACTAAGGCCCAAATCACTAAATGATGACTCAAATGACCTCCAAATTGAAAACGGATTTTGACCCATGTGCTCAAATTTGACCTTCTCCCATGCCAAACCTTTGTTAGACAAATCTAGTATCAGGAAAAGTCATTGGGAGTGCCTTAACTTGTTTTCCCTTCCAAACAACATTCTTCCACAGGAAGTCTGACCCTTCAATCCTGGGTCATCCGTTTTCCTTCTGGAATTATTATTATCAAGTGTTGGAATTTTCTTAAATGGCAATTGTGGATCTAACTTTGAGTTGCAGGAGTTTTTCTGAAGCTACAACCACATGTTTAATTTTATTGACTCCTATCTTTTTGTGCAAGATTTATGGAATCTCGTTCAGAAGCTTCTGATGCATGCAAGGATAAAGGGAAGAGAACTACCAAAGTGCCTTGAGGCAAGGAGTACAAGGATCAAATGAGCTGAAAATTCTAGGGAGTGTTGTTACACTCCAAAGTCACAACTAGTCGGAGGGAGATCATAGATACCAATTTCAGACATGTTGATATTGATGATTTTACATGAAGAGTCTGATTAGAAAAAAAAATTGGCAATGCAAGACTAATCAGAAGCAGTGGACTTGCTAAGGCTGCGGGTTTCCGTCCCGCTTTGATCGCCCTCCAATTGGTAATGGCTTGCAGGGAGGCATACCAATTTGAAACTAGAACAATTGTGGACAGAGATGGAAAAGTCTTGGCAGATATGTCCCCTCTCGGGATAACAAAGGCCTTCCACATACCCGTCTTCAAAAGAATGGAGACCCCAACTATTCAGGAGTGCAAATAGTTGTGAGATAGGGATCCATTGAAGTGAAAAAAGTTGATCAACCAGTATTGGTTGAAAGATAGGTAGAGCAGTGTTGCCAAGTTTCCTCAAGAGCTCTTCCGTAGTGACTTCTTTGAGGACTATCATGACCTGGTTACCCAACTAACTAGAGTGATGGGCCTCCCTGCTACGAATTTATTCCTAGAGTGCATGTTGTATTTCATTGAGAAAATTCTTTGTGGGGATGACACTGCATTCTATTGGGGGGAAATAATCAGCAATTGCTTCCATGAGCAATTCGGTAGTTTGAATAAGACATCCAAGTTCTATATGACATCCTATTTGGTGTATTCACTTGCTGACCAATGGTACTATATTGGATTCTTTATGATGCCCAATGAGATGCAAGGAAGAGATCTCTAACCATATGAAAAGTACCCTCAGCTGAAGTATATAAATTTCAAGAAAGACTACTGCAGGGTGAACGATGCCTTCATCGCCTACATCATTTGATTGCTTGGAGGTGATTTCAAGAGAAGATTCTCTCATAGTGCTAGGGCCCTTCTCAGGCAGTACACCTTCTTATTCATCTAGTTTCCCATGTTCACTTACATTCACGCCCAGGGATTCTCGAAAAGGCCAAATAAGCTACCCCGGTACCCTAATGACCGGATTATATTGTTGGAACTATTTCGACAATTGTGACATATACATTAAATTCTAAGGAGTAAGCATTTGGAAAGGACCCCTTATCCCCTCAGACTTTGCCAGGGAATGTACCAAATTCATACTTCCCAATGCACGGGAAATTTGGACAAGGAGCTAGCCGATTACCACTTCAAGCCACATACGGCTAGACTGGAAATGGATCCATATAGCCACATCAGCAAAGTACTTGGACTAGAGTATTCCCACCTCCACCATGTCGAGGATTTCTGGGCTAATTGCAAGGATGATCTTGAAGTACGGGTAAGCCATTATATGCATATGACCACGTACTTCACAAAGAGGGTGAACCTATGTCCAGTCCCAAATCAGCTTGAGGAAGAAGAAGGTAGCGTGATCGACCCAAGATACAGTGCCATTGCAAATCTGCCACTGCCTTTAATTGATTTGAACAAGGAAGAGGTTGATGACCTTGACATTCTCACCAAGTCTATTGAGGCCCGTACGAAGGCATGGATCGATGGGCAAGTTTCTCAACTGAAGAAATAGGGAGTCACCTTGATAGTCAAGGGGCTTGAAAGTTAGCCAAGTGGTTCTGGTGGCGAGACAACTACTGCTACAACTGGAGAAACTTCCAAGTCCCCACCATTTGTCAAGTCAAAGAAGAGAAATGAGGTTGATGAGTAGCAACCCAACCCAAAAGTGTATGCTAGAAAGGCCTTAGAGGGTGAGACTCCTAAGAAACATAGAGGAAGAAGCAGTATCACTGAGATGTCGGTGATACCTAAAGATCCGCTCCACGAGGGCACATAGATGGAAGCTGACCCACCAAGATCTCCACTTGTTTCATCTACTACTGCAACCACCTCTACTATTTCCACCACTTTGCCTATCCAACATGCAATAGTTGCATCCTCTCCACCTATGGTGGACATTGTTGTCCACCTCACCTCCACTTTTCCCATCATGCAAGTTATTTTGGAGGATTCATACTCTACCACTACCTCGTCGATTTAATCATACTCCATGTCTCCCTATTTCTTGGCCTCCACCTCTATTCCAGCTATTCCTACCTTCACTCTTCGAGAATCCTTTGTGAAGTATATGCAGAATGTTCCATCTGAACTTTTGGGAATGCTTACAAATCCAATGGTGCAAGTTGCAATTGCCCAGGCAATGGTTGACACCCTAGCTCTTCCTCCTCCTACAAAGCCAACTAAAATGGAGGGCACAATGCAAATCTCTGAAGAGCCAGAACTACAATAGCTAGAGGCAGCGAAGGTATAGGAAGATAAAGAATTTGAATATCATGAGCATCCGATGTTTAAGCATTGGGGGATCGATGAGGTAGCTTACGAGTCTTCCAATGAAAGATATGAGGGTCTAGGCATAGACATAATCCAATAGATAGCTGATCCTGAGCTTGATGTCGAATGGGCCAAGCAACTAAAAGAAATTGAAGATAAAGAGGCTGGAAGGTAGCCCTTAATTGAAGAGAGGATTGCAGCTCCAGATACTGAGGGTAGTGGGTCTCCTACGGAGGGACAAGATCAAACCCTTGATCACAATGAAGAAACATCCTCCCATGAAGATAGACAGGAATGTGGGCATGACCATGAAGAAGAAGAGGATGTTGAAGGGGAGGACCACCCTGATAAAAAAATACTCACCAAGTCTCCTATCAAATGCATAATGCTCGTGCAAAATTCTGATGAGGAGAAGGAATATACAAGAATTGAGCAGGAGGCCCTCGATGACAAGGCCATTCAACTCAGGGTGGAGGATAGAAAAGAGCAGCGTGAATCATCTAAGGGAAGTTCCCCAATGCCTGACTGGCTAGAGAGGTAGCTATAAAAGAGGACTTCCACTCCAAGGGATCCGAAAGCCAGACTTGAGGTGATACTGGCTAGAGCTCAGATCAGTACCAAGAAGGAGAAGAATCCTAGAATTAGATCGAACGTAATGATGGATGCCTTCGGATCTAGGGTTGCTCAAATAGCTACATCACTGGTTGGAGAACAAGGAATAAGCTACAACGGTTCCACCATTGACTCATGGGTAGCCACCAAGGATCAAAAGGTTGACCATCTCGAGGAATCAGTCACTACGGTGGTGCACCTCATTCAAGAGGATAAGGTTTCCAAGGAGGAGCTCAAAGTGCAGGTGGTTAATTTGATAGCCTATATTAAATAGTGGTCATCTCTAGAGGAACATCCTACCACATCATTGGCCTCACCACAATTGTTGTCCCCAAAATAGATTCGAAAGCTGTAAAGGAGGAGGAACTTGGATAAGACCATGGAAAAATGGCTCCAACATTTCTTGGACATTGGTAACGCAAGCATCAATTTGGATATCCAAACAATAAACATGTTCCTAGAAGTGAAAACATCTCTTGAAGGCAGGAGGCGAATCTGCGACGTGTTCTCAAAGAAATATGAGGTTACTTATCTGAAGATCGAGGCCATCCTTAGCCTACTAAGCGAGATTTGGGAAAAGGAGTTTTCCTTCAGGGACAATGACCATTGGTTGATGGTTGTGTGGAAGCGGGACATCAATCAACAAAAGGAGAGGCTGGAACAAGTCTTAGAGCGAGTAACTCCATATATTGAATGGGCCAAGGAGGCCAAAGGAGATTGTTTTTGATACCTCAAGTTGATGATGGGGTACAAGATGCCTGTTGTCAAGATCAATCCAAAGAGAATAAAGCCTCACTTTCGAAAGAGGATGGAGGATGGAGGATGAAATGTAAGCTAAGGTTATCGCAGATTTAATGAGCTTCATTTCCCAGGCTTTCGCCTAGTCTGAGCTTTTCAAGGACCATGTTGGCAAGTACAATGAATACTGGGAAAATCTTGTTAGTAATTCTAAGGAATGGAGCTACCAAGTGCTGAAATCCGATATCATCGAGGTTGACAAGCTTCGATCAGTGATCTTCAAGTTTGTGGAATATGCAGCTTTGAAGAAGAGGGAAGGAAACCTTGTTATTGATGAAGAATTCCTAAAAGAGTAGCTACAACAAAGAGCAATCAGCAAGAAGATGAAGATGCTATAGTGTTGCCACTAGAAGACAAAATAGGGATATGGACAAAGTTGTACTTTAAAATGAAATATGTTTGGGGGTAGGTGAAACCCTAGTGTAAAGTGAATCTTGGCCACACAATGAGATTATATTTTGGCCATTCATTTTATTTTTTTGAGAACTATTAATAGGGGTCTCCTCCTCTTATTTTGAGAGAGTTGAGTTGTTGTAAAGACATGCTGTAGAAATTTTAATAGAAATGCATTGACTTGGTGCATTTCAGGATTTCTTCTCATGTTTCATGATTCTTCTCCCATAAGTTAAATATTTAGTTAGATTTACTTTTCTGCTCTAGTTTCCTTTCAGTCAACTTTGGTGGATTTAATAATGTTTTTCTTGATTGTGGAAATCCCTACTGTGTTGATGCTTTTCTCGTCCATACTTTTGGTCATTTGCTGCTAGTAGATGGCCATGCAAAGTTAGTCTAGATTTTGATCTTCGAGCTGCCTCTAAAAATTTATCTTTGTTCATACATGTCTATGTTGAATGAACGATGAAATATCTGTAGTCCTTAGAAGATAACATAGGTTTCATGATACTGTGAAATTTTTGGTTAAGTGAAATTATAATTTAAGAAAATTTTCCATAGCATAGACCTCCATGATCACTGTTCATCATTAGTTGCAGGTCTAGGAACCCTTTCTTCTTTTTTTTAATAGGTAACCTATGCTAAGGTTCATTACACATTGTAAAGCGAAATTCTATAGAAATGGAGTTCGAGACTGCTATTTGAACCTGTAGAAAATGTACAGAAACCTCCCAATATTGGAGACTCCATTTGCATACTCGATTTCCTTTCCAATTTAATCTATGCAAGGACGCCTTGTGATTCCATCAAATCACATGAAACAATTGAGATATTCCAAGCACTATCAAGACTTGAGATTAGAGACCTTGGGATAGTGTTCTGCAATCTGATTGTGGAAGTGCATAAAAACACCATCAACAGTACTGGCGCTAGAAGGAGGGCCTTGGTGAAGGCTAAGCTAGATCGAATTGGGTCTTTCTCCCCTTAGAGGTTTTTCAGAATACTAAGATCTACACCGAACAACGGGGAGTTTCAAGAGCTACAACCCCCTACCCGAGCAAGAAAGCTAAGAAAGGGGAAGTTTCCATCTCCCACTCATCTAACCAGCCCATTTCACTTTCACCATCATCCTCCTCTCCTATCCATTCACCACCATCTTCTCCTTCATATTTGGTAGCATTCTTCCCTACTCACCCACTCCAAACAGCCATCCAAGCTGCCACTTCCCAAGGGTTGGATGCTGCCTTCTAGCCTAATGTAGTTCCATCCTGAGGAGTTGCTTCTTTATCTATTGTTTCTCCCCATTTATAGTTGCAAGTCAATCTGGCGCAACCATCTCCACCATCTCCTCTGATGGCATGGTTGGGCAATAACCCGACCCCTTTGGCCTTCAACCTCTACCATGACATGCCAAAGAATCTTGAGAGTTTCTCTATGAAATTCAATGCTAGGGACTGGCAGAGCATAGTTGAGGAGCATGTTAGGATTTTCAAGATTGCTCTGAATACTATGTAGATTATATATGAGGATGTAACTTGCCGGCTCTTTCCCTACTCCTTAGAGGAGGAGGCTTTTATTTGTACATCAATTTTCCTACCAGAACTATCAACACATGGGACCTTTTGAAGAATGCTTTCCTGTAAAATTTCAAGACATCGATCAGCCCTGTAGATTCATACCGGCATTTCATGTCGGTCCAAAGGAAGATCAATGAGCCAATCAGCTCATTTAATGACCATTTTCACAGAGTATACACTTGGCTACAAGCCCCGTACGTGTTCAATGATGTTGTTCTACTTTTTTATTATGCAGCACTAGACAACCTAACTTCAACATTGGTAAAGAGAATGTGGCCACTGCCTGCTAGATTTGTGGATGCGTATGACAAAGCCATTATTGCTACCACATATTTGGGAAAAAATATCTCTGGTCTATTGCCCTCTCTTAGACAAACTACACATCCTACATAGATTCAAGGGCTTACCCAAGCCTTGCAACATCAGATGCCCCTCATGAATCTTGTACTACAACTGCCTCTGGTTCTCCATCCTGGGTAGCCAATGAATCAAGCACCTTCGGTTCCTCCCTATTTGCTAACCCAACAACAAGTCTATCCTCAGCCACCCCAAGTACCGACATATCTCCAGGTGTCTGAGTTTCTGCCTGTTCATCAAAATCAACTAGTGGCTCAGTCGGTGTTCCTCTAGAATGCCCCTCCACATCCCAACAACATGGAAAAGGAACGGATTGATGAACTCATAGAAATGATTAAGAAGATGTCCACGAAGATGAGGTATCTTAGGAACTAGAACAATCAGCTACAAGCTTCACAGAAAAGCATCCAAGCCAACCTCAACTATTACAACCGAGACAACCGTGATGCTAGCACATCATCCAGACAGAATTATGACAGGAATCAAAATTTGGGGCAAGACTTCAATAAGAGGCCTTTCTCGAGGCAGAACTAGACATGGAACATGAGGCCCAATAACAGTTGTGTTCCAACTCCCCTCAAACAACCCAACAACAATGACAAAACTACAAAAGGATTTTACTTGCCCGAGGCTACCTTATCCGCCTGGTGTCGTATACACAAAAAAATCCAACATTTTGAATTGGATTGTCTGGAATTTCAGATGGTTGCTAAGATTTTTGAGGTTGAAGTCCAAAATGTGGTGGATAAATTGGGATGCATAGACATCGTTCCCTCTGAACCATATGATTATGTCATGTTGCTGGTCAACCAAGCTCCTTTCCTAAAGGCTGCATGCAACATGCCAGAGTAGGATGGTACCAACATGGGCAATGATGATATAGTGGGAGAGGTAAGTTCTTGAAGACCTTTGGCTCAACTTTTTGATTTAGAAGATAATGGTCCTAAGGATGAGGAAGAACCAAGGGAAGATGAGGTCCAAATGTTTCACCAATGGACTACCCCATACTACCTCAGAAATAGACAAGTCAGCGATCATGCTGGAGGTCCTTTTATGACCTCCACTCTACCTAATAATTTCAGTACCCCTCTTGATCCGAATGCGAGCAACAACCCGGGATTTCCCCATGCACCCACGTTGTAACTTAACAAGAAAAAACAACTAAACCATGACCAAATCCAGCCTACTGGCCCTTCCCCAAATGCCATGAGCTCTTCCCAAAATGTCTCTTACGATCAAGAAGTTGAGCAAATGGGGGAATATATTGCAGAGGATTTTAAAAGGGTTAAGCTAAGTATGTCCGCTTTTGAGCTACTCAAGGTCCCAGCTATAAGAAATGAATTTGTTTAAATGAAAAATGGGACTCTGTCGGTCGCATCGAATCAAGAAACCCCAACCAAGGTCTCCTTCGAGGATCAACAAAATGAGCTAGTAGTTGAATAGGTTTTTAACAAGAAGGTTGACTTGCCTACGAGTTAGCAAAAAACAAGTAGTCCAACAAAGGAACTGATCATACACTAGCTCAAAGCAGAGGTAATGAAAAGGACAAAGGCCAAGTTGCCCAAGTGGATGTTTTTGGAGGATTGTTTCATAGGAAGTTTGAAACTCCTCCCTTCCTGACCACCATCCATGTGTTTGGGAAGAACCTCCACAATTGCTTTCTAGATTTAGGAGCTTCTACTAATGTCATTACCCTGAGTGTGTGCAAAGCACTAGGAATAGTTTCCAATCCCTTTTGACGTAAGGTAACACAACTTGACAAGATTGAGATCAACATATTGGGCAAGATTAACAAAATACCCACACAGCTTGCTACTAATCCCATAATTCAGCAAACCATTGACATAGAAGTTGCGAATATCACAGATACATATGGTATAATCCTAGGAAGGGATTTCACAAGAGCTTTAAATGGGTACGCTGCAATTGACTATTGTCATCTATGGTTGCCATGGAAGGGGATGCCAAATCAGATCTAGATTGACCGGGAGCCACAAATGAAATTTATGATCACAAAGTACAACAACACAAATGAATTATTGTTTGTTGAAACAGAATTGGGAAATTACTATCCAGTATCATATCTAAATAAGCAAGAATTCCTTGAAGAAGAAGGAACAAACGATTTTTTCCTTGTATTTTGCAAACCACCTAGTAATTTAGCTAATGCCTCTTAGAGCACTAAAGTGCTGATAGAATTAGACGATGAAGAATCCAGAGAGGGTGGTAATATTGGATTGCTCGATGGTTTCCAAGATTTCATGGAAAAATGCATATAGGACTAGATTAGTTTATGAGCCCAGATGAAATTTCAAGAACTCTTGCTACCTAATTGGTGCATGGTACATAATGCAATTCATTCAGAGTTTGAGTGATGTTTATGCTAGACAACAATTGAACATGTTAAAAGACATATCACTCTGAAGGAGGAAGCTGGGTCAAGACCGCTGGAATAGACACATTCCATCACTACACCTCCTCAAAAGGTTACTGAAATCAGGGCCCCATCGAAGGTGAAAATTGATTTTGGTGATTCTATGTGTGAGAATTCTCCTGGATGTTGGACGCTATGCTTTGATGGATCCAGATCCAAGCATGGGGCCAGAGGTCATTTCAAACTAATCAGTCCTAGAGGCAAGTCATACTTTGTTGTTCATAGGCTTCAATTTAGCAGAATATAGTAGAATATGAAGCCTTGGTCTTGGGACTCCTGATGGCATTAAGGAAATGTGTTAAAGTTCTGCAAGTTTTCAGGGATTCAGAGTTGGTCATAAAACAGGTAGGAATCTCTACTCCTGTTATGACCGGAGGCTCACCAATAATAGGCATAGGGTATTGGGATCTGATAGAAGGGTTAGATGCTGGTAATATCCAGCTGATCCCACGCTCTCAAAATCACACCACCAATGCTCTGGCATAGGCAGTAAGCACACTACAACCGCTATCCTTATCAAGCCTCAAAAAATTCACCATGGAACTCACCTTTGTTCCTTCCGTGCTAGACAATGTAGAAAATGTTTAGGTATTCAAGGATGGAAAACACATCTTGAATTTTATCACCAGTTTTGACGTGTTCGCTACTCAGATAATAGATGAGGTTGAACCTCAAGAGGCTGACCTGTATATAGAGGGGGTTATCAATATGAAGACCAAAACTATCCCGAGAGGGATGGTCCAATTGGAATGAATCTTTGACTTGGATCAAATCAGAAATCAGGATCAAAAGGCAAAGATAGACACCATTAGCAGCCAGTGTGATACCTACAACCTCAAAACAAATGGGAATGCAAAGGATGTATTTATTGGCAAGGTGTGTATGACCAAGGAAAGAAAAGTTATAGTTGGGGCTTTCTAGAAGTACCACGACATCATCACTTGGAGCTATGAGGATCTTAAAACATATGATACATCAATCATAATCCACACCATCCCTCTCAAACCGAATGCAAGACCATTTCGACTGTGACAATGCCCAATCAATTCTTTGTTGGAACCAATAATATACAAAGAAGTACAAAAATTGTGGTCAGACAAGATTATTTTCTTGGTTAGACATTCCACATGGGTGGCGAATTTGACTAGGGAAATCAGATTATGCATCAACTTCTGCAACCTGAACCAAGCCTCATAAAAGGATAACTATCCTGTACCCTCATTGGATGAAGTTTTGCAGATAGTAAACAGTTCTCAGATGATGTCCTTCTTGGATAGTTATTCTGGATATAATCAAGTCATGGTGCAGTATGAAGATCAACACAAAACAATGTTCACCACAAAATGGGGAACTTTCGCTTACAGACGGATGTCATTCAAACTCATCAACATTGGTGCCACCTTCCAATGCACCATGGATATTTATTTTAAGGACCTAGTTGGAAAGTGCATAATAATCTACATGGATGATCTAACAGTATTCTCAAAGCAGCAGAGTAATCATGCCGCTAACCTATGCAAAGTCTTTCAGAGATGCCGAGATTTTAGGGTCTCCCTTAATCTAAAGAAGTGCATCTTTGGAGTAACCGAAGGAAAGCTTCCTAGGAATGTCTTATCATATAAGGGGATCTCTATCAACCCTAATTGTATTAGATCAATCATGAAGATTCAGCTGCCAGGCAACCTAAAGGAGTAAAAATCCTTTTTCAGAAAGATTAACTTTGTCCGCAAGTTTATCACGGGCTTCACATAAATAGTCAAACCACTCAACGCCATGTTAAAGAAAGATGCCAAGGCTGAGTGGACCCCAGAAGCAAAAAAGGATTTTGAGGAAATCAAGAAAGCAATCATTGACGTACCTGTACTAGTCAGCCCCAACTACCTAAAGCCCTTCTATGTATATTCATTCACTTTAGATCACTCGTGTGACAATATCTTGATGCAGAAGGATGATGAGGGGAGCGAACATCTGATCACCTTCATGAGTGCCCCTTTGAAATATGTCGAGCTACGTTATCACAACATCGAAAAAAAATCTTATGCCCTTATTAAAGGGGTAAAGAAGTTCAAGCATTATATCTTGTGCAATAAAGTGTTCATCATAGTTCCTGACCCAATGGTAAAGACGTTGCTCATGCAGAACGAGTTGGGAGAATGAAGGGAAAAATGGATCGCCTTGCTGTAAGAATATGATATGGAAATCCAGCCAATGAGATTGGCAAGAGGGTAGGCACTTGCCAGAATGATGGCCGAAACAGTTATTGAGGCTAGGCCTAAACTCACAGTGCAACAATACCAGCTGGAGAGTGTCTCTCCAAGAGAATGGTACGACGACCTAGTGTATT
The DNA here is from genome assembly GCA_007115665.2 of Sequoiadendron giganteum. Taxonomy (NCBI): domain Eukaryota; kingdom Viridiplantae; phylum Streptophyta; class Pinopsida; order Cupressales; family Cupressaceae; genus Sequoiadendron; species Sequoiadendron giganteum. Next base: position 286,121,087 of record CM021110.1, on the reverse strand, counting down.
ACCTATTGAATCATAAATGTCCACCTCGATTGTAGGGGGTCCAAAAATGCACACTCAGACTAAAGAGCAGTAGTTACATGTTGCAAGGAGCCATATTGTACAAGAGGAATCATGAAGGTATCTACCTAAGATGCCTTGGTAAAGAGGAAGTTGATCGGGTCCTCAGGGAATTCCATGATGAGTTTGGATCTGGTCATGATTCTGGTCTTTCTATTGCACACCAAATATTGAGAGCGGGTTACTATTGGCCTACAATTTTCAAGGAGGCCCATAGTCACAAAAATACGTGTCACCCATGCGAAACTATAGCTGCCTGAGAAAATAATGCTACTATACACTTGTAGCCTATTTTGGAGGTAAGGTCATTCACACAGTGGGGTCTTGGATTCATTCGTCCGGTAAGCCCTCCATCATCTACTGGACACAGGTACATTCTAACCACTTCCTATTATTGTACTAGATGGAAAAAATCAATCACATGTATGCAATGCACAACTGAGGTAGTAACTAATTTTCTGGAGAGTTTTAATTTAAATAGATTTGGTTGTCCTTATGCATTTGTATGTGATAATGGTCCTACATTTGCTTATTTAAAATTTGCGGGTTGGGAATTTGATTATCCAAAGTGGATATAAAATCTAGTATTAGTGTCAAAGACCACTGGGGGCATAAGGATCCACACAGACTTTTGAGACCTGAACATAGCTTGTCCAAAGGATGACTTCCTACTGCCAAGTATTGACATGATCGTAGATCTAACAAAAGGACATTAGAGGTTATCTTTAATGGATGGTTTCTCTGGGTATAATTAGATAAAAATATCTCTTGATGATCAACATAAAATGACATCACTTGTGCTTGAGGGATCTTCTGCTAGAATTTCATGTGATTTGGTCTGAAGAATGCAAGAGCAACCTATTAGAGAGTGATGATAGCAATCTTCCATTATATTCTAAATATAATCATGGACGACTACGTGGATGATACTCTAGAAAAATCCATCAAAAGGGAAGACCACTTGCCAATCTTATGAAGGTGTTTGATAGGCTAGAACAGTATAACTTGAGACTCAACCTGAAAAAGTGTGTGTTTAGAGTAACATCCAAAAGGCTACTAGGGTACATAGTGTCAAGAAGGGGCATTGAATTAGATCCTACAAAATTTAAGGCCATATTAGAAATGTCTCCACCAAATACATTAAAACAATTGAGAAGTTTACAAGGGAAGTTGTAATCTATTAGGTGATTTATCACACAACTAGCAGACAAATGTCACCCTTTTACCCATCTCCTACACAAGGAAATCACAATGAAGTGGAATGGGAGATGTGACCAAGCATTCTAGCAAGTCGAAGAGTACCTACTAACTCCTCCAGTATTGATGCCACCTATTCTAGACAAAGAAATGATACTCTATATCTATAACACATGCAACTTTGGGAGCTCTCCTAGCATAGCTAGATGATAATAACAAAGAAAGAGAAGTTTATTACATCAACTGAACACTAGTGGGATACAATTTGAACTACTCAGCCATAGTAAGAGTTTTCCTCTCAATCATATTTGTGACACAAAAGCTAAGGCACTATATATTAAACAGACAAGTAAAGTTGATTTCAAAGGTAGATCCACTAAAATACCTACTAGCAAAAGTAGCTCTAACAACAAGAATTACTAAATGGGTAATGATTCTTAGTGAGATTGACATAGAGTACGTGGATAGAAGGGCCATCAAGGGAAAAATCATAGTAGACCAGCTAGTAAAGGAACCTATAAAGGATCATAATCCTCTCACAATAGAATTCCCAAATGAAATTATATTGTTGATAGAACAGAAAATACATTAGACCCTATGCTTTGACGAGTCCCACACTCAACATGGCTCTATAGTAGGTATCCTATCTCTCACACCATAGGGAGATAGTATATATATAATTTATTCTCCTTGCACAAACAATATCTAAGAGTATGAAGCTCTAATGATAGGGCTCAAAATGGCGATTGAATGGAGTATAAAAGAATTACAAGTCTTTGGAGACTCTCAACTAGTCATTAGACAAGTGAATGATGACTACCAAACAAAATTTGAAAAGTTGATGTCATATAAAATGATGGTGGATAACTTCAAGGAATATTTTGTCACAATCACTTTTGAATAGATTCCTAGGATCAACAACAGAGCAGTCAATGCCATGGAAACCGTAGCTTCACTTCTCAGTATTCCACAAAATATCTCAAAACATGAATTCCTTGTGTTTTCGTTGGTCCTAATTCCCCATGGTACTGTTGATGGTGTTTTTATGCACTTCTAAACACAGGTAATCCATAAGTGCATCACCTCTCTTGAAAGACAATCTTCCACAATTAGATTGCAAAACTCTATCCCAAGGTCTCTAATGCCAGGTCTTAATAGTGCTTGGAATATCTCAATTGTTTCATGTCACTTGTTGGAATCACAAGGTGGCCTTATGTAGATTAATCTAGAAGGGAAATTGAGTATGCAAATGGAGTCTCCAATGTGGGGAGGTTTCTGTACGTTTGTTGCAAGTTCAAACAACAATCTCGAACTCCATTTCTATTGAATTTGGCTTTACAATGTGCAATGAACCTTAGCATAGGTTACCTATTAAAAAAAAAAAAAAGAGCAGGGAAGAGAAAGGGTTCCTAGACTTGCAACTATCGATGAACAGTGATCATGAAGGTCTATGTTGTGGACAGTTTCCTTAAAACAAAATTTCACTTAACCAGAAATTTCACAGTATCATGAAACCTATGATATCTTATAAGGATTGCAGATAATTCATCGTTCATTCAACATACACATGTATGATCAAATATAAATTTTTAGAGGCACCTTTAAGATCAAATTCTAGAATAACTTTGAACAACCATCTCCCAAAAACAAATGACCAAAAGTATGGACGAGAAAAGCATCAACATAGTAGGGATTTCCACAATCAAGAACAACATTATTAAATCTACCAAAGTTTACTGAAAGGAAACTAGAGGAGAAAAGTAAATCTAACTAAATCTTTAACTTATAGGAGAAGAATCATGAAACATGAGAAGAAATCCTGAAATGCACCAAGTCAATGTATTTCTATAAAAATTTCTATAGCATGTATTTACAACACCTCAACTCTCTCAAAATAAGAGGAGGAGAACCCTATTTATAGTTCTCAAAAAACAAAATGAATGGCCAAGATATAATCTCATTATTTTTCCATTATTCACTTTACACAAGGGTTTCACCTACCCCCATATGCATTTCATTTTAAAATACAACTTTGTCGATATCCCTATTTTTTCTTCTAGTGGCAGCACTATAGCATCTTCATCTTCTTACTGATTGCTCTTTGCTACAATTACTATTTTATGAATTCTTCATCAATAACAAGGTTTCCTTCCCGCTTCTTCAAAGATGCATATTCCATGAACCTAAATCCACCAACAAGAACCTAATCATCATAATAAAAAAATTGCTTGATAGGAATCCTAAGGACTGGCATTTATGGCTTGGAGCCCGTCTTCCCCATTCATTTGAAGATCCCTACCCTCCAGTTCATCAATGTCATTTATGAAGGAGGAGACCGCAGAGAAGCTCGCCTTGCTAAGCTATTACACTTGGAAGAAATACGAGACCGAGCAATAGAAAATTTTTCCAAACATCATGGTGTAGTCAAAAGATGGTTTGATTGTCGAAAAAAAATCAAGGCTTTCTACATTTCCAATCTGGTCCTGTATTGGGACAAAGCCCATAAGAAGAAAGGGGGACACAACAAATTTGACAAGCTTTGGCTTGGCACCTTTCAGATTGCTGATATCCTTGGAGATAATTTTTTTTGCTTAAAGACCTTAACTAGTGAGGGCATCCCATTGCCTATCAATGGGAAGCACCTCAAGCATTATTTCCAGGCTTGAACTCTTTTAGAGCTATCCATGTAAATACCTATACATAGGTTAGGATAGGTTTCCTTGCTTTGCTGTCTTGTTTCATTATGTTTTTCTCATTTCCCAGCAGTGTTGTTTTGACCTTGGAAGAGCCTCCTTGTTTTCCTACGGTGGCCATACTTGGCTTGACGATTGGTTTTCCAGACTGCCTGCTCTTGTTTGTTCTCCAAATAAGACTTCAATCCATATTACTAATCTCTAAAATCCCCTTAAGTTGTGGTTTCCCTTGTTGAACTCTGAACTAATCTAGGATGGTGTCCCATTTGAATTTCCTATGTTTGTTATGGAACACACATCAACACATTTTTAAAGTTTCTAAAGAATTGCATGGTGATTACTGAAAAGGTTGGATAAGTGAAAAATCTAAAGTCTGCTCCAGTGACCACTATGATTTCCAAACCCATAGTGAGCTTCAATGCTTACATGGTTGAATAAAAGGAAAGAAAAGTACTGCAAAGAAAATATCAAATGAAAAGAACAGAAAGTGAAAGTAAACAATCACATGGGTGTGTGAATATCTCTACCAGGGCTATGGATGCCTAGCTAGTAGTAGAGCAATGTTCGCGGGGTCACAACGACAACTCCATCGAGGAAATGGACACTTGATTGGTAGCAAAGCAATATCCAGGTTACTTTTTGGGTCAGGCGAACCACGTAGCTTGTCCTTCCCAATCAGTAGTTGTCTATACAATCTCAAAGGAAAGGAAGACACCATAAAAACACTTCCATGATGATGTCATGGCACGATTCAAATTCACCATCCTTAACTTGTTCTTAGTTCAACCTTGGAAATCGGCTTCTAGTCTATGAAACCAGAGATCATAGGTTTAGAATGAATATTTATCTTCAGAACACCGGGAGCATTCTCCCAGCAGAGTTGCAAATTGTTGTACCTATGGCACACACAACCCATTTGGAAGGGGGAACCTCTCTTCTCTTTCACCTTGCCAGGTCCTGTTATGCCTTGCATAACCACCCCTTCTTTTGCCTTGGTCAAAATGGGTCCCCCTTTGTTGTTGTTTTAATTAAAGTATTGGACTCATTCTGTTTCCGACACTTTGATTATTTTTGTTTAAGCTGTCAGAATCAGAACCGAAACTGGATCAGGTTCTGAAAGTTCTTTTGAGACTTGTTTTGGTTCCCATCCTGACAGTCTTTTTCTTTTACCTTTGTTTTTGTCTTTAGCGGAACCAGAGCCAGAGTGGGTATTACGAAGGTCGTTATCAAAAATTGCAAAATCACAATCTATTCCGACCCCACCTTTGTTATTTTTATTTATGCTTTAGTCTTGGTCTTTGTGTTTTGTTTTATTAGGTCGGTCTTTTACTTTATTTTTTATGTTTGGTTATGCTTAGTGTTTTGTTGATGGAGTCGGAATGGGAATGGGAATGGAGTTTGGAGATTTCATAAATTTTTGGATCAATTTCCGTTTTGGTTCTGCCTCCGCCACCTTTTGATTGTTGACTTTTTGACTGAAGTGGCACTACAGAGAAGTGTTTGTTCTCTCACAGTTCCGACTCTGTCTTTACTGCGCTTTAATGCATTAATGGTAGTTGCTTGAGTAGGTAGAAATCAACATTTTTACCTTCATTAAGGGTTAAGAGAATCATTATTACTACTATTAAGAAATCAAAGAGCATGAAACAGTAGCAGTAGAGTTTGTTTTGAGTAAATTGATCGAGATAGAAAAGGGATATTGTGTGCAAATCAATTCAAAAGGTTAGCTTGGGTTTCTTTGCGTTTTAGGTAGGTTTCTTATCTTTGTTGTTCTTTATTTATTTGTGGTCGTGTTTGTGGTATTTTATCTGCTCGTAATTTTGATCATTTGGTTTTAATTGGATCTGCATTTCTTGGCATGATTGAATGAGTAGTTTCTTATTTCATATTGTTTTATTTTGACTTAGTTTTGTTTCTTGTACTATCATTTTGTTTCTTTCTATTTTTGGAGCATGGTCGCTTTCACGTCTTAATCGTGAGTGTGTCGTGTTGTTTTAGGTTTTAAATGATTTACAGTGAGGTAGATTAAAGATTTACAGTGAGTTAGGGTAGATTAGATTTATTGTTTACTTAGGGTTTTGTCGTGTGTTTTTATCTGGTAAAATGACATGGTTTAAACTCGTGCCCTAGTTTTACCGGGTTTGTTAGATTAGGGTTTTTGTATTGTTTAGTGATCACAGTTAAATAATTTTAAAATAATGGCCCTAAAATACAATTGTTCCCTATGGTCATATGAGTGTAGAGTTTTAAAGCCCCCTTTCCATTTTAAGCAACCTCAGTTTTAATCATGAAGTTATGTGTTAAATGAATAAAAATATTTGATGATGTCATGATTGACTTAAGGGGAGGTGGAATCAGAATTGGCTATGAACTTGGAAAATTTGTTTTATAAAAGTTACCAATTCTGTTTCTATCCCGTTTCTGGCTCTGCATACAATGGAAGTCTTCTTTGAAAAATGATAATAACTTGGATGGAAGCGGAGGCGGAGTGGAAATCGGATATGAAAATATGAAAATTTGAAGAAAGTCAAATCCCTTTTTCATTTTGATTCCGGTTTCGATTCCCATCCCAAGTCCGACTCTGAGCCTGTTCAGTGTTAAGTGAAGTATCTATATCGGTTTTAGTTCCGAGTCCGGCAGTGTTGTAAAAGAGATTGTTTTAGGTTGAGTTTTTGCCTGGTTCCGCCTCCGATAGGTATGATATTTAAAGAATGTTTTATGATGATATCTAAAGATCTAATTAGAGATTTGCTTGTAGGAGAATTGAAAGATGTCAGGAACATCAAGAGAGGCTGCTTGAAGGAACCAACCAGCTGGAACATCAAAGACAACACCAAAAATAAAGAAGGTAAAGTTAGAACAGCTACCTTATACATTGAGGTATGATCATAGGAGCCTGGTGGTGAAAGTGAGCAAGGTGGAATCAGACTGGTCAGATATCATGGATACCAATCTGGGCCAGTACAGCTTTGCAAAATTACATGAAAAAACCTTTGCCGAACGAGAAAATCTAACTGGAAGGACACAAAGAATTGTTGATTCTAGCTTGGCACATATTACGATGTTCCCTTTATCAAGTCAGTGTCGGGAGTTGATATTAATAGTAGCCAGTACTTACAATCCTGCTACAAGACTATGCATGGATTCACATAATAGGGTGATTATTGATCTTACTCCTCAAATGTTCCAAAGTATGTTTAATGTTTCGGTTCCCAAGAGCTTGGTGCAGCTAACTAAAGCAGAGGCATTGGAGAAATATAGCAATCATAAAGACACTAATAAGTCTCACTTAAACAACAAATGGTTAAAAACAGAGAAGAAATCCTTGAGCAAGCTTGCAGACTAGCCAAAGAGGGTAGATTTCAAGAAGGAGGTATCGGCCTTAATATTAATGTTGTCCAGAGTGTTTGGGAAGAGGTATACCTTCCACTTCAAGGAATGGATGTTTCATTTCATTCAAATACTCTTATAGGGTGACTATTAGTTTGATTGGTCAATGATTGTTTTTGATGCCATACATGATCAGCTCATAAGGATTAGACAGACTAAATATTTCTTCATGACTTCTTATGTGGTTTATGCTACAGCAAGATTGGGGATTTTCCCAGGTTTAAACAGAGTAGGTATAATGGGAGCCTTGGATGGGCAGAAGAAGGTATGGGAACATTATGATCAGTTATCTCTTCAAGTTGCTAAGCCTCATTTCAGAAGAGTCAATGATGCATTTTTATATGTGATCATCAACCAATTAAGTGGAGATGCAGGATACCAGTTAAGTCAAGAAGCTATGGCCTTTATTGCTGAGTGGGGATGTTGGTACATCCAGTACCCCAAGTTTACATACTTCAGGTTGGCTGGTTTTCAAGGTCATCCACATTTACTTCCAAGGTGCTGGAGTAACAGGATAGTGCTAATGGAGTTTGTATATCAAGCTATCAGAGTTAATGCCTAGTTTGGGATTAAACATAAAACTGGATGTCATAAATTTCCCATGAAGTTGGGTGAATATAATTGTCAACACTTGAGGGGAGAAAAGGTGGTTTGTAATGAGTTGATACAATTGAAATTAGGATTGTATACAGCTCGTAAATATTTTGATCCAAAGAAGAAGATGTATGCTTTATTGCCTTCAGTATTCACTAGGTATTTCAACTTTTTAGAAGATTTTTGGAGTGATCGGCAGGATGAGTATGATTTGAGGAAGAAGAACTATGAAAGATTGTTAGTTGCACTCATGGCAGAGTTAGGTGTTAAAGAAAATATTCCTGACACGTTGGTGGATGATGGAATTGTATTGGATCCTTCATATGAAGCTTTGAACATTGGCACCAAGAGCTTAGATCCAATTGAATGGGATGCTGAAGAAACAATTGACATTAAGAAAATTGCAAGGATAGTCTTGGATAGAAGTGTGCAATGGTTGATGATCAGAACTCAAGATTCTCAAGGACCAGTTCTTAAGAAGGGCAAAGGATACAAGAGAATCAACAAAAAGACACCTCCCAAGGAGCCATTAGAATTCCTTCCTCCGGATGTTGAATAAATAGGACTTGAGGTGGTAGATGATGAAGAAGAAGCACCAAAGGGAGATATTCTAGTAGGATCTATTGTCTCAATGCCCACATTGGGAGAATCATCCACACAAGTCCCACTTACAAGGAAGAAGAGTAAAGAAGTTCAGGAAGGAGCACTTCATAGCATGTCTGAGGCTGCCAAGGGGAAAGAGGTAGAGGATGAAATTCTGGAAGTAGAGACATATTTTGATGAGACTCTATCAAAGAAAGATTTGCAAGAAAACATGTCTCTAGATGAGGATATTAAGTAGATCTTAACACAAGAAGATCAGTGGAAGCTGTTTGAAGATGCTACAAGAGATTCTAATGCAAGGGCTGCAGTGGAGAAACAAAAGGAAATAGAAGCTAAAGTAGCAACTGATGCAGTGGAAAACCAAAGAAGACAACAAGCGAATGAACTTAAGGTCAAGGAAGAAAATGAAAAATTGGAATTAATACAGAAAATCCATGACCTTGAGGAGGAGAAATCAAGGAACCAAAGAGAAAGAGAAGTCTTAGCTGCCAAACTGAAACTTACAGAGGAAGCTCAACAGAAAGAGGAAGAAGTTGAAACTTTGAAGAAGAAAAGAGATGTTGAGGAGCTAATAAAGAAATAGCAAGCAAAAGAAGAAAAGGAAAAGGTAGAGAAACTCAAGGCATTAGAAGCAAAGAGGTTAGAGAAAGAGAAACAAAAGGCTTTGGAAAAAGAAATATTGGAAAGGGAAGTTCAAGAAAGAGAAGAAGAGGAAGAAAGGAGGAGAAAAGAAGAAAAGGATAAAGAAGAGGCTAAGAAGTTAGTGCAAATGCATGTACTACAAGAACAACAAGAGAAAGCAAAGGTTGATTCTCAACCTTGGGTAAATACTCAACCTCCTTCTACAATTGGTGCTTCCTCTTCTATGATGACTACTACTCCAATGGCTCCTACTTGGTCGAAGTTAGACCTGCAAAAAAGGGCAAGAACACCTCCGCAACCTCTCAATTGAGAGGACATGATGAAGAGGATTGAGCAGGAAAGGCCTAAGAAGAAGGCTAAAATTCTACATTCTACCAGACTCATAGATAAAGGGGAGATAGTTGCTGAATGTGCCATGCCTATGACAGAAAAGGAGGTAGGGGATATGCAGCTAACAGACTATCAACTGAGTACAGTCAATTTGGGAAGACCCACTAGAAATCAACAAATGAATTTAATTGATGTAGTGGCTTCAACAACTAAATGAAGAATGATAAAGGACAAGCAAAAGAAGGATGAGATTAAGGCTCAATTGGATCAGTTGCATTCATTCTTGAAGAGTGTTTCCTCTCCAAGGTCACAACAAGTAGCAGCCATTGCGACTCCTGTTTTGCTAAGCAAAAAGGAGGTAGATGATTTGGTGCAGTTTAGAGGTAAGGCGGAGATGGTAGACAAATGGATAGAAAAATTGAACTGAGAGGTAGGTGAGGTTTTAGTAAAAGGGTTTGAAGCCTACAAGGAGGCAGAAGGAGTGATAAAGGAGATGCATCAATACATTGAGGCATCAGAAAAACAAGAAGAAGAGTATAAGGAATATAGTCAAAAGTTATAAAAGGTAAATGCATTGCCTCTAACTATTTTTATAGAACAATCCATACTTGAGGAAGATGACAAAGACTTTGTGGAGAAGACTTCTCACATACTCAAGTTTAGGATTGGCTTTTTGAGCAAACACAAGGATGAATTGAGGAAGCAGTTAATAATTTGACTGAGCAGTTGGAAGAGTTGGAAGGAGTCATGGCCATAATTGTAGATGTGAATGTAATGAAAAAAGATGGCATGCCTTTGAGTTAGGTTAAAGAGAAATGGAATGAAATATTTCAAGGACTCATGCAAGAAAAGGATGATAAAGAAGATTTGGTAATAGATCGGCTTGTAGAAGTCAAAGAAGAGATAAAAGTTGCGGGGAGAGAATTCATGAAAATAAAGAGTAAGAAGGAATTTGCTATAGCAGAGTTGGATCGGATCAAATTTGAGGATAGCTAGATTGATGGGCCAGAGATGGATACATTACAACAAGTCTTCACCAGTTATGATGAGTTCATTGCGGATCCGGCTTCACATGCATGAATTCTTGCATGCATGATGTTCTCCTTCTTTGCATGTTGCATGCAACACTGAAATCTTTTTGAGCACATGACTTCCTCTTCTCTTCCATCTTCTATTTTTAGATTAAACTGAATGTTTTAATGTAGGGACTCAAGATCAAATTGATCTGAGTTTCCAAGAAATTTTAGTTCCTAAAAAGGTGGAATGCCTAAAATAGAAGTAGAGTTTCAACTTTTTTTTATATCTATAAATACCCAATGGGTATCATATTGTAAAGGTCAGCTAATTGAGAATAGAAATTGGCTTACCTAATGCTAGGAGATAGAGTTTTGTAGTGATCATTTCGTTGGAGATACATTGTTACTTGATCTTTTTATAGTTAATAGAATTACAGGTTTTTACACAATATGGAGTTTGAATTGAGTTGTTTTATTTGATAAGGCTGATAAGTTATAATCCATCTGAATGCCCGTGATTGTGCTAAAGCATGATAGTTTCTTTTGTGGTAAAAATCATTAGAAGAAACCAGATTTAAAGATTATCTTGTTAGACTGTCATTGAACTAAGTTTATTGAAGTTTTTTGATCTATAATCTTGATGATGAATGAATGTGTGTTGTTCTAAAATTCTTGAAGTATTCGTGATATTGTAAGTGAGGAATTAATTAAGTACCTAAAATGTATGCAATGGTATAGATCATTCTATAGATTGTGTCATCCTATGGTTTTCTTGATCTGATTGGAAGAGCATTCATTATTGGAGATATATGTTCGAGCATTAGATAAGGTTGATTCAAGTTTACTAGTTACCCCTTTATTCCATCTATTTTCTTTTGTTTAAAACCCATTTTCTTTATAGGAAAAGAGTCATTGCTTAAGTCTTTTATTACCAACACAGACCCCCTTGAATATTACAGTTGCATGAACCAATTGAGTGAAACCAGATAGTTGAGAACCAACTACGAAGACCTTGGGAGTTAGGCCACTATATGTTGTCTTTCTTTTTTAGGAGAAATAGAGTAGAAATATTTTGTTTTAATGTTGTTTGTGTAATTTTAACCATCAACAGGTCCTTTTTGTTTCACTTCATTTTGCGTGCCCCATTTTTTTGTGTCCCTAATGGTCAACACTTTTTCAAAAGTCTCATTTAAGGCTGACCAAATTTTTCCCCTTTGAAAATTGCTAAGTCTGGGGCCCTTTTGGGTTTTCACTGTCAGATTACCTTTCTGACATTCGTGGTGCCCTTCGGGCCTGACCCATTGGGTTTCCCTTTTCTGGATTCCCTTTTCGGATTTCTCTTGTGACTTCATCATTCTGAACGACCATCATTCAGCATCTTCCTAGACACCGAACCCTGGTGCTCCCTTCACCATCCATGTTGGTTGTCAAAATCTAACGGTTGTACCTTGCGGCAGTCCGGTCCTTTGAGCCTGACTCCCTAGGATGCCGTTCCTGGGTTTCCATGTTGTCTTTGTTGCTTCAAGCAGCTACCAGCCTTTGCCTTTCTAGACCTCAGACCCCAGAGGTCTCTTTGCCATCTACTTTTACTTGGTAGATTTTTTATGATGGCTATTGTCCAACGTCCTTCCGGACCTTGGGCCCTAGTTCCCCCATTGCCATCCTCGATATTTGAACTTACCTACTACAATTGCCACTATAAGAAGCATTTATTAGAGTGTTAATTTCACTTGGGGGCTTTTTAAACAAGTTTTGGCCTGTCATTTTCACACGTCAGGAGTCATTAGGAGTGCCTTGCCTTGTTTTCCCTTCGAAACAACATTTTGCCAGGGGAAGTCCAATCCTTCAGGTCTGGGTCATCCATTTTCCTTCCAAAAATATGATTATCAAGTGTTGGACTTTTTCTTAAATGGAAATTGTGGATCTAACCTTGATTTGCAAGAGTTTGTCCGAAGCTACATCCACATGTTTAATTTTACTAACTCTCGTCTTTTTGTGCAGAATTTATGGAATTTGGTAAAGAATCTTTCGGCACAGGCAAGGATAAAGGGAAGAGAATTTCCAAAGTGCCTTGAGGCAAGGAGGACAAGGATCAAATGAGGTACAAATTCCAAGGAGTGTCATTACACTCCAATGTCACAACTAGTTGGAGGGAGATCACAGAGACCAATATCGGACATGTCAATATTGACGATTTTACACGAAGAGTCTGATTAGAACGAAAAAATGGCAATGCAAGACTGATCAAAAGTAGTGAACTTGCTAAGGGTGCGGGTTTCCCTCCCACTTTGATCACCCCCAAATTGGTAATGGCTTGCAGGGAGGCATACCAACTTGAAACCAGAACAATTGTGGACAAAGATGGCAACATCTTGGTCAATATGTCCCCTCTCGGGATAACGAAGACCTTCCACACACTCATTTTCGGAAGAATGGAGACCCCAAATATTTAGGGGTGCAAAGCATTGTGGGATGGGGATCCATTCAAGTGCAAAGAGCTGATCAACAAATATTGGTTGAAAGATAGACGAGGAAATATCGCCAAGGTTCCTCAAGAGCTCTTCCGTAGTGACTTCTTTGAGGACTATCACGATCTGGTTACCCTACTAAGCAAATTCATGGGCCTCCCTACTATGGCTTTCTTCCAAGAGTGTATGTTTTATTACATTCAAAAAATTCTTCGTGTGGATGAGACTACATTCTACTGGGGGGAAATAACCAACAATTGCTTCCATGAGCAATTCGCTAATGTGAAGAAGACATCCAAGTTCTATATGACATCCTATTTGCTGTATTCACTTGCTAACTGGTGGTATTATAATGGATTGTTTATGATGCCCAATGAGATGCAAGGAAGAGAGCTCAAACCATATGACAAGTACGCTCAACTGTAGTATACAAATTTCAAGAAAGACTAGTGCAAGGTGAACGATGCCTTCATCACCTAAATCATTCGACTACTTGGAAGTGATTTTGAGAGAAGAGTCTCTCATAGTGCTAGGGCCCTTCTCAAGCACTAGGCCTTCCTATTTATCCAATTTCCCAAGTTCACCTACATTCACACCTACGGATTCTCTGAAATGCCAAATAAGTTGCCCTGGTACCCTAATGACTGGGTTATACTATTAGAACTATCTCGGTAGCTGCGACATATACATAAAATTCTAAGCCATAAGCATCTAGAAAGGACCCCTTATCCCCTTGGAATTTTCTAGGGAATGTTCCAAATTCATACTTCCCAATGCGTAGGCAATTCAGACAAGGAGCTGGCCGATTACCACTTTAAACCACATACGGCTAGACCACAAATGGATCCATACAACCACATCAGAAAAGAACTTGGACTAGAGTATGCCCATCTCCACCATGTCAAGGATTTGTGGGCTAATTTCAAGGATGATCTTGAAGTACGGGTACATCATTATGTGCATATGACCACGTACTTCATAAAGAGGGTGAACCTATGTCCGGTCCCAAATCAGCTTGATGAAGAAGAAGGTACCATGATCAACCCAAGATACAGTGCCACTGCAAATCTACCACTGCCTTTAATTTATTGGGACAAGCAAGAGGTTGATGACCTTCACATTCTCACCAAACCCATTGAGGCCCAAACGAAGGCATGGATCAATGGGCAGGTTGCTTGACTGAAGAAATAGGGAGTCACCTTAACCTTCAAGGGGCTCGAAAGTAATCCAAGTGGTTCTGGTGGTGCGATGACTGCTACTACAACTAGAGAAACATCCAAGTCTCCACCATCCATCGAGTCAAAGAAGAGAAAGGAGGTTGATGAGCAGCAACCCAACCCAAAAGTGTATGCTACAAAGGCCTCAGAGGGTGAGCTTCCTAAGAAACATAGAAGAACATGTAGCTCCACTGAGATGCCGATGATACCTGAGGATCTGCTCCACGAGGGCATGGAGATGGAAGCTGACCAACTAAGATCTTTTCCTGCTTCATCTATTGTTGCAACCACCACTGCTATTGCCACCACTTTTCCTATCCAACACACAATAGTTGCATCCTCTCCTCTTGCAATGGACATTGCTATCCGCCTCACCTCCACTTCTCCCATCACATAGGTTATTTTGGTGGATTCATCCTCCGCCACTACCTCATCGATTTAATTATCCTCCATGTCTCCCTCTTTCCTGACCTCCACCTCTACTCCTGCTATACCTACCCTCACTCTCCCATAATCCTTTGTGAAGTATATGCAGAATGTGCCATCTGAAATTTTGGGAATCCTTGTGAATCCAATGGTGCAAGCTACAATTGCCTAGGCGATGGTTGACACCCCAGCTCTTCCTCCTCCTACAAAGCCACCTAAAATGGAGGCCACAATGCAAATATCTCACGAGCTAAAATAACAACAGCTAGAGGCAATGAAGGTACACAAAGACAAAGAATTTGAATATCATGAGCACCCAGTGTTTGAGCATCGGGAGATCGATGAGGTAACTTATGAATCTTCCAGCAAAAGTAGTGAGGGTTTGGGCACAAACATAATCCAAGAGATAGTTGATCTTGAGCTTGATACCGAATGGGCCAAGCAACTAAAAGAAATTGAAGATAAAGAGGCTAGAAGGTAGCCCTTAATTGAAGAGAGGGTTGTAGCTCTAGAGACTGAGGGTAGTGGGTCTCTTGTGGAGGGACAAGATCAAACCCTTGAGCATGATGAAGAAACATCCTCCCACGAAGATAGACAGGAGGATAAATCTGAGGAATATGGGCATGACCATGAAGAAGAAGAGGATGTTGAAGGGGAGGACCACCCTGATAAAAAAATACCCACCAAGTCTCCTATCACACGTATAATTCTCATCCAAGATTCTGATGAGGAGAAGGAAGATAAAATAATTGAGCAGGAGGCCCTCGGTGACAAGGCCATTCAACTCAGGGTGGAGGACAACAAAGAGCAGTGTGAATCACCTAAGGGAAGGTCCCCAATGCTTGACTAGCTAGAGAGGTAGCTAGAAAAGAGGACTCCCACTCCAAAGGATCTGAAAGCTAGACTTGAGGCAATATTGGCTAGAGCTTAGATTAGTACCAAGAAGGAGAAGAAGCCTAGAATCAGATCGAAGGTAACGATGGATGCCTCCGGATCTAGATTTGTTCAAATAGATATGCCAGTGGTTGGAGAACAAGGAATAAGCTACAAAGTTTCCACCATTGACTTGGGGGTAGCCACCAGGGAGTAGAAGGTTGACCATCTCCAAAATCAATCACTACGGTGATGCACCTCATTCGGCAAGATAAGGTTTCAAAGGAGGAGCTCAATGTGCATGTGGCTGATTTGACAACCTATATTCAGTAGTGGTCATCTCTGGAGGAACAATCTACCACATCATTGGCCTTGCCATAATTGTTGTCCCCGAAACAGATCAGAAAGCTAGAAAGGAGGAGGAACTTGGATAAGACCACCAAACACTGGTTCCTGTAGGTCTTGGACATTGGCAACGCATGCATCAATTTGGTTGTCCGAACAACAAACAAGTTCCTGGAAGTAAAAATGTCTCTTGAAGGCACAAGGTGAATCTATGATGGGTTCTTAAAGAAATATTAGATTACTTATCCGAAGATCGAACCCATCCTCAGCCTGCCAAGCACGATTTGGGAAAAGGAGTTTTCCTTCAAGGACAATCACCATTGGTTGATGGTCATGTGGAAGTGGGACTTAAATCACCGAAAGGAGACTCCGGAACAGGTCCTAGAGGGAGCAACTTTGGATATTGAATGGGCCAAGGAGGCCAGAGGAGATTGTTTTTGATACCTCAAGTTAATGACGAGGTACGAGATGCCTACTGTCAAGATCAATCTAGAGAGCATCAAGCCTCACTTCTGAAAGAGGATGGAGGATGGAATGTCAGTTGACGTTACCACAGATTTTATGAGCTTCGCTGCTTGGGATTTCACCCAATTTGAGATTTTCAAGGACCACGTTGCCAAGTACAATGAAGACTGGGAAGAGCTTGTTACTAATTCTAAGGAATAGAGCTACCAAGTGTTGAAATCTGATATCATTGAGGTTGACAAGCTTCGACTAGTGATCTTGAAGTTCATGCAATATGCAACTTTGAAGAAGTGGGAAGGAAACCCTATTAATGATGAAGAATTCCTAAAAGAGTAGCTATAGCAAAGGGAAATCAACAAGAAGATGAAGATGGTACAGTGCTGCCACTAGAAGAAAAAATAGGGATATGGACAAAGTTATATTTTGAAATGAAATAAATTTGGGGGTGATGAAACCCTAGTGTAAAGTGAATCTTGGCCACACAATGAGATTATATCTTGGCCATTCATTTTTTTTTTTGAGAACTATAAATAGGGTTCTCCTCCTCTTATTTTGAGAGAGTTGAGGTGTTGTAAAGACATGCAGCAGAAATTTTAATAGAAATACATTGACTTGGTGCATTTTAGGATATCTACTCATGTTTCATGATTCTTCTCCCATAAGTTAAATATTTAGTTAGATTTACTTTTCTGCTCTAGTTTCCTTTCAGTAAACTATGGTAGATTTAATAATGTTGTTCTTGATTGTGGAAATCCCTACTGTGTTGATGCTTTTCTCATCCATACTTTTGGTCATTTGTTGTTGGTAGATGGTTGTTCAAATTTATTCTGGAGTTTGATCTTAAAGCTGCCTCTAAAACTTTATCTTTGATCATACATGTGTATATTGAATCAATGATGAATTATCTGTAGTCCTTATAAGATATCATAGGTTTCATGATACTGTGAAATTTATGGTTAAGTGAAATTTTGTTTTAAGAAAACTATCCACAACATAGACCTCCATGAACACTATTCATCAGTAGTTGCAGGTCTAGGAACCCTTTCTCTTCCCTGCTCTTTTTTTTTTTTAATAGGTAACCTATGCTAAGGTTCATTGCACATTGTAAAGCCAAATTCAATAGAAATGGAGTTCGAGATTGCTGTTAGAACTTGCAGCAAACGTACAAAAACCTCCCCACATTGGAGACTCCATTTACATACTCTATTTCCCTTCTAGCTTAATCTACATAAGGCTGCCTTGTGATCCCAACAAATGACATGAAACAACTAAGATATTCCAAGCACTGTAAAGACCTAACATTAGAGACCTTGGGATAGTGTTTTGCAATCTGATTGTCTTTCAAGAGAGGTGATTCACTTACAGATTACCTATGTTGAGAAGTGTATAAAAATACCATCAACAATACCATGGGGAATTAGGACCAACAAAAACACAAGGAGTTCATATTTTGAGATATTTTGTGGAATACTGAGAAGTGAAGCTACGGTTTCCATGGCATTCACTGCTCTGTTGTTGATCCTAGGAATCTGTTCAAAAGTGATTGTGAAAAAATATTCCTTGAAGTTATCCACCATCATTTTATATGACATCAAATTTTCAACTTTTGTTTGGAAGTCATCATTCACTTCTCTAATGACCAGTTGAGAGTCTCCAAATACTTGTAATTCTTTTATACTCCATTCAATAGCCATTTTGAGCCCTATGATTAGAGCTTCATAATCTGAGATATTGTTTATGCAAGGAAAATAAATTCTATATGCCTTGGGTATACTATCTCCCTATGGTGTGAGAAATAGGATACCTACTCTAGAGCCATGTTGAGTGTGGGACCCATCAAATCATAGGGTCTAATGGCTTGTCTATTCTTTCAACAATATACTTTTATTTGGGAAGTCTATTGTGAGAGGCTTATGATCCTTTATAGGTGCCTTTACTAGCTGGTCTTCTATGATTTTTCCCTTGATGGTCCTTCTATCCACATACTCTATGTCAATCTCACTCAGAATCATTACCCATTTAGTAATTCTTCCTATTAGACCTACTTTTAATAGTAGGTATTTTTGCGGATCTACCTCTGAAATCAACTTTACTTGTCTATTTAAGATATAGTGCCTCAGCTTTTGTGTCACAAATATGATTGAGAGGAAAACTCTTACAATGGGTGATTAGTTCAAATTGTAGCCCACTAGTGTTTTGTTGATGTAATAAACTTCTCTTTCTTTCTTATTATCATCTAGCTGTGCTAGGAGAGCTCCCAACATTGCATGTGTTATAGACACAGAGTATCATTTCTTTGTCTAGAATAGGTGGCATCAATACTGGAGGAGTTAGTAGGTATTCTTTGACTTTCTGAATCACTTGGTCACATCTCCCATTCCACTTGAATGTGATTTCCTTGTGTAGGAGATGGGTGAAAGGGTGACATTTGTCTGCTAGTTATGTGATAAATCACCGAACGGATTGCAGCTTCCCTTCTAAACTTATCAATTGTTTTAATGTATTTGGTGGAGACATTTCTAATATGGCCTTCACTTTTGTAGGATCTAATTCAATGCCCCTTCTTGATATTATGTACCCTAGTAGCCTTTCAGATGTTACTCTAAAAACACACTTTTTCAAGTTGAGTCTCAAGTTATATTGTTCGAGCCTATCAAACACCTTCATAAGATTGGCCAAGTGGTCTTCCCTTTTGATGGATTTTCCTAGAATATCATCCACGCAGTCTTCCATGATTGTATGTATAATATCATGGAAGATTTCTATCATCGCTCTCTAATAGTTTGCTCCTGCGTTCTTCAGACCAAATCGCATGAAATTCTAGCAGAAAATCCCCCAAGCACAAGTGATGTCATTTTATGTTGATCATGAGGAGATATTTTTATCTGATTATACCTAGAGAGACCATCCATTAAACATAAAATCTCATGTCCTGTTGTTAGATCTATGATCATGTCAATACTTGGTAGCAGGAATTCATCCTTTGGACAAGCTTTGTTCAGGTCTCAAAAGTTTGTGTGGATCCTTATGCCCCCAGTGAGCTTTGACACTAATACTAGATTCGATATCCACTTTGGATAATCAATGGGTCTGATGAAACCCACATCTAGTAATTTCTTTAGTTCTACCTTTACCAACAATGCTATTTGAGGATGCATTTTCCTTAGTTTTTGTTTGATGGGTTTTTCTACAAGGACTATGGCCAAATGATGTACAACTAATGTCAAATCTAGTCCAGGCCTGTTAGTGTAATTCCACACAAATTTTATATTCCTATCATTGATGAACGTTGTGAAGTTTTCTTTCTCTTTAGGATCAAGTGATGTCAAATTGGAATGTGATCTTTAGGTTCTCTACTATGCCAACATTGATGGATTCTGCTTCTTCTACTAGGAGCATTGAATTTTCTCGATATTCATATATGGGGAGATTGAACCCTCCATCTTCGGGTTCCTTGATGAGGTTTTCACCCTCAGATTCATCCTTTATTTTCTTCTTTTTAGGATTTGATATTGCCACATTGTGGTTTTCTCTAGGGGATATCATTTTGATCTTTATAATATCTTTTTCATTTTTGCGACTAGAAGATACAATCTCCCCACCAAAGTATGCATCTTGTTCAAGCTCCATGAAAAATATTTTTCTATGATCTCCTTCTGGTATGTCAATTCGAAGTCCCATTAACTCTATGATTGTTTTATCATTTTAGAATTCATCTAGAATAGGTGTATGATGTTGTTGGTCAAATCTACCAATTGTGGGTAGTAGAGGGGTAGGCTATCATCATTATCCATAAAGCTTATTGATTTTGTAGGGATGGTTAATATGGATTTGGCATTGTTTTTCCATTAGGTGTCTAGGTCGAGTAAGGACTGTACTAATTTTAAAGCTTTCAAACAAGTCCTCGATGGGTAAATTATTGTCTATGCAATGGTATGTATCCAATGTCTTAAAACTAGCAGAAGATGCTCATTTCTTAAAAGAGGTATGTCCAATTTTTGGTGTAACCACATCTTTTGAATCATAAGCTAGTCCCATATTTTTATCTATGTTCCACTATTATGGGCTCCCATCTACCTTGTTTGTGTATTTCAAGGGCTCCTATTCCACTGTATCCCATTTGTTTAGCTAACTAACTGCCTTTACTACCAGGGTCAATTATAAGGGTTTGTGGTTGTTCTAGCTCCTTTTGGTCCTCTTTGTAGATCATTGATGATAAATATTCTTGAAATATCTCTTCATCCTTCATATATCCCCACTTGGTGAAAAATAAGGGTTTGGCTATCACTTGTACTGTTTGAACATATTTGATCTCCTTCGGGCCTCCATATACCTTTGGTATTGGTGGAAGCATGCCAATGCATAATATCTGGTTGAAGTGATAATTCCCATTACCCCTATCAAGTACTTTAACCTTGCTTTCCTTTTTTGATTGCTCACTTGATGTTGGTTTGATTGAAGTTGTTGGTAGTGTGGAAGGGTCAACTTATGAGAATGAATGAAAGAATATGTCATTTCTAGGTATACACTTGATTTTATTATACTTCTCTAATTGTGCACAAAAGTGGAAGGGTTCGAGATCAACATATAATGTCACCTCCTTTCCTTCATGAGGAAACTTTAGACATTGGTGAAAGGTTGAAGGAACTTCTTGTAATGCATGAATCCAAGGGCATCCTAGGAGGAGGTTATAAGGTAACTCATGGTCAAGTACCTGACATGTAGTTTCTATGGTGACTGGTCCTATCTACACTGGTGTCTTGATTGTCTCTTCTAAGTTCCTTTCAAGGTCATCATAGGCCCTTATAGTAATGCTATTTTCTTTGTCTATCACATTGTTAGAATATCCCAACTGTTTCATGAATTTCAAGGTACAAATGTTCAGATCTGCACCATTATCTATCAACACTGTCTTGAGCATATTTTTATGGACATTAAGCTCTATATAGAGGGCTTGGTTGTGGAAAGACTTTTGTGGAAGGTCTTTCTCAGAAAATACTAAATGGTGATTGGCCTTGATTTTTCCAACCATGGCTTGGAACTAATCTGGATTGAGGTTGTTAGGGACCAATGCTTCTAATTATTTTTCTAGTATCTCCATATGTGTGGGTGATATTTTTAGTAGTTCTAGGATTGAGATCAAGGCAAGAGTATTCTTCATCTTTTCCATAATTTTGTAGTCATTTGATGGCTTAGCCAAGGGCTTAGGTGGGGTTCCCTATATTGTAACTCTCTCTCATCAGGTAGTTACATTACAATCATTATCTCTACCTCGTATAGTCACTACATCTACCCTAGGGTCATCTACTTGAGAGAGGGTACCTAGAACTATGTCACCATAGGTGTAGTTAGCATTGTGGTAGTCTTGGTCCTTTCCTTTGTAATTTTTACTAGCATGGTTTGGAATTGGATTTGTGTATATCTAGAGGTCTTTGTTTCTAGGATGATGTTCAAGTTTTATGTTTTAGATCATGTCTTTGACTCCTCTTTTCAGTAAATGCATATGAATATTATTTTATGCCATTGAGTGAATCATTTAGATTTTATCTTTATTTCCTTTCATTCTGAAACATAGCAAATTATTGAATGGGCCCTTAGATCGCATCCACCAAGATAGGTCTATCATGCCTCACATCTAAGTCTTGGGGCATTGCCCTAGTTAGATAATTTTATCTTTTATACCAACTTTCGTATCCCATTCAAAACCCTAGTTATAGAAGAGCCTTCTTTAAAATCTAGAGGCTACTTAGATTAGCGTAATAGGTCCCCCCTTTAACTGAGTTTCCTATAGATGTCTGTTACCTTGCCAATTTTTGGCATCAACAATTTTTTTTCTTTCCTGGCATGCCCGGTGGGACCACTTAAAAAATACCAAATCAAAGAGGTGTATAGGTCATCGGCCTATTACTAGGTAACAAATTGCAAAAAATCCTAGCTTGTTAGTGCCTCCACTCATAACAACACATACCCAAACTTGCCCAGTAGATATTTCTGATCCCAGCCATAATGTTGATCATAAACCAAAATTATGTGGCTTGGGACATCAAAAGCCCCCTTGTAGCCTTAGTTGCACCTGTTGTGTGGGCCCTTATCCTAGTCTCTACTCTCAAAGCTATTCCAAAGTTTACTAGAGATGGCTTGAGAACACCATCTGAACATCTGCAAGATGTTGCAGATATGTTTCTAGTGCATGGACTTACAAATTAGAATATAGCATTGAGATTGCTTGCTACTTCTCTGCGACGAAGAGCACTAGATTGGAATCGCACTCTACCAGCTAATACTATCGGTACTTGGGATGATCTAGGGGATCACTTTTATGAAATATTTTCTAACAACGAAGATAGGTCTTCGCTATATCACTAGCTATCAATGATCACGTGAGTCCCCTCTAAAGCCATGACCGATTTCAATGCTCGATTCCACACAACATGGCAGAGGATCCAAAATTCCATCCGACTGCCATTGAGTTGGCATTTATGTTTTACTTAAGGTCCACCAATGCCGACATCTCCATGATGATCCAGTCTCTCGACTGAACCACGTTACTAGATGTATACAACATTGCAGTTAAGGTGAGGAACAACCTAATTGCCATGGGGAAGCTGCCACCTCGGCCCATTATGCTGATATTCCTTGAAATATCAATTTTTTCTCAAGATATTCCATCTACCAATGCACCCATGTCACCCCCATCTATGTATACATATCCGAGTGCACTCCAAAATACCATTTCTACATCCAACACTTCAAAAGATGAGATGAGCGATATAAGGGAGATGTTACAAAACTTGACAAACAAAGTAACCACTATCAAGTGTAACCAAGCTACCGCTTTGAGATCCTCCTATCAAGGCTATCAAAGAAACAAACCCTCCTACCAAAAAAACCAATATGCACACACGACTTTTCCAACTTAGACAAATCATCAAAAAGTGTCACTACCGACTCTGCTTGGGTCGGCTCAAACTAGTACAAGAAGAGAGTTGACCATAGGGTAAACAAATCTCACCAAAGATTTCAAACCATGGTTCTATCCCTACGATGATGCTCATATGCCTCAAAATTATCTACATGCAAATTTGTATCAAAAATTTGTGGAGCAATGCAACCAAGGCATGTCGACAAATTTAGGATACACATAAGCCTCTCCCCAAGCAAAGAATGTGGTTCTCACTGCATAGATGTAGGGAATTCCCTTAGAGCAAGAAGATGAAATAGCCCCTGACCATTCTCTCCTCTCATTCATGGAAGGGGAGGAAGCAGTGTTCACTTATGAAACATCTACAACAGCGACACTGCAAGTACAGTCCGACAACAACACTCGGTCAAACAAAATATTTACAAGAGAACCGGTCACCCCACAGCCTAGAAATGTCTCGAACCAACCCTCTGGCCCTTGCACAGTCACTCCACAACAAGTCACTTCACAACCACGCAAGGATATTATTATCACCAAATAAAAGGAGCAGAAGCCTCCAAATTTGACACCCTTCAACGTGGTGGAACAATTGAAGAAATCTTCTACTAATGTAACCCTTTGGGATATATTAGCCATTCCAAAGCAAAATTCATTACTACAGAAGGCCCCGCAGAAAGATATGACTAAACAGTTAATGGGAAATAATCTCGAAAACACAATGGACTCATCGCCCCTAGCCAATGTTCTTGTGAATACTATGAAAGAGGCTCCACGTCAAGCCAAAGAAGAAAAACCAAAAACTAAACCCTTTTTCTCGACTCTCATTATGGGGAAGAAACTACTGCAAAAATCCATGATCGACTCTAGTGCCAGTACTAAAGTCATGCCCAAGCAGATAGTTGAAGCTTTAGAGCTTAGCTATGAACCCTTAAAAAGAGGAATTATGTATTTGGATGGGAACAAGGTCAAAATTGTAAGCCTCATTAAATACCTCCCCTTGACTTTTTTTTCCTATCCTAGCATCATAGTGCCACAAGATACCATGATCATTGATGTCCCTCCCATGTTTGGCCTCTGCCTATCCTGGGAATTCACTTCAAAGATAGGTGAATACCTTTCTTTAGATTGGTCCCACCTAATTTTTAAAAACTAAGCACAGGTCCAAAATGAAGATAATATCAGAACCTCTACACACAAAACATCCAGCTAACGAAGCCATGATCAACTTTAGAGATGTCGATACCTCTGCCACCAAAGAAGAATCTGATAGTATAAAGTTGTCAAAACATGAGTAGGAAACCAAATATAGAGCTGATCCAAAAGAAGTTTTCTTGACCGAAAATGTGGGCACCAATCCTTTCAGAAATTATCATGCTACCAATTTGGCCACTTATGTCATCTATGATGAATTTAAAGAGTTCCCGAGGGTATTACAGGACTCTACATCCGAACAAGCCTCAGAGCTTTGGACACTACACTTCGACGGTGTGAGATGCAAAGTCGGTACAGGAAACACTATATGCTTAACGTTACCATCCAGTGAGAAGATCTTCAGGGTGTTCTAATTTTAGTTTCCTTCTTCAAATAATGAAGCTAAATACAAGGTTCTTGTGCAAGGACTAAGCCATGTAGGATGCATGGGTATCAAACAATTAATAGTGTTTAGAGATTTTGAACTTGTTATCAACCAAGTCATAAATATCTCCACTATAAAAAAATTATTTATGTGGTCCTATAGGCATAAGGTTTGGGACCTCATCAAAGGTTTCAAAGCTTTTAACATCCATGTTGTGCAAAGGGAGTAGAATTTAGATGCGGATTGCATGGTCACGATAGGATATTAAGTTGATCCTATCTCTGACTTAGTTGAGAATGTGTAAGTTGTACAAATAATCATCTTACCTTCCATTCCTGACAATAATCAGAGCTGGAAAGTATTCAAAAGTGATGAACACATCACCTCATTCATTCAATAGTCTGGAGAGTTTGCCGATTTGTTTTAGCCAAAAAATGAAGAAGCATACGAAAGACATATCATCTAGTTGAAATAAAATAAGCTTCTGAAAGGGTTGGTCACTCTTGAATTTTCTTTTTACTATGATGACACAATAAATCATAAAAGAAAATGTGTACACAACCAAGCAGATTACACCAACCTAGAGGTCAGAAGTGGAATAAAAATTAAAGTCAGAAAAGAAGTCCTGTAGTATGATAAAGATAGGCTCATACACTTATGCAAGAAATAAAAAGGTGTAGTGGCCTAGTCGTATGATGACCTTAGGGGGTATGATCTTGATATCATCAAACACACCATCGAAATAACAAAAGGTGCTAAACTGGTCCGACAAAAATAGAGGCTTGCTAATCCAAAGATTGAAGCCTTAATGACACAAGAGCTGGAAAAGTTGATCCAGTCCAAGATTGACTTTCCAATCAAGCACAACATGTGGGTATCCAACCTCATTCCAGTCCGAAATAAAAATTGATACATTCGTCTTTATTATGACTTTCATGACCTAAATAGGGCATCACTAAAATACCACTACTTACTACTTTCCATGGAATCAATCTTGTAGACTGTGGAAGATTCAAAGATGTTTTCTCTATTAGATGGTTTCTCAGGCTACAATCAGGTTCAGGTTAAAGTAGAATATCAACACAAGACTAAATTCACCACCAAGTGGGGAACATTTGCATATGCTAAAATTCCTTTCGACCTATCAAACGCAGGGACTACCTTCCAATAGGCAATCAATATCTCCTTTAGCGAATTGATCAACAAAATAATCCTCATCTATTTAGATGATCTGACTATATATTCAAAATTTAAAGATGACCATTTTGATCATTTGGAGAAGGTTTTCAAAAAAATTCAAGAACTCGGGGTGTCTCTGAACCCAAAAAATATGTTTTCGGAGTACCGCAAGGAAAATTGTTGGGGCATGTAGTGTCCCACAAAGGAATCACTATTGATCCTGAAAGAGTAAAAGCAATAAGAGAACTTCCTCTTCTAGTAAACAAGAAAGGTGTACAATACTTTTTGGGAAAGGTTAACTTTGTAAGCAAGTTTATCTATGATTTTGTAGGAATAATTAGACCAATCAGCTTGATGCTAAAAAAGGACCAATTGTTCAAATGGACAAAAGAAGCAAGGGAAGCCTTCAAGAAGGTGAAAGATGCTATTTGTTTGGCTCCTGTGTTGGAAAATGCTAACTTGTCAAAAGACTTCATAATGTATGGTTTTAGCAGCAATACAAGCATCACCACTGTTCTGATTCAAAAGGATGATGAAGGAAAAGGAGAACACCCCATAGCATTCCATTCCCAAACTTTCAAGGAGTATGATATGAACTATAACTTCATTGAAAGACAAGCTTTCACAATTGTGAAGGGAATCAAGAAGTTCTGACACCTTATAGCTTTCACTAAAGTAATTTTTTATGTCACACATTAAAGTGTTCGAGAGTATATCATGGAAGGAGAAATCACCGACAAAAGGGCCAACTAGATCACTAAGATCCTAGAATATGACATTGAAATTAGGCCTACAAATATTGTTAAAGGAAGAGGGTTGTGCAAATATTTGGCACATGACAAAGAGATGGAAATTGAGGAAGAACAAGCAAAGATATTCCTAAAAAACAAGCCTGAACCTAAAGGTTGCTGGCTGGCGGATAGGGTAAGATTTATGTGCACTGGAAAGTATCCATCAGGACTTCTGTCTCAAAGAAGGAGATTTTACCGGCTGCAAAATAGTGGGTACTCACTTATTGAAGGGATCCTTTTCAAAAGGAATTTGAATGACGTATTGTTGTGATGCATCACTATGGAACACGCAATGAAAATTATCAACTCCTTCAATAGTGGCCCGAAACGCAGACATTTCTCTACAAAGAGCACCATTATCAAGATTTTGTGTGCTAGATACTTCTGGCCTACATTTGTCAATGACTCCTACAAAATGATAAAAGCCTATAAAGAGTACCAACTCTACATAGGGAGAAGAAATAATTTTTCCATGCCTCTCAATCCAATAGTAGCAGATGAGTCATTTGCGTAATCGGGACTAGATTTCATCGAGATCATCAACCTTGCCTCTAGTGCTAGTCACAAGTGGATTCTAATAGCCACTGAATATTTCACAAGATGGACCGAAGCCATACCCCTGAAGAATGCGAAGAAAGAATAAATTGTAGATTTTCTTGTAGGGTTGGTGATTGGATTCAGTGCACCCAAGACTATCATCTCAGACAATGCCAAATGTTTCCTAGGGTCCAAGGTAAGTCAGTTCACATTAGAACATGGAATATTTTTGAAAACATCCTCAAACTAGTACCCGTAGGGAAACAACCTAGTTGACTCAACTAATAAGAAACTCGTCTAACTCATCAAAAGGATCGGTTTAGATCATGAGAGGAAGTGGCATAAAAATATTCGAAAGACATTATGGGAAGACCACATAAATCCTAAGAAAGGCTTGAAGCCTTTGTCATACGAGCTATTATATGGGAAGGAGGAGTTGTTACCAATATCTATAGAGCTACCTGTGCTACAACTACTCAAGTATCTTGAGATTGAAGAAAATGGAGCTATGGAAGTTCAGTTAGCTAAATTTCTGGAGGTACAAGAAATAATGGGGAAAGCCCTAATAGCCATGACTAACCACCAGCAGGTAGTTAGAAGGTGGTTTGACAAGAAAGCTTTAGACCAAGGTAAAATGCGAGGACCTGGTACTAAAATTCAATGAAAGAGCCACAAAGCCTAGCCAACATGGAAAATTTGATAAACTATTGGAGGACCCTTTCAAAATAATTCAGTGCAAACAAAGTAATGCATTCAAATTGGAAAACATGGAACAGGAAGCATTTGGAATTTCGGTTAATGGAATTCACCTAAAATTGTTCCATTAAGCTTTAGATACTTCATGTAGGTGTAAATATATAATTAATGTAATTATTTTCCCTTTCATGTTTTGTTGGCCGGTTCTTTTCACAATTTTCCCAATAACAGGAAACAAAAAATTCATGAGACCCATTATTATAGAAACAGAGAAAGACAATAATGTTCATATTACAGGAATTAAGCTCATATGTGAAGGATTTTATAAAAGTTATAGAAGGCAAAAGAATGGAGGTAGATTCAAGGATTGAAGATAGAAAATATATTCATTATATATACTTTGATAAAAACATTGGCGAAATGGCTCTATGGCCATGCATTTAAAAGTATGATTATATATACGACTTCCTTATATATATACAAGCAAGCTCTTTTTTAGGTATATATATACATCGGAGAGAAAGGTGTGTTAATATTCAAGCTGCTAGAACATGGACATTGTCACCATCTATGTGAGTGTTGCCTTTTTTAGATTGAGCATTGTCATGGGCAACATGAAGGTTATCACTAGTAGTAAGAAGATCTGAAATATAAACAACAACACCCAAAACAAGTGGCAGAGGGAACACAAGGTTCCTAAATTTAGTGTACCAATCCATCTCATAGAATAACACTACATTGTAGCAAGGCAACAGGAAGTGGCATACATAAGTGGCTCTCTCACATTGTTCAATAAGCGAATGGAGCCAAAAACTACTTAGAAATGGCACCCATGGTACCACTGTGTCTTCTTCAATATGTCTCTACAAGTCACTCGCTACTGGAAGGCCCAAGCCATACACTATATTAGTTACTACTTCACCAAGGCCTCCAAGGCACCTCTTTAAGAAACTCTGAAGCGTCAGACAAAG
The DNA here is from genome assembly GCA_007115665.2 of Sequoiadendron giganteum. Classification (NCBI taxonomy): domain Eukaryota; kingdom Viridiplantae; phylum Streptophyta; class Pinopsida; order Cupressales; family Cupressaceae; genus Sequoiadendron; species Sequoiadendron giganteum. The sequence continues at coordinate 286,092,099 of CM021110.1, read as the reverse complement.
TATCATGGCTTTTGAAGCCTAAATATCGAGCAACGAAGCAACAAAGTGGGAGCATATATTGGTTTTCACCTAATATTTATCTTCATACTCAATATAATCTCTCCCCAAAACCCATTTCATGGCTATAATGGTGAGTGAGTGTTTGTTTTTGGTTATATGTTTCAGACGCCTATTGGAGATGTCTCCCAGAAAAGCCGTTTGAGACTTGTTACACACTAGCCTAATTGGAGTGTTCATTATGTCAGCCTCTGCTCAAAACACCTAATTCTAGCATTATTCAAAGTTAAAAGCCTACTCAACCACCCAAACAATTATGCTATCTAAATTGCCTAATGCTTTTGCTAATCACTAATTGTAATTTTGCTACTATGACAAGGTCCTTTATAGAAACATTTGAGGTAGCCTACATCCCAAGCAAAGTGGTAATCGAGTTTAGCTCGAGAATCTCACCTAAAAGGCCAGCTCAATTTTCCAACTTGGTTGCATCTGTAGGTACAAATTGTTGCGTGCAAGATTAAGGAGTGATAATCAATTAATGCAAATTGGTGCCAAGCGTAGGCAAGGGCTCATATAGACAGATGCTTAGGTGTCATGATATAATCCATTTTAAGCTCCAAGGTTAAGCATGAATCTTTCTAAGGTACTCATTACAACATCAACCTAATTATTCTTTCAAGGATATTAATGGTGAAGACATGTGAGAAGGTGAAAAGAAAGAAGTTGGTGACTCAATTTCCCATGAAAATAACACTGAAGGGACACTATCTCTAACACAATTCTGAATTCTTGTCTTGTCAAAAGTGGCAAGGAGTTCATTTCATGTGGATAGAGGAGCTAGTGGTACATGTCAAATTAAATGCAGAAAGGAAACCGTTGTCTACCAGTTGAAGGAAAGAAATTGAAAATAAAAGCTAAGTATCACATGCAAAAAATATGGAGTATAAGACTTCTTGAGCATGCAAAATGGCTTAGAGAAATAGAATTGTCAAAAGAACTAGGTAAGGTGCAATTTGTAGACAAGCTAAATATAGAGAGGATTCATAGAAGGATGGAAACTGCTTAAAGCTTAGAGGAGGCCCACAGTTTATTTAATATCATGCACGGAGCACCAACTGCCGACGTCTTCAAGGATGTCTCTCATGCCTCGCTTGGATTTCCAGAAAATATGACGTTGGTAAATATGTGGGTTTTAGAAAAGAAGAACCCACATAAGATAAGAAGAGAATTGAAGAAGAACGGGAAAATATTCATGACTCCATTCTTGCAAAGAACCCTAAATCACTTAGGGAACTGGCCTATGAGAGGATCAAAAGAAGTATTGACCCTGATTCCATGGTGAAGAAATGTTGGTACAGTGGGCTTCCATAATATATGGTCTCATTGGTACACTACTACCCTGAATTGGTAGATGAGGTCATCAAACACTTCAACTCAGACACCAACACAATTGACGGTCGAGAGGTGAGTCTTGTCATATATAGGGAGGCTATCTAGAATATGCTTTTGTACACATTTTGAGCAATCAATGAGATCGTATCTATTTTTTCCTTTTCCTTTACAACTTGACCACACCAAACAGAAATAATCTATTAAAGGTTGCCTATCTTCTCTCTTGTACACATAAATTCTGAGCAATCTATTTTAACTCATATCTTGTTCAATTTCATTACCCTACTTCCCTCTTTCACAAGCTCAGCAATAGAAAAATGGGAAACACTTGCTGTTGCTCTTCATGCTCTCCTTCCCAACAAGATTATCAAGATGATAACATTAAACTAGTGGTAGTGAAAGAGATGAGCCACATTGATTAATGGATTTCTTACATCAATCAGCTCCTAAATGCTATTGACGAGGAAAACATTAATTCAATTGCCCATCTTTCCAAGACAAATCGGGTGGCTTCTTCTATCAGTTCTGTTGGTGATTTACTAGAGAACCTATTGAAGTGATCTACACATATATGCAAGGTAAAGTATTAACGTGGAAAGAAATTGCAATTCTAAAAATATCTATCAATGTTTTTGCATGCAGAGGGGCATTATGCCAAAGCTTTACTGTGAAACTAGAAAATTGGTGATCGATGTAATGACTAAAGTAGCGAAACATATTAAGTGGGTGGGAGTAGTGCTTTCAGTTGTAGGTTTTGTGTTGGAACAAATTGAGCAAGATTTTTCAAATAGAGAGGAATGTGTAGTTGCTCCTGAAATACATGTGTAACCTTGTAAAATACATGACATGAAGCAGTTGGATCATCATTTGGATGATCAAGCCAAGCTGAATCGGGTCCTAAAATTCATTGTAAAAGATCCTCCTTTGCATATCACAAATGAAATCGCATGCACTTTCCAAGTAAATCCAATTCATGCAATGTGAATTTTTCTTTGTCATGTGATGTTTGTATTTCAGCTCTTCTAAAATGATGAATCTTTATTTATTATTTAATTTTGATGGCCAAATAGATAGTTTGCTACTTCAGTTGTGGCTGATGATTTGTGGAGATTGTGAGTAGATCTCGGGCATGAGTACTCAGAACTACAATTGGAAGAGATAATGGAAGTTTTGAATAGGATTCCAATTGTGCTACTTGCCTCGCAAGGAAGATCCCCTCAAGCAGGTACTAATTTCTCTTTTATTTGGGCCATTGTTTATGCAAGATCTATCAGAAAAGACAAACATAATAAGAAGACAAGAATCTTTGTCGTCGTAAAATCTTGAGTTTAGTTTGTTTTAGAAAAGAGTTCCTTGATTGATGTGTTCTTAGTGGTGAAGAATTTTCCTTGAACTTTAGTTATATTCAAACATGGGTAGGCTCACTTTTTGCTCTATTGTCCCTAAAATGTTGGGTATTTAATTATTCTACTTTATATTATATATTATGTTTTTAAAATTATGTGTATTTTTAAATGATTATAAAATATTTTATATATATTAGGTTGCATTAAAAACTGTTATTAATATATTATTGATCTTTAATTTATTATTATTTAATGATCATTATTTTTTAAAATTATAAATAAGATGTATATTGTTTTTCTTTTTAAGTGTAAATGAGATGTATGTTGTCTTGTAATATGTTCACTATTAATTACCATGCACATCATTAATTTATTGACATGTCATTACATATCTAGTCAATATGAGGAAGTAATAATTACAACAACAAATTGAAAAATACCACCATAATCATAATGTTCACAATTATCATACTCAACATTAGTGGATGAATAATATCTTGTTACATAGTCAATTTCAACTACCAGAGATGGATTTGATTCATTGAATATATTCAAGATTAGAAAGTAACAATCACAACAAACTAAAAAATCATCATTACAAACAAATTAGTCACAATGATCACATTCAAAATTCCTAAATAATCCATATTAATCCTTTTAGAATTCCTACTCACAAATTGAAAAATACCACCATAATCATAATGTTCACAATTATCATATTCAATATTAGTAGATGCATAATATCTTGTTACATAGTCAATTTCAACTACCACATATGGCTTTGATTCATTAAATAGATTCAAGATTAGAAAGTAACAATTATGATGTTTGTCGTCCCAAAAAGGTTGGGGGTTGGGAATCCATAAAACTTGTAATTTTAACACTGCCCTCCTTGGCAAACAGTTGTGGAATATTTTGCTGAAAAAAAGTGAGTGGGCGAAAATTGCTTGGAGTAAATACCTTCATGGTGTTGTTGGGATTAGAGATGTTCTCTCTAATGATTTTAACCCTCTGAATGGCTCTGCATTGTGGAATACTATGCTGAAGGCTCGAAGGCTTGTTGCTAAGGGTCTCTTTTGGCAAGTGGGTAATGGGAAGAGTATCTTGTTTTAGGAAGATAATTTGTTTGTTAATCGGCCTCTTAAGGATGAGCCATGGGCTCTCCCTTTCATGGATCTCTATCTGTGTCAGGTTGGGAGATATTTTGCTGATTATATTGTTGGTCGCTACTGGCAAAAATTGCATGAGGTGGACTTTGGTATGGTTGTTATTTATAAGGCTCTTTTGGTTGTTCATATCCCCTCCTCTCCTTCTCCTGATAGGTTTGTTTGGAAGCCTTCGTCTTTGGGTAACTTCTTTGTTGCTTCAGCCTTTCATTTTAATGAAACTATTATTGGTTAGTCGCCTTTCTGGGCTTATGTTTGGTCTTTTAGACAAATTCCCAAGATCAATATTTTCTTTTGGCTTTTCTGTCAAAATAAATTTTATCTACTGACAATTTGATTAAAAGAGGTTTTGTTATGCCTAATAGATGATTTCTCTATGAGAAGGAAATGGAAAATACTTGTCATTTTTTTATTGGCTGCAGATATGTTGATTGGATTTGGAAGCATGTGCTCTCTCTTTGGAACATATGTTGGGTTTTTCCTAGCTTTGTTAAGGATTTTTGGTTCCAATGGTTGGCTCCTTCTACTAATCCGTCTTTGCAGATCTTGTGGTCTCTCACTGTGCCTCATCTGATTTGGGGTGTGTGGCTAGAGCGAAACAATAGAATTTTTAGGAGTACTACCCTCTCAATTGTGGTTGTGGCTCATAAAATTTGTGCAGGAATTAAGGAGAACTTTCCTTCTGGAGTTTCCTTTCATATTGGTGATAAGATTAATCTTAGTCCTTCTGATATCTTTGTTTCCCAAAAGTGGAAGTTGTCTTGTGATATTTCTCTTCTAGTTTGTAAAGGGAAATCTTCTAGAGAGGATTTTGCTTGGAAGGCACCTCCGGTTGGTTGGGTTAAGATAAATTTTGACGGGGTGGCTAAAGGAAATCTAGGACTTGCTGGTTGTGGGGAAGTGATTAGAAATTCGAATGGTAGGCTCATCTCCACTGTGGCGCTCCCTTTGGGAACCCAGAAAAATCACTTCATGGAGGCGATTGTCATCTACCATGGTCTCAAATTGGCTCAACGCCAAGGATTTAAGAAATTTTAGGTGGAGGGTGGTTTCCTAAATATTATTAAAAATTTGAAGTTGGTCTCTTCCCCGTCATGGACTATTGAAGCCTTGATTAAGGATTGTATTGATATCATTAATTATTTTGATAATGTCTATATCTACCATATTTTGAGGGAGGTTAATAAGTTACCTAATTTTTTCGCTAACTTTGGGGTTAAGGAACAAAAGGTATGGAATTTTAATGATTCCATTCCTTTTGAAGTGTTGGAAATTATCATAAATGAGAGTTGATATTTGGTGGATCCTCGCTGGTGTGGTGGGATGTATGTCCTTTGTCACATGGGTAATAGATTTGATTGAGGATGTTAAATTTTTCATTTTGAAGGACATATTTCACTTGGTTTGGAGCTAAATTTTATTATTTCCCTTTTATCCTACGGTGGGTCTCATATGGATTTTGGTTGTCTTTAGCCAAAGCTTCTAGAGGTTTCTTTTTTGTATTTTTGGCTTGGCTGGTGTGAGTATCATTTTCAAGTGGTTTTGGCTATGTGTGGTGTTGAATTTCACGATGGGTGGGGACAAGAATCATGTTGAACCGAAGTCTTGTGACACTATTAAGCAAAAGATGAAGGTTTGGGAGATCCTTGAGAAGGGTGGTTTAACTGCCTATATGGAAAGATTGTATGGTTTCAATGAGCAGGTTACTAAGATGGTTGTTAAAGGTTGGAATGACAAATACCTTAATTTGGGTGGCAAAGATGTTGTGATCGATGAAGAATTTATTGCTCAAATTACTAGTTTGGCCATATGAAGAATGAAGGTTTTTAGGGACAAGAAAGACTCACAGGATGCTATGTTGATCTTCTTCAAAGGTAATGAGGCAGCTGATATCAAAAAGGTTAAAAGTGGTCGTTGGTATAGGAGTTCTTTGAAAGAGCTCTGGTCTAATTTGCCAAAGGCAGTCATGAGGTGTGTTACCCTGGAGGGTAGGTACATGACTATTAATAACTACCACTTTCCTCTACTTAATCATTTTAGGCAAAAGAAATGGGTTTCATTTCCCTATTATTTGTTGATGTCATTGGATACGGGGATCAAGGATCACATGAAAAACCCCAATAACCCAGTTGTGCATGTTGGGTTAATTATTTTGATGTATGAACATGTGAAAGCGCATGAGGTGCATGTATCTCTTGTTTCCCCAAAGGATAATGTTGGAAAAACCCGAGAGGGTTATGAGACTAGGTCAAGTGAAGAAAGGGTTAGCAAAAGATCCAAGAGGAGGCTTGTTCTAAGAAAAGAGTTGGAGTCTAAAAACATGGTGATGTTGACTACATCCCAGACTCCTATGCCTCTTTTGAGGAGGGTCTCTCTTCCCCTGTTCTTGGTAAAATAGGGAATAGACAGCCAGTCGACAAAAAGGGATACACTGCATGTAGCAATGATGCAGTTGTGACAGTTCTTCCTAAAGCTTCCAAGGTTAAGAGTGATCTATATGGGGAAGCTTCCTCTCCTCTCGCTAAATTATAACCTAGAGAAGGGTTTCCCGCTTTCTCTTGTTGGTGGTGTTTTTGGTGAGGCCTCTTTGATTGCTGACATTGGGCTTCTGCAGGAGAAGGATGGTGTTGTGGATGATGGTCTTTTTGGGGGTTCTAACAAAGCGGAGGAGATTAAGTAATTGAAAAGGAAGAATATTGCAGAGGATCTCGCCTACTCCATTCACAAGTTGATGTCTCCTACCCCTACTAGTAAAGGTGAGGATATTGTCAATGATAAAATTCAGGTTAGTTTTGTTAATGAGGATGATACTATGGAACATAGGGTTGAAAATCATGATAGGGAAGTTTTATCCGATGTTTTGGGCTCGGCCTGTGAGACTGCTAATTTGCAGTTTAAAAAATTTTAAATGGTTTTTTCATGAAATTAATAGGATTAATGTTAGGATTAGGTTTGTGGCCAATAAGAATAAAGATTCTGTTGTTCAAAGCCAAATTGACAATTTAATGGAATCCCTGAACATTGTGGCTAATATTGTGGTGGAGGAAACCATTATTCTGAAGAAAAATTTGGAAGGTACAATTTTATCCCTTGAGGATAAAATTGGGAAAATGTTGATGAAGAGTGGTGAGGCAACTAAGCTTGTGGGTACTTTGGATTCTGCTATGAGGAAAGTGGTGTTGAAGAGTGGCAAGGCACCCAATCTTGTGGGAATTATAATTTTTCCCATGACGATTTCTCCTCTGATAACTGCTAAAAAAAGAAAGAGTCTAGGCTTGCTGATGGTTTTGTTGTTGGGGGTAAATTGTTGGTTGTGGGCAGTGTTGGTAAGAAGGATACTACTAAAGGTAGGGTTTTGATTGAAGAGGTAAAAACTGGTGGGCTAGGGGTCAGAACCAAAAATAGAATGAAAATTCAAGTTGGCGCCTTTGGAATGGAGGTGGTTGATATTGTGCACGACGTGAAAAAGATGGTTGATACTGACATGGAAGCTATTGAAACCTTGAAGAATATGTAGTGTGTTTGGCTAGCTTCTTTTTGGCTATTTTTTGGCTGATGGTTTGCTTTCGGTGGACTGAGTTTTGCTTGTTGTTGTTATCTTTTCTTTTCAGTTACTCTCTTTTGTAAAGGGTTCTAGGCCCCTTCAAAACTTGTCTTTTACCTTTAATCAGAACAAGTACAACAAAAAACTAAAAAACATCATTACAAACAAATTATTCACAATTATCGCATTCAAAATTCATAAATAATCCATATTAATCCTTTTATTATACCTACTCATAAATTTTCCAAAAGAGTAATCCTTTTAATGCTATAAAAATTATCAAGCGTAAAAAATGGTCCTATATATCCATTCAAAAATCATCAAGTACAATAACTAATAACAACAGATATCAAACATCTAGAAATATATATTACCTTTTGAATATATGGTACATACATCTGATACTACACAACTACACAATTTTAGTAAACTTAGTCAAATGGTACACTCAAAGTTGATGGTCTTGCATACCTTACTAGATGATCTTCTTCCTCTTCTTTTATCATGCATATTATACTATATTAGAGGAGCATATTGCATAAACATTCATTAGAAGGGATTCACTAACTAATGGGTATTGTATCATATCCATTCATAACCTAGAAATTTAATTATCTTTCAAAATCATAAAGGTTATAACACTTGCTATCCAAAATTCAAAGGGACAAAGAAACAAGGATGTGCCAGATTAGATATTGGGGTGGTCTACATGGATGGTGAAGGGGAGGGTGAAATACAAACCCTAAATCTTATTTGGGTGCATAAGAGGGAGATTTCATAGGGAAACACAAAATTGTACTTGTTGTCAAGTCATTGATGCTACAAACTAACTATTAGACTAGCCAGTTGCAATATTCATTATATGTGTAGCTCAATATGGATTCTCTTATTTAGAGACGTGTTGCAATGTTTATTTCAAAACTATTTGCATACACTTGGAAAAAGATTGTGGAAAAAAATTATTTCTTTTGTAGGCATGGTTAGGGTTTTGAGTTTTTTAATTGTGTAAACATTTTTTATTTTTTTTAGGTATGGTTAGAATTTTGAGTTTTTTTGTTATGCTCAACCATGGCTAGAGTGAGATATAAAATTATAGGTATTTCATTATCATTTATAATATTCATAAATTACTTGAATTTTACTATTTGGATCATGGCAAGAATTGAATTTAGTATTCCATAAATAGCTCAAGATAATAATTTTTTGAAAATGATCAAAATAGATAGTTAAAATTTATGGTAAAAAATTGTGTATAAAAATTTTAATACAAAAGGGATACAAATAAAAAATAGTATAAAAATATCTTAGAAAATATGGGTAGTTTGAATATGTGAAAAAGTAAGGGGTATTTTAAAATTGGAATTTTTCTTATTAGAGGAAAAATAGGTTTTGAATGGACCCGAAACCATTAACAATAGGTTTTGAATGGACCCAAAACCATCAAGTTTTGAAGGGATCCAAAACCCATACTAAGAAGATCAAGCTGCCTAAAGAATAGAGTCCCAAAACACCCAATAGCGAAACAGAGACACAACTAGCAAGCTACCCAACAAAGTACCAAGATTTTACATGAATCTTGAGCCCATTGGTTTTGACTGGACCAACAACCCACTACAACAAGGTTTTGGCAGGGACCTTAAACCCAACGCTATAGATTTTGAAGGGATCCACAACCCTGTACAACCAGGTTTTGGTAGAGACCTTAAACCGAAGGAAAAAGCCTACACCATCCAAGCAACAACACACCAGTCCTTGAAGAAGATTAGCCTTTCCATACCACTAGTAGAAGAAACTAAAACATAGATCAAAAACAAAGCCCCGACATCAGAAGAAATTGAGCCCAACAATATACCCTCTCCACCTCTATAGGAGAGGTCACCACAAATACACAAGGTTCCAACAATGTTCCACAAAAACTAGTTGTTATCTCCACCTCTATAGGAGAAAAAATCAAGCTCATCCAATCCATTGTAGCCACAATAATCCTTATCCTTGAGATTGAACACCACTGAGAATAACTTTCTTTTCAAGATCTCCACCTCCATAGGAGATAAAGGAAAGAAGTCATCAAAAAAACCATCATCAACTCCCTTGCAGCCAAAATATAGGGCTTCATCAGCCACCCAACAACACTTCCAGGCATTACCAGTAGCATCCAACTCCACCTCAATAACATAAAGGTCCCCTCCAACTACATCTGTCTCCCCCTCAATAGAAGATAGGACCACTTCTATAGGAAAAAATAGATAAACCCAAAGATGCAAAAAAGGAAGCACAAGGAGCAAAGCCATGGAACCAAGAAAGAGAGGGATTACATAACCCTCACCATAGAGAAAAATATACCCCATCATTAGGAAAATCATATGCCAAAGAGATTCCAAAGGAATCCAAAACAAAAAAAACCTCTCCTAGAAGATCAAAATAAATTGAGGGGTGCAAGGAGACAAGAAAAATAGGGAAACTACCATACTTCTACCATAGGGGCAGAGAAGAAGCTGAGACATCCAAAGAATGCCTAATAAAAAAAAATGTGAAGCTTTCCCAGTCAAGGCAAAAAAAACTTCCACACAACCTATCAAAAATAAGAATGACAACAAAACCCCCTAAGATAAAAATTAAACCAGAAAAGTGTAGGGGCCAAAGAGTAGTTAGTAAAAAAACCCTTATAGGGTCCAAGACCTCCATCAGGAAACCAAATAGGAGCCAATCCCCATAATAGAATCTATCACATTCAAAAACCAAAAGGGGATAAAAATAACCATCGAAAACTCCCACCCAAAGCACTATCTCCTGAGGAAAAGAGTCCTTAAGACGGGAAGATGCAGGATACAAAGACCCCCACCCAAATAAAAGGGGGAGTCAGGAGTATCATCTTCATCTACATCATCTCCTTCCATGCCATCCTCAACACAAACCAACAGCCTAGAGAAAGGGAACACTGAGCCATAGTTGCACCCACAGAAGTCCATCCAAGACACGCAACCCCACAATCTTCCATCCTCCATCACCCAAAAGCAATGAGCAGCCACTCTGGCACAGACAAGGAGGAAGCCAGAACTGCCGCATCAGCCTCCTTTCTTCCATCTCTGAAGCCAAAAATAAAAAGCAAGACAAAAACCTCACACCGCCTCCAACCCACGCATTCCACAGACTCTTCCAAGAGCCACAACCAACAAATCCCAGACAAAGGACCCAAGCCATCCACCTCTTCATCACCTTCAATCTTTAATTTGTGGTTAAAGACTTACTACAAATTACAGCTAAACCTCAACTACCAATTTATTCATTCATGTTTTCATTTTATTCTAAATAACCATACCGAAACATATCAATATATAAGATTTTGTTGAGGTTAATTACACAAGTTGATGTATTGATTATCTAACCATTAAGATTAAATACACAACCTCAAATTCAATAGAATAATTTATCATAAATATATAGAATAAGAATTGATCAAAATATAATTGATATAATTTCTAATACTTTAATTTTTAATATAATTGATATAATTTCTATTAATTTTATTTAAATTTAAATTAAATTTATTTTATTAATTTAGTGATAAGCAATCTTAATAAAACCCCATGTTACTTAAGTTATTATAAATAAATTTTCTAACACATAAACAATATAATATTATATACACAAAACATATAAATATATAATATATTTTATATAGCTTGTTGAGGTTAATTACACAAGTTGATGGATTGATTATCTAACCATTAAGATTAAATAGACAACCTCAAATTCAATAGAATAATTTATCATAAGTATATAAAATAATATATGTTCCATGCAAAAATATGTATATCTATATCTACTCCAATACTTCACTATATAATAATTGATCAAAATATAATCGAAATAATTTCTAACAATTTTTTTAAATTTAAATTAAAAATATTTTATTAATTTAGTGATAAAGGTTGTAAATAAATTTTCTTATAAATAAATAATATAAGTTAATATTGTAATGTTTCAAAATAAAATTTTAAAGATGTTGGAAAAACAATTTAAATTAAAAAAATAATAATACTTATTATCTATTTTTTATTTTTAAAATAAATTATGTAGATGTGTAATTATTGAGTAGTTTTTAGTTAAACATGATTTCTAATGAATCTATATTGGGTTTGTAGTTGGTATCAAAGAAGCTAGAAATCATGTGATGGAGCTTCTAGATATGAAAAGAAAATCAGTTAAAGAGGTGGTTATTTATGGACAAGGTGGGATAGGAAAGACAACTCTAGCCTCTGCAGTTTACACTAAACTCAACCTCCAAAACTTCAAATACTGTAGAGTCGATATACAACAGAATTGTTTAGAGGTTGATCTTAAGTTGCTGCAACAATAAATTTTAGATTATCTTTATGACCATAAAATTTAGTTGAGGAGTTCGAATGAAGGTCGGGAAGAGTTGTCCAAGGATTTTAAAGAATGCTCCTCCCAACCTGTCTTCATTTTTGTTGAAAACACACTGAAGAAAAGTAACCTAGAAAAGCTTTCGCCTATAGCTGACCTAGCGTTCCTTCCAGTAGAGAGTAGGATTCTTGTAATGACTAGAAATTTGAACGAGACTCGTATATTTGTGTAGGAAAGAATTGAACGCTATCCTTATTAGGTAGCTTCTCTTCCACAAAAAAGAGGCAGAAAAACTCTTGTGTGAGTTGGCATTAGGCAGTGATCAAGCAAGTTAAAGACACTGAAAATTGGTCTAGGCTTGGGAGTACCACTTTCAACATAATTTTCTAATGTCCATGGTCACAATTAAATAATGTTAATTATTTAATTATTTCCTAAACACATCTTTCTTCTATTAATTAAATAACCTTTTCATTATTTAATTAATTCATTATGACCCTTATTCAACTTTGATTAATTAAATAAATCTTATTTATTTAATTACGTCATTAATTAATTAGTTCCCTTTCTGAATTAAACAATTTATTATTTAATTTACCTTTTATCATATTTCGACTATAATTAAATATTCTTTTCGAATTATTGAATTATTCAATTAACCTTTTCGATAATCAGTTAAATAAATCATTATTTATTTAATTAAATCTTTTCAAATTTTGAATATTGAATTAAATAAACATTTAATTCATAAAAAGAAATATTTTTCTCACATTCTTCTATCGCTCACTTAACTAACTATTCACTCACCATCTGACTCAAGATCTATTTAAATCCATTTGTTGTCTTCTAATTTGATATTTGATTGTCTATGTGAAGAGACTCTCTATCACAACCAATCAGTAATCTAGTTAAAACTCATATGCATGCGCATGCTTATTAATTAAATATATTTAATTAATTAATTAATTTATGTGTGCATTCAAAAAAATCTATGTTGAGTTCTAAATTTACCCTTTTCATTCAAATTCTAATTCTTCTATTTTCAAAGACTTTCAACTGAAGATTAAATCATTTATTTAATCTTGATCTCTTATTGGGTCTATTTTCAAACAGTCTTAACACCAGATTAAATTATTGTTCTAATTTAATCTTTATCCTGTAGAATTTCCCAACTCACATTCTAACTGACACATAACTCACATCACATGGCATTCAACAATCTTGATCATTGATCTCTCTTTGGAATCTGAGCCGATCATTCGGAAACCAAATTTCTATAAATTGGTTGACCTTCATCATTATTCCTCCTCTTGAAATCTATATACTTTTAGAAGAACTTGTTAATCTTTGATATTTTTCTATTATCACATATACACATGAAGGCTATACTTGCACACTTATGAAAATCTGAGGGTAATTATAGTACAGAAGGAAAAATGTAGAAGGACAATCAAGATAATTCAAAGGAGTGGACAAATATTCGGTGAGATTGTTTCATGTTTTTCTTTAGTTATTTGATTATTGTTTAGTTCATTTACTTTGTTCTTAGTTGTTTGATTTA